>NW_019167826.1:30935099-31020157 GCF_002303985.1 Durio zibethinus | reverse complement strand
GTTGTGGCAGCGGGATGGCAGCACGCAGAAGAGGACCGAGCCGATCCCCAGCTTGTGCATTATGCCTCTCCGGTCGGCTCAACGCCTGCACGCTCATTTCATGGGTTAACTTAGGCATACGGAGTTCATTCCCAGTCTAAGATCGGACCGAACTGAGGGTTGTAGCAGCAGGATCAATAGCATGCAGGGGGGACCGGGCCAGTCCTTGGCTTGCCATTCTGCCTCTCCGGCCGATTGAGTGCCCGCACGCTCGTTTCGTGGGTTGGCTTAGGCATACGGAGTTCATTCCATATCTAAGCATACGAAGTTCATTCCCAGTGCTAAGAATCAGACCGGACCGAGGGTTGCGGCAGCAGGATCGACAGCACGCAGGGGGGACTGAGCCGATCCCCGGCTTACGCATTCTGCCTCTTCGATCGACTGAGCACCCGCATGCTCGTTTCGTGGGTTGACTTAGGCATACGGAGTTCATCCCTAGTCTAAGCATACAGAGTTCATTCCTAATCTAACATCGGACCAGATTGAGGGTTGCGATAGCAGGATCGATAACATGTAGTGGGGATCGAGCCGATCCTTGGCTTGCGCATTTTGCCTCTCGGGTCGGCTGAGCGCCCGCACGCCCTTTTCGTGGGTTGGCTTAGGTGTAGGGAGTCCATTCCATGTCTAAGCCCCAGTCGGACTGAGGGTTGTGGCAGCGGGATCGACAGCATGCAGAAGGGGACCGAGTCGATCCCCGACTTGCGCATTATACCTCTCCAGTCGGCTCAGTGCCGAAACGCTCATTTCGTGGGTTGACTTAGGCATACGGAGTTCATTCCCAGTCTAAGATCGAACCAGACCGAGGGTTGCGACAGCAGGATCGACAGCATGCAGGGGGGACCTGGCTGGTTTGTGGCTTGCGCATTCTGCCTCTCTGACCAGCTGAGCGCCCGCATGCTCTTTTCATGGGTTGGCTTAGGCATATGGAGTTCATTCCATGTCTAAGCATATGGAGTTCATTCCCAGTCTAAGATCGGATCAGACCGAGGGTTACGGCAGCAGGACCAATAGCAGGATCGGCAGCATGCAGGGGGGACCGAGCTGAACCTCGGCTTACGTATTATGCCTCTCTGGCCGACCTGTCAAGTCGGTTGAGTGCCCGCACGCTCGTTTCATGGGTTGACCTAGGCATACAGAGTTCATCCCTAGTCTAAGCATACGGAGTTCATTCTCAGTCTAAGCAGCACGCAGAGAGGGATCGGGCCGATCCTCGGCTTGTGGATTATGCCTCTCCAGTCAGCTCAGCGCCCTAACGCTCGTTTCGTGGGTTGACTTAGGCATACAGAGTTCATTCCCAATCTAAGATCAGACCGGACCGAGGGTTGTGGCAGCAGGATCAGGCCGATCCTCGACTTGCGCATTTTGCCTCTTCGGCGGGCTGAGCACCCGCACGCTCGTTTCGTGGTTTGGCTTAGGCATAGGGAGTTCATTCCATGTCTAAGCATATGGAGTTCATTCCCAGTCTAAGATCGGATCAGACCGAGGGTTACGGCAGCAGGACCAATAGCAGGATCGGCAGCATGCAGGGGGGACCGAGCTGAACCTCGGCTTACGTATTATGCCTCTCTGGCCGACCTGTCAAGTCGGTTGAGTGCCCGCACGCTCGTATCATGGGTTGACCTAGGCATACGGAGTTCATCCCTAGTCTAAGCATACGGAGTTCATTCTCAGTCTAAGCAGCACGCAAAGAGGGATCGGGCCGATCCTCGGCTTGTGGATTATGCCTTTCCAGTCAGCTCAGCGCCCTAACGCTCGTTTCGTGGGTTGACTTAGGCATACAGAGTTCATTCCCAATCTAAGATCAGACCAGATCGAGGGTTCCAATAGCAGGATCGACAGCACACAGGAGGGGTTAGGCTGGTCCCTGGCTTGCGCATTCTACCTCTTCGGCCAGCTGAGTGCCCGCACGCTCATTTCATGGGTTGGCTTAGGTATACGGAGTTCATTCCCTGTCTAAGCATGCGGAGTTCATTCCCAATCTAAGATCAGATCAGACCGAGGGTTACGGCAGCAGGCCAGTAGTAGGATCGATAGCATGGCAGGGGGGACCGGGCTCGATCCCTGGCTTACGCATTCTGCCTCTCCGACCGGCTGAGCGCCCGCACGCTCATTTCGTGGGTTGGTTTAGGCATACGAAGTTCATTCCATGTTTAAGCCCCAGCCAGACCGAGGGTTATGGCAGCAGGACCGGCAGCGGGATCGACAGCACGTAGAAGGGGATCAGGCTGATCCCTGACTTACGCATTATGCCTCTTCGATCGGCCTCTCCGACCGGTTGAGCGCCTGCACGCTCGTTTCATACGTTGACTTAGGCATACGGAGTTCATCCCCAGTCTAAGCATACGGAGTTCATTCCCAGTCTAAGTAGCACGCAGAAGGGGACCGGGCTTGGCATTATGCCACTCCAGCTGGCTCAGTGCCCGAACGCTCGTTTTGTGGGTTGACTTAAGCATTCGGAGTTCATTCCCAATCTAAGATCGGACCAGACCGAGGGTTGCGGCAGTAGGATCAACAGCACGCAGGGGGGACCGGGCTGGTCCTCGGCCTGCTCATCTGCCTCTCCGGTCGACTGAGCACTTGCACGCTCGTTTCGTGGGTTGGCTTAGGCATACGGAGTTCATTCCATGTCTAAGCATACGGAGTTCATTCCTAGTCTAAGATCGGATTGGACCGAGGGTTGCAGGAGCAAGACCAGCAGCATGATTGATAGCATGTAAGGGTGGATCGGATCGATCCCCAACTTGCGCATTCTGCCCCTTCGGTCGGCCTCTCCGGTCGGCTGAGCGCCCGCACGCTCGTTTCATGGGTTGACTTAGGCAAACAGAGTTCATCCCCAGTCTAAGCATACGAAGTTCATTCCCAGTCTAAGATCGGACTGGATCGAGGGTTGCGGCATTCTGCCTCTCTGGTCGGCTAAGAGCCCGCACGCTCGTTTCCTGGGCTGGCTTATGGATACGGACTTCATTCCATGTCTAAGCATACAGAGTTCATTCCCAGTCTAAGAGTTTAAGCCACGATGCACATGCTGGGCTCGGGCATGTGCTGGTGCCACATTTTTTTCGCCCGAGGCACCATCACCGAAGCATCACCGGAGAGCCTAACTGGCGGCATTGGGGTTCCTGACGATTGGGGGGTCAGGGGTGTGCGCACATGATGTGCGATGGGTGCTGGTACTTGGCCCTTATATTGGCCCCTATCCTCATCAAACCTCGAGAAGCTCACACCCTTAAAGAGGCTTTTTAAGATTTTATAGGTTTGTTGCCAGTAGCCATTAAAGTGTCTAAAATGGGACATTTTTTCAAAACGGTCACAAAATCTTCTCCACTTCGAGTTTTTAGCTGAATTTTTTTTTGTGCATGCCAAAAAAATACAAGGATCAACCTCTACGAAATTTGGCGACAAAACACTTCTAAAATAATTTTAAAAAATCCTGAACCATAAAAAGTTTTGAAAATCGTGAAAAATAGAAAATGAGTCCGTCTTGCCATGAAACTTCACATGAAGGCTTAGGGGACTATGCATGAATTTACAACCCATAAAAATGGCATTGGCAAGGCAGAAATATGAGATGTTGCTTGAACCAACATACCACCCGTTCGATCGCCCAGCTTGCGCATCCTGCCTCTCTTGTCGGCTGAGCCAGACCGAGGGTTGTGGCAGCGGGATCAGCAGCATGCGAAGGGGGATCGAGCCGATCCCTGGCTTGCGCATTATGCCTCTTCTACCGACTCAGCACCTGCACACTCATTTCGTGGGTTCACTTAGGCATACAGAGTTCATTCCCAGTCTAAGATCAGACCGGACTGAGGGTTGCGGCAACAAGATTGACAGCACGCAGAGGGGACCGGGTTGATCCTCGACTTGTGCATTCTGCCTCTCCGATCGGTCGAGCACCCGTATGCCCGTTTCATGGGTTGACTTAGGCATAGGGAGTTCATTCCATGTCTAAGCCCCAGCCGAATCGAGGGTTGTGGTAGCAGGATTGGCAGCACGCAGAGGGGGACCGGGTTGATCCTCGACTTACGCATTATGCCTCTTCGACTGGCTCAGTGCCCGTACGCTCATTTCATGGGTTGACTTAGGCATACAGAGTTCATTCCCAGTGTAAGATCGGACCAGACCGAGGGTTGCGACAGTAGGATCGACAGCATGCAGGGGGTGATCTCGACTTGCGCATTCAGCCTCTTCGGTAGGCTAAGCACCCGCAAGCTCGTTTCGTGGGTTGGCTTAGGCATACGGAGTTCATTCCCAGCCTAAGATCAGACCGAACCGAGGGTTGCGGTAGTAGGACCAGCAACAGGATTGGCATCACACAGGGTGGGACCGAGCTAATCCCTGACTTACGCATTCTACCTATCTGGCCAGCTAAGCGCCCGTACGCTCGTTTCGTGGGTTGACTTAGGCATACAGAGTTTATCCCCAATCTAAGCGTACAGAGTTCATTCCCAATCTAAGCGTACAGAGTTCATTCCCAGTCTAAGATCAGATCGGACCGAGGGTTACGACAGTAGGATCGGTAGCACGTACGTCAATCCCCGACTTGCGCATTTTGCCTCTCCGGTCGGCTGAGCGCCGGCATGCCCGTTTTGTGGGTTGGCTTAGGCATAGGGAGTTCATTCCATGTATAAGCCCCAGTAAGACCAAGGGTTGTGCCAGTGGGATCGGCAGCACGTAGAGGGGGACCGGGCCAATCCCCGACTTGGGCATTCTGCCTCTCCGGTCGGCTGAGCCCCCGCACGCTCGTTTCGTGGGTTGGCTTGGGCATACGAAGTTCATTCAATGTCTAAGCATACAGAGTTCATTCCCAGTGTAAGAGTTTGAGCCATGGTGCACATGCTATGCTCAGGCATGTGCTGGTGTCGCATTTTTTTTGCCCTGGGCACCATCGTTGGAGCATCGTCGGAGAGCCTAACCGGCGGCATTGGGGGTTCCAGCAATTGGGGGGGCCGGGGGGTGTGCGCACAAGATGTGCAATGGGTGCTGGTACTTGGCCTTCATATTGGCCCCCTATCCCTCATCAAACCTCAAGAACTCACACCCCCTTAAAGAGCATTTGAGATTTTATAGGTTTGCTGACAGTAGCTATTAAAGTGTCTGAAATGGGGACACTTTTTTCAAACGGTCACAAAATCTTCTCCACTTCAAGTTTTTAGCTGAATTTTTTTGTGCATGCCAAAAAAAATACAAGGATCATATCTACCAAATTTGGACACAAAACTCTTTCTAAAAAAATTTTAAAAAATCCCGAACCGTAAAAAGTTTCAAAAATGGTGAAAAATAGAAAACGGGTCGTCTTGCCATGAAACTTCACATAAAGGCTTAGGGGACCATTGTATGAATTTACAAGCCATAAAAATAGCATTGGCATGGTAGAAATATGAAGATGTGCTTGAACCCACCTACCATCCGTTCGCACGCTCGTTTCATGGGTTGACTTAGGCATACAGAGTTCATCCCCAGTCTAAGCATATGGAGTTCATTCCCAGTCTAAGATCAGATCAGATCGAGGGTTGCAGCAGCAGGATCGACAGCACGTAGGGGGACCGGGCCGATCCCTGGCTTATGCATTCTACCTCTCCGGCTGGTCGAGCAACCGCACGCCCGTTTCATGGGTTGGCTTAGGCATACGGAGTTCATTCCATGTCTAAGCCCCAGCCAGATCAAGGGTTGTGGCAGTGAGACCTGTAGCATGCAGAGGGGGATCAGGCTGATCCCTGACTTGCGCATTATGCCTCTCCGACTGGCTTAGTACTCGTACGCTCGTTTTGTGGGTTGACTTAGGCATCCACAGTTCATTCCCAGTCTATGATCGGACCGGATCGAGGGTTGCAGTAGCAGGTTCGACAGCACGTAGGGGGGACCGGGTTAGTCCTCGGCTTGTGCATTCTGCCTCTCCAGCTGGTTGAGCGCCTGCACGCTCGTTTCATGGGTTGGCTTAGGCATACAGAGTTCATTCCATGTCTAAGCCCCAGCCGGACCGAAGGTTGTGGCAGCAGGACTGGTAGCGGGATCGGTAGCATGCAGAGGGGATCGGGCTGATTCCCGGCTTGAGCATTATGTCTCTCTGACCGGCCTCTCCAACCGACTGAGCGGCCGTACTTTCATTTCGTGGGTTGACTTAGGCATATGGAGTTCATCCCCTGTCTAAGCATACGAAGTTCATTCCCAGTCTAAGATCAAACCGGACCAAGGGTTGCGACAGCAGGATCGACAGCACGCAGGGGGACCGAGTCGATCCCCGACTTGTGTATTCTACGTCTCCGACTGGCTGAGTACCCGCACGATCGTTTCGTGGGTTGGCTTGGGCATAGGGAGTTCATTCCATGTCTAAGCCCCAGCCGAACCGAGGGTTGTGGTAGCGGGACCGGTAGCATGCAGAGGGGGATCGGGCTGATCCCTGACTTGCGCATTATGCCTCTCCGGTGGGCTCAGCGCCCGAACACTTGTTTCGTGGGTTCACTTAGGCATACGGAGTTCATTCCCAGTTTAAGATAAGACTGAACTGAGGGTCGTGGCAGTAGGATTGACAGCACGCAGTGGGGGATCGGGATGGTCCCAACTTGTGCATTCTGCCTCTCCGGCCAGCTGAGCGCCCGCACACTCGTTTCGTTGGTTGGCTTAAGCGTACGGAGTTCATTCCATGTCTAAGCATTCGGATTTCATTCCTAGTTTAAGATTGGATGGGACTGATGGTTACGGTAGAGAACCAGTAGCAGGATTGGTAGCACGTAGGGGGATCGGGCTGATCTTCACCTTGCGCATTATGCCTTTCCAACCGGTTCAGCACTCGTGTGCTCATTTCATTGGTTGACTTAGGCATACGGAGTTCATTCCCTGTCTAAGATTGGATCAAACTGAGGGTTGTGGTAGTAGGATCGACAGCACGCAGGGGGGACCAGGTTGATCCTCGGCTTGCGCATTCTGCCTCTTTGGCCGACTGAGCACCCGCATGCTCAATTCGTGGGTTGGCTTAGGCATACGGAGTTCATTCCATGTCTAAGCATATGGAGTTCATTCCCAGTCTAAGATCAGACTGGACCGAGGGTTGCGGTAGTAGGACTAGTAGCAAGATCGACAGTACACAAGGGGGACCAGGCTGATCCTCGGCTTACGCATTCTGCCTCTCCGACCGGCTAAGCACCCGCACGCTCATTTTATGGGTTGGCTTAGGCATACGGAGTTCATTCCATGTCTAAGCCCCAACCGAACTGAGGGTTATGGCAGCAGGACCGACAACGAGATCGGCAACAAGCAGAGAGTTACCGGGCTAATCCTTGGCTTGTGCATTATGCCTTTTCGACCGACCTCTTCGGTCGGTTGAGTGCCCATACGCTCATTTCATGGGTTGACTTAGGCATACGGAGTTCATCCCCAGTATAAGTATACAGTGTTCATTCCCAGTCTAAGATCGGATCGGACCGAGGGTTGCGACAGCAGGATCGGAAGCACGTAGGGGGAACCGAGCTGATCCTCGGCTTATGCATTCTACCTCTCTGGCCGGTTGAGCACCTGCACACCCGTTTCATGGGTTGGCTTAGGCATAGGGAGTTCATTCCATGTCTAAGCCCCAGTCAGACTGAGGGTTGTGGCAGCGGGACCAGTAGCACGTGGTGGGGGAGTTCATTCCATGTCTAAGCATACGGAGTTCTTTCCATGTCTAAGATTTTGAGCCACGGTGCACATGCTGGGCTCGAACATGTGCTGGTTTTGCATTTTTTTCACTCGGGGCACCATCGTCGGAGCATCACCAGAGAGCCTAACCGGTGGCATTGGGGGTTCCGGCGACTGGGGGGGCCGAAGGGGTGTGCGCACATGATGTGCGATGGGTATTGGTACTTGTGTCACGGGCTCCAACCTTAGACTCAGAAACCGTGTGGCCTGAGGCTTGGAATCTCCTCTTTTATGCCTAAGTCAGCCTAAAACACAAGTGTACGGGCATTAGAACAACGGGAAGGGCTGATTACGCAAGTTAAAGAGAAACAGGATAAGAAGGTAGAATTCTAGAAATGCTCTTGTATTCACTGAAACGGAAGTGTTTGATGGTGTATAAATGAGGGAGGAGCAGCCCTCTATTTATGGTTGAGGCTCCAGCTTACACTTAATGGCAATATCCCTAGAATAAAGGCTAAAATCATGGGATTATACAGATTACAATCAATCAGGATGTTAACTCCTGATTTTCAAGGTCAACCAAATCTACTAGGATGCTGCTGCTGATCCTGCCTATTTCCAGAAGCTTCCCTTGCGTGTCCAGCACCTTGGGCCCTTCTGGATGTGGTACGCGCAGCTTGTATGCCAGGCCTTGGTCTCACGGGCTGGCTTGCAAGTTGGGCAGGCATTCTGAACTTGTTTGGTAGCCTTTACGCGTAGATACCCGCCAGCATGCCTGGTCTACGGGCCTCAACCTCTGGCTCACCTTCTGGTGCGCTTGATGTGCCTGGCACGCCTGCCCAGGGGGTGACATTCTCCCCCACCTGATTGCACAACGCCCTCATTGCATCTTCTCCATGGTACTGCCTGATCTGGTCCTCAAACTGCCATAAGTCATCTGCTGGTTCCCAGCTCACCTCACTATCTAGAAGTCCCTTCCAGTGCACCAAGTACTCTTGTCTTGGTTGATAGTTCTTCCATCTCACCTCCTGGTCAGCTATGATGCTGTGGACCTCCTTCTCATATGAGGCCCTTGCTCCCAATGGCGCACGCTTTGACTCTGCCCATCCTGGATCTCCCTCATCCTCATGGAACGGCTTGAGCATGCTCACATGGAACACCAGGTGTACCCTCGGCTTGGGTGGCATATCCAGCTTGTAAGCAACCTTGCCTACCCTCTTAACTACTTGAAAAGGTCCCTCATACCTCTGGACTAGGCCTTTGTGCAGCCCCCTATGGTGCACAATGGGATGCAGCTTCACCAACACCAAGTCTCCAACCTGTAACTGCACGTCCTGCCTATTTTGGTCTGCCCACTTCTTCGACCTCCTGGCCGCCTTGTGTAGACAAACTCTGGCCAAGTCAATTTGCTCCTGCCATGCCTTGGCAAACTTGTATGCTGCTAGATTTGGCCTTGTATAACCTGCAGCAATCGAACCGGGTGTTAGTGGTTGTTGCCCTGCCACAACCTCAAATGGGCTCTGGTTCGTTGCCTCGCTCCTTTGCAAGTTGTAGGAAAACTATGCAATATCTAGCAGCTTTGGCTAGTCCCTTTGTGTGGCACTCACATAGTGCCTGAGGTAGACCTCCAATAGTCCATTCACTTATTTTGTCTGCCCATCAGTCTGTGGATGCATGCTAGTGGAAAAGTTCAAGTTTGACCCAACAGCTTGAACAACTCAGTCTAGAACCTGCCCGTAAAATGCCCATCCCGATCACTAACAATGGTCCTCGACACTCCCCAGTACACTCCCGGTCCCAATCTCTTGCTGGGCGAATGAGCACTTCTCCCTCTTGACAAATAGCTTGTGCGCCCACAGCACCTCGAACACCTGTCTCAAGTGGTCTACATGCTCTCCCAAAGTCTGGCTGTAGATCACAATGTCATCCAAATAAACCACAACAAACCGATCAAGGAATGACTGAAGTACCTTGTTCATAAGGGTGCAGAATGTTGCTGGGGCGTTCATGAGTCCGAAAAGCATCACCAAGAACTCATACGAACCATACCAAGTGACACATGCTGTCTTTGGCTCATCTCCCTCCGCGATTCTGACTTGATAGTAGCCTGACCTCAAATCCAGCTTGGTGAACCACCTTGCGCTCCCAAGTTGATCGAACAAGTCCGCAATGAGTGGGATGGGGTACTTGTTCTTGATGGTCAGCTTGTTCAAAGCCCGGTAGTCTATGCACAATCGCAACGACCCATCATGCTTGCGCTAAAATAGAACCGGTGCACCATAGGGTGCCTTCGATGGCCTGATAAAGCCAGCATCAACTAACTCTTTGAGCTGCTTCCTCAACTCCTCCAACTCTAGTGGAAACATTCAGTAAGAGGCTCTAGCTGGTGGCTTGGCCTCAGACACCAGCTCGATCTTGTGGTCCACCACTCTCTTAGATGGTAGCTTGCTAGGTAGCTTTGCAGGCATCATATCACTAAAGGTCTTCAGCACCTTTAGCACCTCCAAAGGTGACTCGATCTCCTTCTCCCTCGGCTCATCATATTTCAGGGCTGCCAAGAAGGTGTCTTCTTGTCTGCTTATCGCCTTGGCAAATTGGATGGCTGACACCACCCGTGACCCAACTCCAGACCCTCTCTTCAATGGCACTAGGCATTGGCACCGTGCATCCAAGATGCAAACACAATTGGCAAAAGGCACAAGGAGGGCGTTAATTCGAACAAGGAAATCCAACCCAATCACAAACTCATAGTTGTCAAAGGGTATTACCTCAATGGTCTCCTTGCCTTTCTAGTCTCCAAGCTGCAACTCCATTCCCCGCGCTACTCCAATGGCTAGAACTTTATTGGAGTTCACCGTTTTGATGGTACCAGTCCCTTTCTGCACCTTTAGTCTAAGCTTCTGGGCTCTATCACCTGAAATAAAAAGATGTGAGGCACCTGTGTCCACCAGTGCGCTCACCTTCTGACCTGCAACCATCAAATCTGTAAACATCAATCCTTTTGGCTTGCGGCTCCCCTTACTCTGGACAGCATTAAGCACCAACGACCCAAGCTTTGCTGCCCTTCACTCTGGCTCCTCGTCAGACTCCTTGTCTACAGCAGCCAGCTTGCCCTTCTACGGGCAATTACGTGTTATGTGGCTCCCTCCACATAGGTAGCATGCTAGTGGCTCTCGGTCCCCCTTTGCTTTCCACTTGCCTGCTAGTGGCTTCCTCTCGCCATCCTTCGTTGAACGGTCCTGGTCTCCATCCTTGGACTCCCAATCATGGTCCTTCCCCTTGGACTGCTTCTTCCAGTCCCTATCATCCCTACCCTTACCATTGGGCTTGGTAGACTCAAAATTGTTCAGAGGCTTGAACTCTATCAAGGTCTCGGTAGTAGTCATGGCTTTAGCCAAGTCATGAACTCCTCTCCTTTGTAGCTCATGCTTCACCCACGGCTTCAGCCCATCCATGAAAGGAAATAAGGTATCCTTCTCACCTAGATCCGAGATCTGTAGCATCAGTTCAGAGAATTTTTGGACATACTCCCTTATGTCCCCTTGCTAGCTCAGCCTACGCAACTTTGCCCGTGCCTCATCATCAGCATACTCCGAGTAAAATTGTTCTCTGAACTCCTTTTGAAACTCTGCCCAGGTTCCAATCTTGGCATTCCCACGCCTGACATCATCACACCTGCGCCTCTACCACAATAAGGCTACATCAGTGAGATACATAGTAGCGGTGCTTACCTTTATCGCCTCGTCTTGCATGCCCATGGCCTGGAAGTACTACTCCATACCCCAAAGGTAGTTATCTACTTCCTTGGCTGTCCTAGTCCCCTTGAACTCTTTAGGCTTGGGGACATCCAATCTGGACTTGGACACTTCAGCAAACAAGCCATTCCCAATGGCAGTCTTGCAAGCAACGAGCTCACTGGTAAGCTCTTCCATCCGCTGGCGCATGGCCTCCATGCCATTGTGCAAGGTCAGCACTTCAGCCTCCAAGGTCTGATTCTTTTGGGTGAACACGTCCAAGCCTTTGTTGAGAGCAGCTTGTAGGTCACTTTTGATCTCCTCCCTCATGGAGTCTAACGATGTAATGTGAGTCTCTACCCCCTCAAGCTTCTCTCCCATGTCGCCCATGGTCACCTCCACCTTGGCCAGCCTACCATCCATGGTAGACCAGATATCTCTAGAACTGGCTCTCGTCCCTCTTCCACGCCCATGCTCCTGGGCCTCTGGTTGTTGGTTAAAAGCGTCACTTTGGGATGCCATCTTAACAGCACGTAGGGGGGATCAGGCTGATCCCTGGCTTCTGCATTTTGCCTCTCCGACCGGCTGAGCGCCCGTACACCCATTTCATGGGTTGGTTTAGGCATAGGGAGTTCATTCCATGTCTAAGCCCCAGTCGGATTGAGGGTTGTGGTAGCGGGACTGGCAGCACGCAGAGGGGGACTGAACCGATCCCCTGCTTGCGTATTATGCCTCTTCGGTCGGCTCAGCGCTCGCACGCTCATTTCATGGGTTGGCTTAGGCATATGAAGTTCATTCCCAGTCTAAGATCGGATTGAACCGAGGGTTGCGGTAGCAGGATCGATAGCACACAAGGGGGATTGGGCTGGTCCCCGGCTTATGCATTCTACCTCTCCAACCGATTGAGTGCCCGCACGCTCGTTTCGTGGGTTGGCTTAACCATACAGAGTTCATTCCATGTCTAAGGATACGAAGTTCATTCCCAGTCTAAGATTGAACCGGAATGAGGGTTACGGCAGTAAGACAAGCAGCAGGATAGGCAGCACGCAGGGGGAGATCGGGTCGATCCCCGGCTTACGCATTCTGCCTCTTTGACCGACTGAGTGCCCGCATGCTCATTTCATTGGTTGGCTTAGGCATACGGAGTTCATTCCATGTCTAAGCCCCAACCGGATCGAGGGTTGTGGTAACAGGACCGACAGCAGGATCGACAGCACGTAGAAGGGGACCAGGCTGATCCCCGACTTATGCATTATGCCTCTCCGGCCGGCTGAGCGTCCGTACACTCTTTTCATGGGTTGACTTAGGCATACGTAGTTCATCCCCAGCCTAAGCATACAGAGTTCATTCCCAGTCTAAGATCGGACCGGACCGAGGGTTGCGGCAGCAGGATCGACATCATACAGGGGGGACCAGGCTGATCCCCGGCTTGTGTATTCTGCCTCTCCGGCCGGTTAAGCTCCCACACACCCATTTTGTGAGTTGGCTTAGGCATAGGGAGTTCATTCCATGTCTAAGCCCCAGCCAGACCGAGGGTTGTGGGAGTGGGACCGGTAGCACGCAGAGGGGGATCGGGTCGATCCTCTACTTGCGTATTATGCCTCTCCGACGGCTCAGTGCCCGAACGCTCGTTTCGTGGGTCGACTTAGGCATACGGAGTTTATTCCCAATCTAAGATCGGACCGGACTGAGGGTTGCGACAGCAGGATTGACACACCTAGGGGGATCGGGTCGATCCCCGGCATGCGCATTCCGTCTCTCCGGTCGACTGAGCACCATCACGCTCATTTTATGGGTTAGCTTATGCATACAAAGTTCATTCCATGTCTAAGCATACAGAGTTCATTCCCAATCTAAGATCGGACTGGATCGAGGGTTACGGCAGTAGGACCAGCAGCAGGATCGACAGCACGCAGGGGGGGACTGGGCCGATCCCCGACTTGCGCATTCTGCCTCTTCGATCGACTGAGCACCCGCACGCTCGTTTCAAGGGTTGGCTTAGGCATACGGAGTTCATTCCATGTCTAAGCATACGGAGTTCATTCCTAGTCTAAGAGTTTGAGCCACGGTGCACATGTTGGGCTTGGGCATGTGCTGGTGCCGCATTTTTTTTGCCCGGGGCACCATCGCCAGAGCATCGCCAGAGAGCCTAACCGGTGGCATTGGAAATGCATCCCCAATCTAAGCATACAGACTTCATTCCCAGTCTAAGATCAGATCAGACCGAGGGTTGCGATAGCAAGATCGACAGCACACAAGGGGGATCGGGCCGATCCCCGACTTGCGCATTCTTCCTCTTCGATCGACTGAGCGCCCACACGCCCGTTTCGTGGGTTGGCTTAGGCCTAGGGAGTTCATTGCATGTCTAATCACTAGCTGGACCGAGGGTTGTGGCAGCGGGACCGATAGCATGCAGAGGGGGACTGGATCGATCCCCGGCTTGCGCATTCTGCCTCTCTGGCCGGCTGAGCGCCCGTACGCTCGTTTCGTGGGTTGGCTTAGGCACACGGAGTTCATTCCATGTCTAAGCACACGGAGTTCATTCCCAGTCTAAGAGTTTGAGCCATGATGCACATGCTGGGCTCGAGCATGTGCTGGTACCGCATTTTTTTTGCCCGAGCACCATCGCCGGAGCATCGCCATAGAGCCTAACCGGCGGCATTGGGGGTTCCGACGATTGGGGGGCCGGGGGGGTGTGCGCACATGTTGTGTGATGGGTGCTGGTACTTGGTCCTTATATTGGCCCCCTATCCCTCATCAAACCTCGAGAACTCACACCCCCTTAAAGAGCATTTGAGATTTTATAGGTTTGCTGCCAGTAGCCATTAAAGTGTCTGAAATGGGGACACTTTTTTCAAATGGTCACAACATCTTCTCCACTTCGAGTTTTTAGCTGAATTTTTTGGTGCAAGGCAAAAAAAATACAAGGATCAGCTCTACCAAATTTGGGGACAAAACTCTTTCTAAAACAATTTTAAAAAATCCCAAACCACTAAAAGTTTCAAAAATCATGAAAAATAGAAAACGGGTGGTCTTGCCACGAAACTTGACATGAAGGCTTAGGGGACCATTGTATGAATTTACAAGCCATAAAAATGGCATTGGCATGGCAGCAATATGAAGATGTGCTTGAACCCACCTACCAACCATTCGATCCCTGGCTTGCGCACCCTGTCTCTCTGGTCGGCTGAGCATCCGCACGCTCGTTTCGTGGGTTGACTTAGGCATACGGAGTTCATCCCCAATCTAAGCATGCAGAGTTCATTCCCAGTGTAAGATCAGATCGGACCGAGGGTTACGGTAGCAGGATCGACAGCACACAGGGGGGACCGGGCTGATCCCTAGTTTACGCATTCTACCTCTCCAGCTGGCTGAGCGCCCGCACACCCGTTTCGTGGGTTGGCTAATGCATAGGGAGTTCATTACATGTCCAAGCCCCAGCCAGACCGAGGGTTGTGGCAGCGGGATCGACAGGAGTAGAGGGGGACCAGGCCGATCCCCAGCTTGCGCATTATGCCTCTCCGATCGGCTCAGCGCCCGCACGGTCATTTCATGGGTTGACTTAAGCATACGGAGTTCATTCCCAGTCTAAGATCAGACTAGACCGAGGGTTGTGGTAGCAGGATCGAAAGCACGCAGGGGTGGATCGGGTCGGTCCCCCGCTTGCGCATTCTACCTCTCCGGCCAGCTGAGCGCCCGCACGCTCGTTTCGTGGGTTGGCTTAGCCATACGGAGTTCATTCCCAGTCTAAGATCTAATCGGACTGAGGGTTACGGTAGTAGGACCAGCAGCAGGATCGGCAGCACGCAGGGGGAGACCGGGCCATCCCTGGCTTGCACATTCTGCCTCTCCGACCGGCTGAGTGCCTGCACGCTCGTTTCGTTGGCTGGTTTTGGTAGACGGAGTTCATTCCATGTCTATGCCCCAGCCGAATCGAGGGTTGTGGCAGCAGGACCGACAGCGGGATCAACAGCACGTAGAGGGGGACAAGGCTGATCCCTAGCTTACGCATTATGCCTCTCTGGCCGGCTGAGCACCCGTACGCTCTTTTCGTGGGTTGACTTAGGCATAGGTAGTTCATCCCCAATTTAAGCATACGGTGTTCATTCCCAGTCTAAGATTGCAATTGGACCGAGGGTTGCAGCAGCAGGATCAACATCACGCAGGGGGGACCAAGCCGATCCCCGGCTTGCACATTCTGCCTTTTCGGTCGGCTAAGCTCCCGCATACCCATTTCATGGGTTGGCTTAGGCATAGGGAGTTCATTCCATGTCTAAGCATACGGAGTTCATTCCCAGTCTAAGAGTTTGAGCCACGGTGCACATGCTGGGCTCGGGCATGTGCTGGTGCCGTATTTTTTTTGCCCAGGGCACCATCACCAGAGCATCACCAGAGAGCCTAAACGATGGCATTGGAAATTCATCCCCAGTCTAAGGATACGGAGTTCATTCCTAGTCTAAGATCAGATTGGACCGAGGGTTGTGGTAGCAGGATCAGCAGCACGAAAGGGGGACCAGGCCGATCCCCGACTTGCGTATTCTTCCTCTCCGACCGACAGAGCGCCCGCACGCCCGTTTCGTGGGTTGGCTTAGGCATAGGGAGTTCATTCCCAGTCTAAGAGTTTGAGCCATGATGCATATGCTGGGCTCAGGCATGTGCAGGTGCCGCATTTTTTTCGCTCGGGGCACCGAGGGTTGTGGTAGTGGGACCGGTAGCACGCCAAAGGGGACAGGGTTGATCCCCGGCTTGCGCATTATGCCTCTCCGGTCGGCTCAGCGCCCGAACGCTTGTTTCGTGGGTCGACTTAGACATACAGAGTTCATTCCCAGTCTAAGATCAGACCAGATCGAAGGTTGCGATAGCAGGATCGATAGCACGCAGGGGGATCAGGCCGGTCCCTGGCTTGCGCATTCTGCCTCTTCGGCCGGCTGAGCACCCTCACGCTCATTTCGTGGGTTGGCTTAGGCATACAGAGTTCATTCCACGTCTAAGCATACAGAGTTCATTCCCAATCTAAGATCGGACCAGATCGAGGGTATTGGCAACAGGATAGACAGCACGTAGGGGGGGATCGGGCCGATCCCCGACTTGCGCATTCTGCCTCTCTGGTCGGCTGAGTACCCGCACGCTTGTTTCATGGGTTGGCTTAGGCATATGAAGTTCATTCCATGTCTAAGCATACGGAGTTCATTCCCAGTCTAAGAGTTTGAGCCACGGTGCACATGCTGGGCTCGGGCATGTGCTGGTGCCGTATTTTTTTTGCCCGGGGCACCATCACCGGAGCATCACCAGAGAGCCTAACCGATGGCATTGGAAATTCATCCCCAGTCTAAGCATACGAAGTTCATTCCCAGTCTAAGATCAGATTGGACCGAGGGTTGTGGTAGCAGGATCAGCAGCACGCAAGGGGGACCGGGCCGATCCTCGACTTGCGCATTCTTCCTCTCCGACCGGCTGAGTGCCCGCACGCCCGTTTCGTGGGATGGCTTAGGCATAGGGAGTTCATTCCATGTCTAATCCCTAGCCAGACCGAGGGTTGTGGTAGCAGGACCGACAGCACGCAAAGGGAGATTGGGTCAATCCTCGATTTGCGCATTCTACCTCTCTGGCCGGTTGAGCGCTCGTACACTCATTTCGTGGGTTGGCTTAGGCATACGGAGTTCATTCCATGTCTAAGCATACAGAGTTCATTCCCAATCTAAGAGTTTGAGCCATGATGCATATGCTGGGCTCGGGCATGTGCAGGTGCCGCATTTTTTTTGCCCGAGGCACCATCCCTGGAGCATCGTCGGAGCATCACCAGAGAGCGTAACTGATGGCATTGGGGGTTCTGACGATTGTGGGGCCGGGGGGTGTGCGTACATGATGTGCGATGGGCTGGTACTTGGCCCTTATATTGGCCCTCTATCCCTCATCAAACCTCGAGAACTCACACCCCCTTAAAGAGCATTTGAGATTTTATAGGTTTGCTGCCAGTAGCAATTAAAGTGTTTGAAATGGGGACACTTTTTTCAAATGGTCACAAAATCTTCTCCACTTCGAGTTTTTAGCTGAATTTTTTGGTGCATGGCAAAAAAAAATACAAGGATCACCTCTACCAAATTTGGGGGCAAAACTCTTTCTAAAACAATTTTAAAAAATCCCAAACTGCAAAATGTTTCAAAAATCGTGAAAAATAGAAAATGGGTTGTCTTGCCACGAAACTTGACATGAAGGCATAGGGGACCATTGTATGAATTTACAAGCCATAAAAATGGCATTGGCATGGCAGAAATATGAAGATGTGCTTGAACCCACCTACCACCCATTCGATCCCTGGCTTTGCGCACCCTGCCTCTTTAGTCGGCTGAGCGTCCGCACGCTCATTTCGTGGGTTGGCTGAGGCATAAAGAGTTCATTCCATCTCTAAGCATACGGAGTTCATTCCCAATGTAAGATCAGACAAGACCGAGGGTATTGGTAGCAGGACCAGCAGTAGGATAGACAGAACGCAAGGGGGGGACCGGGTCGATCCCCAGCTTGTGTATTCTGCCTCTCTGGTCGGCTGAGCACCCACATGCTCGTTTCATGGGTTGGCTTAGGTATACGGAGTTCATTCCATGTCTAAGCATACGGAGTTCATTCCCAGTCTAAGAGTTTGAGCCACGGTGCACATGCTGGGCTCGGGCATGTTCTGGTGCCGCATTTTTTTTGCCCAGGGCACCATCACCGGACATCACCAGAGAGCCTAACCGATGGCATTGGAAATTCATCCCCAGTCTAAGGATACGGAGTTCATTCCCAGTCTAAGATCAGATTGGACCGAGGGTTGTGGTAGCAGGATCAGCAGCACGAAAGGGGGACCAGGCCGATCCCCGACTTGTGTATTCTTCCTCTCCGACCGACTGAGTGCCCGCACACCCGTTTCGTGGGTTGGCTTAGGCATAGGGAGTCCATTCCCAGTCTAAGAGTTTGAGCCATGATGCATATGCTGGGCTCGGGCATATGCAGGTGCCGCATTTTTTTTGCCCGGGGCACCATCGCTGGAGCATCCAACCGAAGAGCGTAACTAACGGCATTGAGGGTCTGACGATTATGGGGCCGGGGGTCTGCGTAAATGATGTGCGATGGGCTGGTACTTGGCCCTTATATTGGCCCTCTATCCCTCATCAAACCTCGAGAACTCACACCCCCTTAAAGAGCATTTGAGATTTTATAGGTTTGCTGCCAGTAGCCATTAAAGTGTCTGAAATGGGGACACTTTTTTCAAATGGTCACAAAATCTTCTTCACTTCGAGTTTTTAGCTGAATTTTTTGGTGCATGCCAAAAAAAAATACAAGGATCACCTCTACCAAATTTGGGGACAAAACTCTTTCTAAAACAATTTAAAAAAATCCCAAACCGTAAAAAGTTTCAAAAATCGTGAAAAATAGAAAATGGGTCGTCTTGCCACGAAACTTGACATGAAGGCTTAGGGGACCATTGTATGAATTTACAAGCCATAAAAATGGCATTGGCATGGCAGAAATATAAAGATGTCCTTGAACCCACCTACCACCGGTTCGATCCCTGGCTTGCGCACCCTGCCTCTCTAGTCGGCTGAGCTTCCGCATGCTCATTTAGTGGGTTGGCTGAGGCATAAAGAGTTCATTCCATCTCTAAGCATACGAAGTTCATTCCCAATCTAAGATCGGACCAGACCGAGGGTATTGGCAGTAGGACCAGCAGCAGGATAGACAACACGCAGGGGGGGATCGGGCCGATCCCCCGCTTGCGCTTTCTGCCTCTCTGGTCGGCTGAGCGCCCGCACGCTCGTTTCGTGGGTTGGCTTAGGCATACAGAGTTCATTCCATGTCTAAGCATATGAAGTTCATTCCCAGTCTAAGAGTTTGAGCCACGGTGCACATGCTGGGCTCGGGCATGTGCTGGTGCCACATTTTTTTTGCCCGGGGCACCATCACCGGAGCATCACCAGAGAGCCTAACCGGTGGCATTGGAAATTCATCCCCAGTCTAAGCATACGGAGTTCATTTCCCAGTCTAAGATCAGATTGGACCGAGGGTTGTAGTAGCAGGATCAGCAGCACGCAAGGGGGACCAGGCCAATCCCCGACTTGCGCATTCTTCCTCTCCGACCGACTGAGCGCCCGCACGCCCGTTTCGTGGGTTGGCTTAGGCATAGGGAGTTCATTCCATGTCTAATCCCCAGCTGGACCGAGGTTTGTGGTAGCGGGACCGACAGCACACAGAGGGGGACTGGGTCGATCCTCGGCTTGCGTACTCTACCTCTCTGGCCGGTTGAGCGCCCGTACACTCATTTTGTGGGTTGGCTTAGGCATACGGAGTTCATTCCATGTCTAAGCATACAGAGTTCATTCCCAATCTAAGAGTTTGAGCCATGATGCATATGCTGGGCTCGGGCATGTGCAGGTGCCGCATTTTTTTCGCCCGGGGCACCATCACCGGAGCATCGTCGGAGAGCGTAACTGACGGCATTGGGGGTTCTGACGATTGTGGGGCCAGGGGGTGTGCGCACATGATGTGCGATGGGCTGGTACTTGGCCCTTATATTGGCCCTTTATCCCTCATCAAACCTCGAGAACTCACACCCCCTTAAAGAGCATTTGAGATTTTATAGGTTTGCTGCCAGTAGCCATTAAAGTGTCTGAAATGGGGACACTTTTTTCAAATGGTCACAAAATCTTCTTCACTTCGAGTTTTTAGCTGAATTTTTTGGTGCATGCCAAAAAAAAAATACAAGGATCACCTCTACCAAATTTGGGGACAAAACTCTTTCTAAAACAATTTAAAAAAATCCCAAACCGTAAAAAGTTTCAAAAATCGTGAAAAATAGAAAATGGGTCGTCTTGCCACGAAACTTGACATGAAGGCTTAGGGGACCATTGTATGAATTTACAAGCCATAAAAATGGCATTGGCATGGCAGAAATATGAAGATGTGCTTGAACCCACCTACCACCCATTCGATCCCTGGCTTGCGCACCTTGCCTCTCTAGTCGGCTGAGCGTCCGCACGCTCATTTAGTGGGTTGGCTGAGGCATAAAGAGTTCATTCCATCTCTAAACATACGGAGTTCATTCCCAATCTAAGATCGGACCAGACCGAGGGTATTGGCAGCAGGACCAGCAGCAGGATAGACAGCATGCAGGAGGGGACCGGGCCGATCCCCGGCTTGTGCATTCTGCCTCTCTGGTCGGCTGAGCACCCGCACGCTCCTTTCGTGGGTTGGCTTAGGCATACGGAGTTCATTCCATGTCTAAGCATATGGAGTTCATTCCCAGTCTAAGAGTTTGAGCTACGGTGCACATGCTGGGCTTGGGCACGTGCTGGTGCCGCATTTTTTTTGCCCGAGGCACCATCACCGGAGCATCACCAGAGAACCTAACCGGTGGCATTGGAAATTCATCCCCAGTCTAAGAATAAGGAGTTCATTCCCAGTCTAAGATCAGATTGGACCAAGGGTTGTGGTAGCAGGATCAGCAGCACGCAAGGGGGACCAAGCTAATCCCCGACTTGCGCATTCTTCCTCTCCAACCGACTGAGCGCCCGCACGCCCGTTTCGTGGGTTGGCTTAGGCATAGGAAGTTCATTCCATGTCTAATCCCCAACCGAACCGAGGGTTGTGGTAGCGGGACCGACAGCACGCAGAGGGGGACTAGGTCGATGCTCGGCTTACGCATTCTACCTCTCTGGCCGGTTGAGTGCCCGTACACTCATTTCGTGGGTTGGCTTAGGCATACGGAGTTCATTCCATGTCTAAGCATACAGAGTTCATTCCCAGTCTAAGAGTTTGAGCCATGATGCATATGCTGGGCTCGTGCATGTGCAGGTGCCACATTTTTTTCGCTTGGGGCACCATCGCTGGAGCATCGTCGGAGAGCGTAACTGATAGCATTGGGGTTCTGACGATTGGGGGGCCGGGGGGTGTGCGCACATGATGTGCGATGGGCTGGTACTTGGCCCTTATATTGGCCCTCTATCCCTCATCAAACCTCGAGAACTCACACCCCCTTAAAGAGCATTTGAGATTTTATAGGTTTGCTGCTAGTAGCCATTAAAGTGTCTGAAATGGGGACACTTTTTTCAAATGGTCACAAAATCTTCTCCACTTCGAGTTTTTAGCTGAATTTTTTGGTGCATGCCAAAAAAAAAATACAAGGATCACCTCTACCAAATTTGGGGACAAAACTCTTTCTAAAACAATTTTAAAAAATCCCAAACCGTAAAAAGTTTTAAAAATCGTGAAAAATAGAAAAATGGGTCGTCTTGCCACGAAACTTGACATGAAGGCTTAGGGGACCATTGTATGAATTTACAAGCCATAAAAATGGCATTGGCATGGCAGAAATATGAAGATGTGCTTGAACCCACCTACCACCCATTCGATCCCTGGCTTGCGCACCTTGCCTCTCTAGTCGGCTGAGCGTCCGCACGCTCATTTAGTGGGTTGGCTGAGGCATAAAGAGTTCATTCCATCTCTAAACATACGGAGTTCATTCCCAATCTAAGATCGGACCAGACCGAGGGTATTGGCAGCAGGACCAGCAGCAGAATAGACAGCATGCAAGGAGGGATCGGGCCGATCCTCGGCTTGCGCATTCTGCCTCTCTGGTCGGCTGAGCGCCCACACGCTCGTTTCGTGGGTTGGCTTAGGCATACAGAGTTCATTCCATGTCTAAGCATACGGAGTTCATTCCTAGTCAAAGAGTTTGAGCCATGATGCACATGCTGGGCTCGGGCATGTGCTGCTGCCGCATTTTTTTTTGCCCTGGGCACCATCGTTGGAGCATCGCTGGAGCATCGTCGAAGCATCGCCGGAGAGCCTAACCGGTGCATTGGGGGTTCTGACGATTGGGGGGCCGGGGGGTGTGCGCACATGATGTGCGATGGGTGCTGGTACTTGGCCCTTATATTGGCCCCCTATCCCTCATCAAACCTCGAGAACTCACACCCGCTTAAAGAGCATTTGAGATTTTATAGGTTTGCTGCCAGTAGCCATTAAAGTGTCTGAAATGGGGACACTTTTTTCAAACGGTCACAAAATCTTCTCCACTTCGAGTTTTTAGCTGAATTTTGTGGTGCATGCCAAAAAAAATACAAGGATCACCTCTACCAAATTTGGGGACAAAACTCTTTCTAAAAAATTTTAAAAAATCCCAAACCGTAAAAAGTTTCAAAAATCGTGAAAAATAGAAAACGGGTCGTCTTGCCACGAAACTTCACATAAAGGCTTAGGGGACCATTGTATGAACTTAGAAGGCATAAAAATGGCATTGGCATGGCAGAAATATGAAGATGTGCTTGAACCCACCTTCCACCCGTTCGATCCCTGGCTTGCACACCCTGCCTCTCTGGTCGGCTGAGCGTCCGCACGCTCGTTTCGTGGGTTGACTTAGGCATACGGAGTTCATCCCCAGTCTAAGCATGTGGAGTTCATTCCCAGTCTAAGATCGAACCGGGCCGAGGGTTGCGGCAGCAGGATCGACAGCACGCAGGGGGGACCGGGCCGATCCCTAGTTTGCGCATTGTACGTCTCCAGCCGGCTGAGCGCCCGCTCGCCCGTTTCATGGGTTGGCTAAGGCATAGGGAGTTCATTCCATGTCTAAGCCCCAGCCAGACCGAGGGTTGTGGCAGCGAGATCGATAGGACGCAGAGGGGGACCGGGTCGATCCCCAGCTTGCGCATTTTGCCTCTCCAGCCGGCTGAGCGCCTACACGCTCGTTTCATGGGTTGGCTTAGGCATATGGGGTTCATTCCATGTCTAAGCATACGGATTTCATTCCCAGTCTAAGATCAAACCGGACCGAGGGTTGCGGTAGCAGGACCAGTAGCAAGATCGACAGCATGCAGGGGGGACCTGGCCGATCCCCGGCTTGCGCATTCTGCCTCTACGGTCGGTTGAGCGCCCGCACGCTCATTTCATGGGTTGGCTTTGGCATACGGAGTGCATTCCATGTCTAAGCCCCAGCTGGACTGAGGGTTGTGGTAGCAGGACCAGCAGCGAGATCGGTAGCACGCAGAGGGGGATTGGGCTGATCTCAGGTTTGCGCATTCTACGTCTCCGGCCGGCTGAGCGCCTGCATCGCCCGTTTCGTGGGTTGGCTAAGGCATAGGGAGTTCATTCCATGTCTAAGCCCCAGTCGGACCGAGGGTTGTGGCAGCGGGATCGGCAGGACGCAGAGGGGGACCGGGCCGATCCCCAGCTTGCGTATTTTGCCTCTCAGGCCGGCTGAGCGGCTGCATGCTCGTTTCATTGGTTGGCTTAGGCATACGAAGTTTATTCCATGTCTAAGCATACAGAGTTCATTCCCAGTCTAAGATTGAATCGGACCGAGGGTTGCGATAGCAGGACTAGTAGTAGGATCGACAGCATGCAGGGGGGGACCTGGTCGATCCTCGGCTTGCGCATTCTACCTCTCCGGTCGGCTGAATGCCCACACGCTCATTTCGTGGGTTGGCTTTGGCATACGAAGTTCATTCCATGTCTAAGCCCCAACTGGACCGAGGGTTGTGGTAGCAGGACCAGCAGCGAGATTGGCAGCACGCAGAGGGGGATTGGGCTCTTGTGCATTATGCCTCTCCGGCTGGCTGAGCGCCCGCACGCTTGTTTCATGGGTTGGCTTAGGCATACAGAGTTCATTGCATGTCTAAGCATACGAAGTTCATTCCCAGTCTAAGAGTTTGACCCATGGTACACATGCTGGGCTCGGGCATGTGCTGGTGCCGCATTTTTTTCGCTTGGGGCACGATCATCGAAGCATCACCGAAGAGCCTAATCGGTGCCATTGGGGGTTCCGACGATTGGGGGGGTCGGGGGTGTGCGCACATGATG
Source organism: Durio zibethinus (assembly GCF_002303985.1). The sequence goes on along the minus strand of NW_019167826.1, from coordinate 30,995,942 downwards.
TGCGATGGGTGCTGGTACTTGGCCCTTATATTGGCCCCCTATCCATCATCAAACTTCAAGAACTCAGACCCCTTAAAGAGCATTTGAGATTTTATAGGTTTGCTACCAGTAGCCATTAAAGTGTCTAAAATGGGGACAATTTTTTCAAACGGTCACAAAATCTTCTCCACTTCGAGTTTTTGGCTGAAATTTTTTGTGCATGCCAAAAAAAATACAAGGATCACCTCTACCAAATTTGGGGGCAAAACTCTTTATAAACAAATTTTAAAAAATCCCGAACCTCAAAAAGTTTTGAAAATCGTGAAAAATAGAAAATGGGTCGTCTTGCCACAAAACTTGACATGAACGCTTAGGGGACCATTGTATGACTTTACAAGCCATAAAAATCGTATTGGCATGGCAGAAATATGAAGATGTGCTTGAACCCACCTACCACCCGTTCAATCCCTGGCTTGCGTACCCTGCCTCTCTGGTCGACTGAGCGTCTGCACGCTCGTTTCGTGGGTTGACTTAGGCATACGGAGTTCATCCCCAGTCTAAGCATGCAGAGTTCATTCCCAGTCTAAGATAGGACTGGACCGAGGGTTGTGGCAGCAGGATCGATAGCACATAGGGGGGACTAGGTCGATCCCCGATTTGCGCATTCTGCCTCTCCGGCCGGTTGAGCACCCGCACGCCCGTTTCGTGGGTTGGCTAAGGCATAGGGAGTTCATTCCATGTCTAAGCCCCAGCCGGACCGAGGGTTGTGGCAGCGAGATCGGTAGGACGCAGAGGGGGACCAGGCCGATCCCCAGCTTGCACATTTTGCCTCTCCGACCGGCTGAGCGCCCGCATGCTCGTTTCGTGGGTTGGCTTAGGCATACGAAGTTCATTCCATGTCTAAGCATATGGAGTTCATTCCCAGTCTAAGATCAGACCGGACCAAGGGTTGCAGTAGCAGGACCAGTAGTAGGATTGACAGCATGCAGGGGGGACCTGGAGGATCCCCGGCTTGCGCATTCTGCCTCTCCGGTCGGCTCTGCGCCCACACGCTCATTTCGTGGGTTGGCTTAGGCATACGGAGTTCATTCCATGTCTAAGCATACGGAGTTCATTTTCAGTCTAAGAGTTTGAGCCACGGTGCACATGCTGGGCTCGAGCATGTGCTGGTGCCGTATTTTTTTCGCTCGGGGCACCATCGTCGGAGCATCGTCGAAGAACCTAACCGGTGGCATGGGGGGTTGCGACGATTGGGGGGGCCGGGGGGTGTGCGCACATGATGTGCGATGGGTGCTGGTACTTGGCCCTTATATTGTCCCCCTATCCGTCATCAAACCTTGAGAACTCACACCCCCTTAAAGAGCATTTGAGATTTTATAGGTTTGCTGCCAGTAGCCATTAAAGTGTCTGAAATGGGGAAAATTTTTTCAAACGGTCACAAAATCTTCTCCACTTCGAGTTTTTGGCTAAATTTTTTTGTGCACGCCAACAAAAATACAAGGATCACCTCTACCAAATTTGGGGCCAAAACTCTTTCTAAAAAGATTAAAAAAAATCCCAAACCGTAAAAAGTTTCGAAAATCATGAAAAATAGAAAACGGGTCATCTTGCCATGAAACTTGACATGAAGGCTTAGGGGACTATTGTATGAATTTACAAGCCATAAAAATGGCATTGGCATGGTAGAAATATGAGGATGTGCTTGAACCCACATACCACCCGTTCGATCCCCGGCTTGCGCATCCTGCCTCTCTGATCGGCTGAGCGTCCGTAGGCTCGTTTTGTGGGTTGACTTAGGCATACGGAGTTCATTCCCAGTCTAAGATCAGATCAGACTGAGGGTTGCGGTAGTAGGATCGGCATCACGTAGGGGGGACCGGGTCGATCCCTGGCTTGCGCATTCTACCTCTCCGACCGACCGAGTGCCCGCACACCTGTTTCATGGGTTGGCTTAGGCATAAGGAGTTCATTCCATGTCTAAGCCCCAACCGGACCGAGGGTTGTGGCAGCGGGACTGGCAGCACACAGAGGGGGACCGGGCCAATCCTTGACTTACACATTATGCCTCTCCGATCGACTTAGCACCCGCACGCTCATTTCGTGGGTTGACTTAGACATACGGAGTTCATTCCCAGTCTAAGATTGGACTGGACCGAGGGTAGCGGCAGCAGGATCGACAGCACACATGGGGGGATTGGACCGATCCCTGGCTTACGCATTCTACCTCTCCAGCTGACTGAGTACCCGCACGCTCGTTTCGTGGTTTGGCTTAGGCATACGGAGTTCATTCCATGTCTAAGCATACAGAGTTCATTCCATGTATAAGATTGGATCAGATCGAGGGTTGTGGCAGCAGGACTAGCAACAGGATTGGTAGCACGTAGGGAGGGATCGGGCCAATCCCCGGCTTGCACATTCTACCTTTCCAATAGGCTGAGCGCCCGGACGCTTGTTTTGTGGGTTGGCTTAGGCATACGGAGTTCATTCCATGTCTAAGCCCCAACCGAATCGAGGGTTGTGGTGGCAGGACCGGCAGCAGGATCGACAGTATACAGAGGGGGACTGGGCTGATCCCCAGCTTGTGCATTATGCCTCTTTGGCCGGCTGAGTGCCTGCACGCTCGTTTCATGGGTTGACTTAGGCATACGAAGTTTATCCCTAGTCTAAGCATACGGAGTTCATTCCATGTCTAAGCATACGGGGTTCATTCCCAGTCTAAGATTTTGGGCCACGATGCACATGCTGGGCTCGGGCATGTGCTGGTGCCGCATTTTTTTCGCCCGACGCACCATCGTCGGAGCATCGTCGGTGAGCCTAACCGACGGCATTAGGGGGGTTCCGGTGATTGAGGGGCCCAGGGGGTGTGCGCACATGATGTGTGATGGATGCTGGTACTTGGCCCTTATATTGGCCCCCTATCCCTGATCAAACCTCGAGAACTCACACCTCCTTAAAGAGCATTTGAGATTTTATAGGTTTGCTGCCAGTAGCCATTAAAGTGTCCGAAATGAGGACACTTTTTTCAAATGGTCACAAAATCTTCTCCACTTTGAGCTTTTAGCTAAATTTTTTTGTGCTTGCCAACAAAAATACAAGTATACCTCTACCAAATTTGGGGACAAAACTCTTTCTAAAAAAATTTTAAAAATTCCCGAACAGTAAAAAGTTTCAAAAATCGTGAAAAATTAAAAATGGGTCATCTTGCCACGAAACTTCACATGAAGGCTTAGGGGACCATTGTATGAATTTACAAGCCATAAAAATGGCTTTGGCGTGGCAAAAATATGAAGATATGCTTGAACCCACCTTCTACCCGTTCGATCCCCGGCTTGCGCATCCTGCCTCTTTGGTCGGCTGAGCGCCCGTACGCTCGTTTCATGGGTTGACTTAGGCATACGGAGTTCATCCCCAATCTAAGCATACGAAGTTCATTCCCAGTCTAAGATTGAACCGGACCGAGGGTTGCGACAGTAGGATCGGCAGCACGTAGGGGTGACCGGGTCAATCCCCGGCTTGTGCATTTTGCCTCTCCGGTCGGCTGAGCGCTCACACGCCCGTTTCATGGGTTGGTTTAGGCATAGGGAGTTCATTCCATGTCTAAGCCCTAGCTGGACCGAGGGTTGTCACAGCTGGACCGGCAGCACGCAGAGGGGGACTGAGCTGATCCCTGGCTTACGCATTATGCCTCTTCAGTCGGCTCAGTGCCCGCTCGCTCGTTCCGTGGGTTCACTTATGCATACGGAGTTCATTCCCAGTCTAAGATTGGATCGGACCAAGGATTACGGCAGCAGGATCGACAGCACGCAGGGGGGACTGGGCCGGTCCTCGGCTTGCGCATTTTGCCTCTCCGGCCAACTAAGCGCCCGCACGCTCGTTTCGTGGGTTGGCTTAGGCATACGGAGTTCATTCCATGTCTAAGCATACGGAGTTCATTCCCAGTCTAAGATTTTGAGCCACGATGCACATGCTGGGCTCGGGCATGTGCTGATGCCGCTTTTTTTTCGCCCAGGGCACCATCGCCGGAGTATTGTCGGAGAGCCTAACCGGCGGCATTGGGGGTTCCGACGATTGGGGGGGCCGGGGGGTGTGCGCACATGATTTGTGATGGGTGCTGGTACTTGGCCCTTATGTTGGCCCCTTATCCCTCATCAAACCTTGAAAACTCATGCCCCCTTAAAGAGCAATTGAGATTTTATAGGTTTGCTGGCAATAGCCATTAAAGTGCCTGAAATGGGGACACTTTTTTCAAACGGTAAAAAAGTCTTCTCCACTTCGAGTTTTTAGCTGAATTTTTTTGTGCATGCCAAAAAAAATACAAGGATCACCTCTACCAAATTTGGGGACAAAACTCTTTTAAAAAAATTTTAAAAATCTTGAATCGTAAAAGGTTTCAAAAATCATGAAAAAAAGAAAAGGGGTTGTCTTGCCACCAAACTTGACATGAAGGCTTAGGGGACCATTGTATGAATTTACAAGCCATAAAAATGGCATTGGCACGGCAGAAATATGAAGAAGTGCTTGAACCCACCTACCACCCGTTCGATCCCCGGCTTGCGCATCCTACCTCTCTGGTCGGCCTAGTGCTCGTACGCTCATTTTGTGGGTTGACTTGGGCATACGGAGTTCATTCCCAGTCTAAGATCAGATTGGACCGATGGTTGCGGTAGCAGGATCGGCAGCACGCAGGGGGGATTGGGCCAATCCCCGGCTTACGCATTCTGCCTCTCTGGCCGGCTGAGCGCCCACACGCCCATTTCATGGGTTGGCTTAGGCATAGGGAGTTCATTCCATGTCTAAGCCCTAGTCGGATCGAGTGTTGTGGCAGCGAGATCGGTAGCATGCATAGGGGGACCGGGCCGATCCTCGACTTACGCATTATGCCTCTCCGACTGGCTCAGCACCTGCACGCTCGTTTCGTGGGTTGACTTAGGCATACGGAGTTCATTCCCAGTCTAAGATTGGACCAAAATGAGGGTTGTGATAGCAGGATCGATAGAACAAAGGGGGGACCGGGCTAATCCCCGCCTTGCGCATTCTACCTCTTCGACTGACTAAGCGTCCGCACGCTCGTTTCATGGGTTGGCTTAGGCATACGGAGTTCATTCCATGTCTAAGCATATGGAGTTCATTCCCAATCTAAGATCAGACTAGACTAAGGGTTGTGACCGTAGGACCAGTAGCAGGATCGGCAGCACGCAAAGGGGGGACCGAGCCGATCCCCGACTTGCGCATTCTGCCACTCCAATCGATCGAGCTCCCGCATGCTCATTTCATGGGTTGGCTTAGGCATACGGAGTTCATTCCATGTCTAAGCCCTAGCTGGACCGAGGGTTGTGGCAGCAGGACTGGCAGCGGGATCGGTAGCATGCAGAGGGGGGTTGGGCTGATCCTCGGCTTGCGCATTATGCCTCTCCGACCGATTGAGCACCCGTACGCTCATTTCATGTGTTGACTTAGGCATACAGAGTTCTTCCGCAGTCTAAGCATATGGAGTTCATTCTCAGTCTAAGATCGGATCAGACCGAGGGTTGATCGGGTCGGGCCGATCCCCAGCTTGCGCATTCTGCCTCTCCGACAGGTCGAGCACCCGTACGCTCATTTCGTGGGTTGGCTTAGGCATACGGAGTTCATTCCATGTCTAAGCCCTAGCTGGACCGAGGGTTGTGGTAGCAGGACTGGTAGCGGGATCGGCAGCATGCAGAGGGGGACCGAGCCGATCCCTGACTTGCACATTATGCCTCTCCGGTCGATTGAACGCCCGCACGCTCGTTTCGTGGGTTGGCATAGGCATACGGAGTTCATTCCATGTCTAAGCATACGAAGTTCATTCCCAGTCTAAGATTTTGAGCCACGGTGCACATGTTGGGCTCGAGCATGTGCTGGTGCCACATTTTTTTCGCCTAGGGCATAATTGCCGGAGCTTCATCGGAGAGCCTAACCGACGGCATTGGGGGTTTCGACGATTGGGGGGGCCGGGGGGTGTGCGCACATGATGTGCGATGTGTGCTGGTACTTTGCCCTTATATTGGCCCCCTATCCCTCATCAAACCTTGATAACTCACACCCTTTAAAGAGCATTTGAGATTTTATAGGTTTGCTGCCAGTAGCCATTAAAATGTCTGAATGGGGACACTTTTTTCAAACGGTCACAAAATCTTCTCCACTTCGAGTGTTTAGCTGAATTTTTTTGTGCAGCCAACAAAATAAATGGATCATGTCTACCAAATTTTGGGACAAAACACTTTCTTAAAAAATTTTAAAAAATCTCAAACCGTAAAAAGTTTTGAAAATCGTGAAAAATAGAAAACGGGCCATCTTGCCACGAAACTTCATGTGAAGGCTTAGGGGACCATTCTATGATTTTACACGCCATAAAAATGGCATTGGCATGACAGAAATATGAAGATGTGCTTGAACCCACCTACCACCCGTTCGATCCCCAGCTTGTGCATCCTGCCTCTCTGGTCAGCTGAGCGCCCGCACGCTCATTTCGTGGGTTGACTTTGGCATATGGAGTTCATCCCCAGTCTAAGTATACAGAGTTCATTCCCAGTCTAAGATCGAACTGGATCGAGGGTTACGGCAGCAGGATCGACAGCACACAGAGGGGATCGGGTCGATCCCCGGCTTGCGCATTCTGCCTTTCCGACCGGCTGAGCGCCCGCACGCCTGTTTCATTGGTTGGCTTAGGCATAGGGAGTTCATTCCATGTCTAAGCCCCAGTCGGACCGAAGGTTGTGGTAGCGGGACCGACAGCACACAGAGGGGGATCGGGTCGATCCTGGACTTGCTCATTATGCCTCTCCGGCCGGCTCAGCGCCCGCACGCTCGTTTCGTGGGTTGACTTAGGCATACGAGGTTCATTCCCAGTCTTAGATCAGACCAGACCGAGGGTTGCGACAGTAGGATCGGTAGCATGCAGGGGGGACTGGGCTGATCCCTGGCTTACGCATTCTACCTCTTTGGCTGGCTGAGCACCCGCACACCCATTTCGTGGGTTGGCTTAGGCATAGGGAGTTCATTCCATGTCTAAGCCCCAGCCGACCACGGATTGTGGCAGCGAGACCGACGGCATGCAGAGGGGGACCGGGCCAATCCCTAACTTGCGCATTAGGCCTCTCCAGTCGGCTCAGCGCCCGCACGCTTGTTTCGTTTGTTAAGTTAGCATATGAAGTTCATTCCCAGTCTAAGATCAGATCAGACAGAGGGTTACGGCAGTAGGACCAGTAGTAGGATCGGTAGCACGTAGGGGGGACCATACGATCCTCGGCTTATGCATTCTACCTCTCCGGCCGGATGAGCTCTCACACGCTCATTTCGTGGGTTGGCTTAGGCATACGGAGTTCATTCCATGTCTAAGCCCTAGCCGGATCGAGGGTTGTGGTAGCAAGACCGACAGTAGGATCGACAGCATGCAAAGGGGGACCGGGCTGATCCTCGACTTATGATTAAGCCTTTTTGGTCGACCTCTCCAGTCGGTTGAGCGTCCGTACGCTCGTTTCATGGGTTGACTTAGGCATACAGAGTTCATCCCCAGCCTAAGCATTCAGAGTTCATACCCAATCTAAAATCAGACCAGACCGAGGGTTGTGACAGTAGGATCAGCAGCACGTAAGAGGACCGGGCCGATCCCCGGCTTACGCATTCTGCCTCTCCGGCCGACTAAGCACCCGCACGCCCGTTTCGTGGGTTGGCTTAGGCATAGGGAGTTCATTCCATGCCTAAGCCCCAGCTAGACCGAGGGTTATGGCAGCGACACTGGTAGCACGCAGAGGGGGACCGGGTCGATCCCCGGTTTGTGCATTATGCCTCTTCGATCGGCATAGCACCCACACGCTAGTTTCTTGGGTTGACTTATGCATACGGAGTTCATTCCCAGTCTCAGATCGAACCGAACCGAGGGTTACGGTAGCAGGATCGACAAAACGTAGAGGGGGACCGGGCCGATCCCCGGCTTGCACATTTTGCCTCTCCGGTTGGCAAAGCGCCCGCACGCTCGTTTCGTGGGTTGGCTTAGGCATACGGAGTTCATTCCATGTCTAAGCATTCGGAGTTCATTCCCAGTCTAAGATTTTGAGCCACGGTGCACATGCTAGGCTTGGGCATGTGGTGGTGCCGCATTTTTTTTGCTTGGGGCACCATCGTCGGAGCATCGCCGGAGAGCCTAACCGACGGCATTGGGGGTTCCGACGATTGGGGGGTCGGGGGGTGTGCTCGCATGATGTGCGATGGGTGCTGGTACTTGGTCCTTATATTGGCCCCCTATTCCTCATCAAACCTCGAGAACTCACACCCCCTTAAAGAGCATTTGAGATTTTATAGGTTTCCGGCCAGTAGCCATTAAAGTGTCTGAAATGGGGACACTTTTTTCAAATGATCACAAAATCTTCTCCACTATGAGTTTTTAGCTGAATTTTTTTGTGCATGCCAAAAAAAATACAAGGATCACTTTTACCAAATTTAGGAACAAAAATTTTTCTAAAAAAATTTTAAAAAATATGGAACCGCAAAAAGTTTCGAAAATCATGAAAAATAGAAAACGGGTCGTCTTGCAATGAAACTTCACATGAAGGCTTAGGGGACCATTGTATGAATTTACAAGCCATAAAAATGGCATTGGTATGGCAGAAATATGAAGATGTGCTTGAACTCACCTACCACCCATTTGATCCCCGACTTACGCATCCTGCCTCTCTGGTCAGCTGAGCGCCTACACGCTCTTTTCGTGAGTTGACTTAGGCATACGGAGTTCATCCCCAGTCTAAGCATACGAGTTCATTCCCAGTCTAAGATCGGACCGGACCGAGGGTTGCGGCAGTAGGATCGATAGCACGAAGAGGGGACCGGGTCGATCCCCTGCTTGCGCATTCTGCCTCTCCGGCCGGCTGAGCACCCGCACGCCCGTTTCGTGGGTTGGCTTAGGCATAGGGAGTTCATTCCATGTGTAAGCCCCAGTCGGATCGAGAGTTGTGGTAGCTAGACCGACAGCATGCAGAGGGGGACCGGGCCGATCCCTGGCTTGTGCTTTATGCCTCTCCGACCCGTGCAGCGCCCGCACGCTCATTTCATGGGTTGACTTAGGCATATGTAGTTCATCATATTCTATGATCGGACCAGACTGAGGGTTACGGCAGCAGGATCAACAGCACGTAGGGGGGATCGGGCCGATCCCCAGCTTGGCAATTCTGGTTGTCCGATCGACTGAGCGCCCGCACGCTCGTTTCATGGGTTGGCTTAGGCATACGGAGTTCAATCCATGTCTAAGCATATGGAGTTCATTCCCAGTCTAAGATCGAGCCAGATCGACGGTTGCAGCAACAGGATTGACATCATGTAGGGGGGACCGATCGGTCCCCGGTTTGCGCATTCTACCTCTCCGACCGGCTGAGTGCCTGCACGGTTGTTTCATGGGTTGGCTTAGGCATACAGAGTTCATTCCATGTCTAAGCATACGGAGTTCATTTAAGTCTAAGATCGGATCGGATCGAAGGTTGCGGTAGCTAGACCATTAGCAAGATTGATAGCACGCAGGGGGAACCAGGTCGATCCTCGGCTTGCGTATTCTGCCTCTCCGATCGGCTTAGCGCCCACACCCTTGTTTCGTGGGTTGGCTTAGGCATACGGAGTTCATTCCATGTCTAAGCCCCAGTCGGACTGAGGGTTGTGGTAGCAAGACCGGCAGCGAGATCGGCTGCATGCAGAGGGGGATCGGGCTAATCCTCAGCTTGCACATTATGCCTCTCCGCCGGCCTCTCCGATCGGTTGAGCGCCCCGTACGCTCATTTCATGGGTTGACTTAGGCATACGGAGTTCATCCCCAGTCTAAGCATACGGAGTTCATTCCCAGTCTAAGATCAGATCGGACCGAGGGTTACGGTAGCAGGATCGACAGCATGCAGGGGGGACTAGGCCGATCCCCCGCTTGCGCATTCTACCTCTCTGGCCGGCTGAGCGCCCGTACGCCCGTTTCGTGGGTTGGCTTAGGCATAGGGAGTTTATTCCATGTCTAAGCCCCAGTCGGATCGAAGGTTGTGGCAGCGAGACTGACAGCATGCAGAGGGGGATCGGGTCGATCTTTACTTACGGATTATGCCTCTTCGATCAGCTTAGCACCCGCACGCTCGTTTCGTGGGTTGACTTATGCATACGGAGTTCATTCCCAGTCTAAGCATACAGAGTTCATTCCCAGTCTATGATCGGACTAGATCGAAAGTTACGGCAGCAGGATCGACAGCACACATGAGGGATTGGACCGAGAGTTTCGGCCGGCTGAGCGCCCGCACGCTCGTTTCGTGGGTTGGCTTAGGTATACGAAGTTCATTCCAAGTTTAAGCCCTAACCGGATCGAGGGTTGTGGTAGCAGGATCGGTAGCCGGATCGACAGCACGTAGAGGGGGATCGGGCTGATCCCCAGCTTTCGCATTATGCCTCTTTGGTCGGGTGAGTGCCCGCACGCTAGTTTTGTGGGTTGACTTAGGCATACGGAGTTCATCCCCAGTCTAAGCATACAGAGTTCATTCCCAGTCTAAGATCGGACCAGATCAAGGGTTGTGACAGTAGGATCAACAGCACGCAGGGGGGCCGGGCCAGTCCCCGACTTGCGTATTCTATCTCTCCGGTCAGCTGAACGCCCGCATGCTCGTTTCGTGGGTTGGCTTAGGCATACGGAGTTCATTCCATGTCTAAGCATACGAAGTTCATTCCCAGTCTAAGATAGGACCGGACCGAGGGTTACGATAGCAGGACCAGCATCAGGATCAACAACAAGCAGGGGGGATCGGGCCGATCCCCAGCTTGCGCATTCTACCTCTTCAACCGGCCTCTTGCTTGCATGCCCGTTTCATGGGTCGGCTTAGGCATACAGAACTTATTCCATGTCTGAGCCCTAGCCGGACCGAAGGTTGTGGCAGTGGGACCGGTAGCACATATAGGGGGACCGAGCCGGTCCCCGGCTTGGGCATTATGCCTCTTCGATCGAATCAATGCCCGTACGCCCGTTTCATGGGTTGGCTTAGGCATAGGGAGTTCATTCCATGTCTAAGCGCCAGTCGGACTGAGGGTTGTGGTAGCGAGACCGACAGCACGTAGAGGGGGACCGGGCCGATCCTCGGCTTGCGCATTATGCGTCTTCGGATGGCTCAGCGCCCGTACGCTCAGTTCATGGGTTGACTTATGCATACGGAGTTCATTCCCAGTCTAAGATCAGATCGGACCGAGGGTTATGGCAGCAGGATCGACAGCACACAAGAGGGACCGGGTCGATCCCCGGCTTGAGCATTCTGCCTCTTCGATCGGCTCAGTGCTCGAATGCTAGTTTCATGGGTTGACTTAGGCATACGAAGTTCATTCCCAGTCTAAGATCAGACCGGACTGAGGGTTGTGGTAACAGGATCGACAGCACGCAGGGGGGATCGGGCTGGTCCTCGACTTGTGCTTTCTACCTCTCCGACCGGCTGAGCGCCCGCACGCTCGTTTCGGGGGTTAGCTTAGGCATACAGAGTTCATTCACAGTCTATGCATACGGAGTTCATTCCCAGTCTAAGATCAGACTAGATCGAGGGTTGCGGTAGCCGGACCAGCAGCAGGATTGACAGTACGTAGGGAGGGACCGGCTGATCCCGGACTTGTGCATTCTGCCTCTCCGATCGGCCTCTCACCCGCACGTTCATTTCGTGGGTTGGCTTAGGCATACGGAGTTCATTCCATGTCTATGCCCTAGCTGGACCGAGGGTTATCTTGCCACGAAACTTCACATGAAGGATTGGGGGACCATTGTATGAATTTACACACCATAAAAATGGCATTGGCATTGCAGAAATATGAAGATGTGCTTGAACCCACCTACCACCCGTTTGATCCTCGGCTTACGCATCCTGCCTCTCTGGTCGGCTGAACGACCGCACGCTCATTTCATGGGTTGACTTAGGCATACGGAGTTCATCCCCAATCTAACCATACGGAGTTTATTCCCAGTCTAAGATCGGACCGGACCAAGGGTTACGGTAGCAGGATCGGTAGCACGTAGGGGGGACCGGGCCGATCCGCGGCTTGCGCATTCTGCCTCTCCGACCGGCTGAGCGCCCGCACGCTCATTTTGTGGGTTGGCTTAGGCATATAGAGGTCATTCCATGTCTAAGCCCTAGCCAGACTGAGGGTTGTGGCAGCACGTAGAGGGGGACCAAGCTGATCCCCAGCTTACGTATTATGCCTCTCCGGCCGGCTGAGCGCCCGCACGCACATTTCATGGGTTGACTTAGGCATATGGAGTTCATCCCCAGTCTAAGCATATAGAGTTCATTCCCAGTCTAAGATCGGATCAGACCGAGGATTGCGGCAGCAAGATCGACAGCACACAGGAGGGATCGAGCCGGTCCCCAGGTTACGTATTTTGCCTCTCCGACCAACTGAGCGCTCGCATGCACGCTCATTTTGTGGGTTCATGTCAAAGCATACGGAGTTCATTCCCAGTCTAAGATCGGATCAGACCGAGGGTTGCGACAGTAGGACCAGTAACAGGATAGGTAGCACGTAGGAGGGACCGAGCCGATCCCTGGCTTGCGCATTCTACCTCTCTTGCCGGCTGAGTGCCCGCACGCTCATTTCATGGGTTGGCTTAGGCATACGGAGTTCATTCCATGTCTAAGCCCTAGCTGGACCGAGGATTGTGGCAGCATGCAGAGGGGGACCGGGCTTATCCCCGGCTTGCTCATTATGCCTCTCCGGCTGGCTGAGCGCCTGCACTCTCATTTTGTGGGTTGACTTAGGCATACGGAGTTCATCCCCCGTCTAAGCATATAGAGTTCATTCCCAGTCTAAGATCAGACTAGACCGAGGGTTGTGGCAGCAGAATCGACAGCACACAGGGGGGATCGGGTCGATCCCTAGCTTGCGCATTCTACCTCTCCAACCGACTGAGCGCCCGCATGCCCGTTTCGTGGGTTGGCTTAGGCATAGGGAGTTCATTCTATGTCTAAGCCCCAGCTGGACCGAGGGCTGTGGCAGCAGGATCGGCAGCACGCAAAGGGGGACCGAGCCGATCCTCTGGTTGCGCATTATACCTCTCCGACCGGCTCAGCGCCCGCAGGCTCGTTTAATGGGTTGACTTAGGCATACGGAGTTCATTCCCAGTCTAAGATCGAACCAAACCAAGGGTTACAGTAGCAGGATCGACAGCACGTAGGGGGCACCGAGCTGATCCCTGACTTGCGTATTCTGCCTCTCTGACCGACTGAGCGCCCGCACGCTCATTTCGTGGGTTGGCTTAGGCATACGGAGTTCATTCCATGTCTAAGCACATGGAGTTCATTCCCAGTCTAACATTTTAAGCCACGGTGCACATGCTGGGCTCGGGCATGTGCTGTTGGTGCATTTTTTTGCCCGAGGCACCATCGTCGGATCATCGTCAGAGAGCTTAAACAGCGGCATTGGGGGTTCCGATGATTGGGGGGCCGGGGGGTGTGCGCACATGATGTGCAATGGGTGCTGGTACTTGGCCCTCATATTGGCCCCCTATCCATCATCAAACCTCGAGAAGTCACACCCCCTTAAAAAGTATTTGAGATTTTATAGGTTTGCTGCCAATAGCCATTAAAGTGTCTAAAATGTGGACACTTTTTTCAAACGGTCACAAAATCTCTTCCACTTTAAGTTCTTAGCTGAATTTTTTTGTACTTGCCAACAAAAATAAAAGGATCACCTCTGCCAAATTTAGGGACAAAACTCTTTCTAAAAATATTTTGAAAAATCCGAAACCCCAAAAAGTTTCAAAAATCGTGAAAAATAGAAAACGGGTCGTCTTGCCACGAAACATCACATGAAGGCTTAGGGGACCATTGTATGAATTTACAACCCATAAAAATGGCATTGGCATGGCAGAAATATGAAGATGTGCTTGAACCCACCTACCTCCCGTTTGATCCCTGGCTTACGCATCCTGCCTCTCTGGTCGGCTTAGCGCACGCATACTCGTTTCGTGGGTTGACTTAGGCATACGAAGTTCATCCCCAGTCTAAGCATATGGAGTTCACTCCCAGTCTATGATCGGATCAGACCAAAGGTTGCGACAGCAGAATCGACAGCACGTAGGGGGGATCGGGCCAATCCCCGGCTTGCGCATTCTGCCTCTCCGGTCGACTGAGCGCCCGCACGCCCGTTTCATGGGTTGGCTTAGGTATAGGGAGTTCATTCCATGTCTAAGCCCCAGCCGGACCGAGGGTTCTGGCAGCGGGACTGGTAGCACGTAGAGGGGGACTGGGCCGATGCCTGGTTTGCATATTATGCCTCTCGGTCGGCTCAACGCCTGCACGCTCATTTCGTGGGTTGACTTAGGCATACAGAGTTCATTCCCAGTCTAAGATTGAAACGGACCAAAGGTTACAGCAACATGATCGACAGCACACAGGGGGGACCGGGTCAATCCCCAGCTTGCGCATTCTGCCTCTCCGGCCGGCTGAGCGCCCGCACGCTCGTTTCGTGGGTTGGCTTAGGCATACGGAGTTCATTCCATGTCTAAGTATACGAAGTTCATTCCCAGTTTAAGATCGGATCAGACCGAGGGTTGTGGCAGCAGGACCAGCACCAGGATCGATAGCATGTGGGGGGGGACCGGGCCGATCCCCAGCTTGCGCATTCTACCTCTCTGGCCGACCGAGCACCCGCACGCTCGTTTCATGGGTTGGCTTAGGCATACGGAGTTCATTCTATGTCTAAGCCCCAGCCGGACCAAGGGTTATGGTAGTAGGACCGGCAGCGGGATCAACAGCACGTAAAGGGGGACGAGCTGATCCTCGGCTTGCGCATTATGCCTCTCAGGCCAACCTCTCCGGTCGGCTGAGCACCCACATGCTCGTTTCATGGGTTGACTTAGGCATACGAAGTTCATCCGAATCTAAGCATACGGAATTCATTCCCAGTCTAAGATCAGATCGGATCAAGTGTTGCGGTAGCAAGATTGGCAGTAAGCAAGGGGGATTGGGCTGATCCCTAGCTTGCGCATTCTGCCTCTCTGGCCGACTGAGCGCCCGCACGTTCATTTTGTGGGTTGGCTTAGGCATAGGGAGTTCAGTCCATGTCTAAGCCCCAGTCGAACCAAGGGTTGTGGCAGCGGGACCAGCAGCACGCAGAAAGGTATGGGCCGATCCCTAGTTTGCGCATTATGCCTCTCCGATCGGCTCAGCACCCGCACACTCGTTTCGTGCGTTGACTTAGGCATACGGAGTTCATTCCTAGCCTAAGATCAGACTGGACCGAGGGTTGCAGCAGCAGGATTGACAGCACACAGGGGGGGACCGGGTTGATCCTCGGCTTGCGCATTCTGCCTCTCCGACCGGTTGAGCGCCCGTACGCTCGTTTCATGGGTTGGCTTAGGCATACGGAGTTAATTCCATGTCTAAGCCCCAACCAGACCGAGGGTTGTGGTAGTAGAACCGACAACGGGATCAACAACATGTAGAGGGGGACTGGGCTGATCCTCGGCTTGCGCATTATGCCTCTCAGGCCGGCCTCTCTGGCCGGCTGAGCACCCGCACGCTCATTTCGTGGGTTGACTTAGGCATACGAAGTTCATCCCCAATCTAAGCATACGGAGTTCATTCCCAGTCTAAGATCAAACTGGATCGAGTGTTGCGGTAGCAGGATCGACAGCACACAAGAGGGATCGGGTCGATCCCCAGCTTGCGCATTCTGCCTCTCCGGTCGGCTGAGCGCCCGCACGCCCATTTCATAGGTTGGCTTAGGCATAGGGAGTTCATTCCATGTCTAAGCCCCAGCCGGAACGAGGGTTGTGGCAGTGGGACTGGCAGCATGTAGAGGAGGATCGGGCCGGTCCCCGTCTTGCACATTATGCCTCTCCGATCGACTGAGCGCCCGCACGCTCGTTCGTAGTTGCTAGCATACGAAGTATCGAAGCATACGAAGTCATCCAGTCTAAGATTTGAGGCCACGTGCACATGCTAGCTGGCATGTGCTGGTACCCATTGTTTCGCCTGGGGCACCATCGTCGAAGCATCGCGGAGAGCCTACGCGGCATGGAGTTCGGCGATATAGGGGCCAGGGGGTGTGCGTACATGAAGTGCGATCGGTGCTGTACTTGGCGTTCTTGGCCGCCCTATCCTCTCATCAAACTCGAGAACTCACAACCCTAAAGAGATTTGAGATTTAAAGTATGCTGCCAATACGCATTAAAGTGTCTAAAATGGGGACACTTTTTTCAAACGATCACAAAATCTTCTCCACTTCAAGTTTTTAGCTGCATTTGTTTTTTCATGCCAACAAAAATACAAGGATCACCTCTACCAAATTTGGGGACAAAACTCTTTCTAAAAAAATTTTAAAAAATCCCGAACCGTAAAAAGTTTTGAAAATCTTGAAAAATAGAAAATGGGTCATCTTGCCACGAAACTTCACATGAAGGCTTAGGGGACCATTGTATGAATTTACAAGCCATAAAAATGGCATTGGCATGGCAGAAATATGAAGATGTGCTTGAACCCACCTACCATCCATTCGATCCCCGGCTTACACAACCTGCCTCTCTGGTCGACTGAGCACCCGCACGCTCGTTCCGTGGGTTGACTTAGGCATACGGAGTTCATCCCCAGTTTAAGATTGAACTAGACCGAGGGTTGCGGTAGCAGGTTCGATAGCACACAAGGGAGACCGGGTCGATCCCCGGCTTGCGCATTATACCTCTCTGGCCGGCTGAGTGCCCGCACGCCCGTTTTATGGGTTGGCTTAGGCATAGGGAGTTCATTAAATGTCTAAGCCCCAATCAGACCGAGGGATGTGGTAGCGGGACTGGCAGCATGCAGAGGGGGACCGAGCCGATCCCCGACTTACGCATTATGCCTCTTCGGTCGGCTCATCGCCCGCAATCTCGTTTCGTGGGTTGATTTAGGCATACAGAGTTCATTCCTAGTCTAAGATCAGATCGGATCGAGGGTTACAGTAGTAGGATCGACAGCACGCAGGGGGGTTCGGGCTGATCCCCGGCTTGCACATTCTGCCTCTCCGGTCGGCTGAGCACTCGTACGCTCATTTTATGGGTTGGTTTAGGCATACGGAGTTCATTCCATGTCTAAAAATGCAGAGTTCATTCCCAGTCTAAGATCGGACCGGACCGAGGGTTGTGGCAGTAGGACTAGCAGAAGGATTGGCAGCACGTAGGGGGAGATCGAGCCGGTCCCCGGCTTGCACATTCTACCACTCCGGTTGGCTGGGCCTCCGCACGCTCATTTCGTGGGTTGGCTTAGGCATACGGAGTTCATTCCATGTCGAAGCCCCAGCCGGACCGAGGATTGTGGCAGCAGGACCGGTAGCAGGATCGGCATCATACAGAGGGGGACCGGGCTGATCCTTGACTTGCGTATAATGCCTCTCCGGCTAACCTCTCCTACCGGCTGAGCACCCGCATGCTCATTTTATAGGTTGACTTAGGCATACGGAGTTCATCCCCAGTCTAAGCATACAGAGTTCTTTCCCAGTCTAAGATCGGATCGGATCGAGGGTTGCGACGGTAGGATCGACAGCACGCAGGGGGGACCGGGCCAGTCCCCAGCTTCTGTATTTTCCTCTCCGGCAAGCTGAATGCCCACACATCCATTTCGTGGGTTGGCTTAGGCATAGGCAGTGCATTCTATGTCTAAGCCCCAGCCGGACCGAGGGTTGTGGCAGCGGGACCGGTAGCATGCAGAGGGGGATCGGGTCGATCCCTGGCTTGGGCATTATGCCTCTTCGACCGGCTCAGCGCTCGCATGCTCATTTCATGGGTTGGCTTAGGCATACGGAGTTCATCCCCAGTCTAAGCATACAGAGTTCATTCCCAGTCTATGATCAGACTGGACCGAGAGTTGTGGCAGCAGGATCGACAACACACAGGGGGGACTGGGCCGATCCTCGGCATGCGCATTTTACCACTTTGGCCAGCTGAGCGCCCATATGCTCATTTCATGGGTTGGCTTAGGCATACAAAGTTCATTCCACGTCCAAGCATACGGAGTTCATTCCCAGTCTAAGATTTTGAGCCACAGTGCACATGCTGGGCCCGGGCATGTACTGGTGTCGCATTTTTTTCGCCCGAGGGGTGTGCGCACATGATGTGCGATGGGTGCTGGTACTTGGCCCTTATATTGGCCCCCTATCCCTCACAAACCTCGAGAACTCACACCCCCTTAAAAAGCATTTGAGATTTTATAGGTTTGCTGCCAGTAGCAATTAAAGTGTCTGAAATGGGGACACTTTTTTCAAACGATCACAAAATCTTCTCCACTTCGTGTTTTTAGCTGAATTTTATTATACATGCCAAAAAAAATACAAGGATCACCCTCTACCAAATTTGGGGACAATACTCTTTCTAAAAAAATTTTAAAAATCCCGAACTGTAAAAAGTTTTAAAAATCATGAAAAATAGAAAACGGGTCGTCTTGCCATGAAACTTCGCATGAAGGCTTAGGGGACCATTGTATGTATTTACAAGCCATAAAAATGGCATTGGCATGGCAGAAATATGAAGATGTGCTTGAACCCACCTACCACCCGTTCGATCCCTGGCTTGCGCATCCTGCCTCTCTGGTCGACTGGGCGCCCGCACACTCGTTTCGTGGGTTGACTTAGGCATAGGGAGTTCATCCCCAGTCTAAGCATACGGAGTTCATTCCCAGTCTAGGATTAGAATGGATCGAGGGTTACGGTAGCAGGATCGGTAGCACGCAGGGGGGACCGGACCGATCCACGACTTGAGCATTTTGCCTCTCCGGCAGGCTGAGCGGCCGCACGCCCGTTTCGTGGGTTGGCTTAGGCATAGGGAGTTCATTCCATGTCTAAGCCTCAGTTCGACCGACGGTTGTGGTAGCGGGACTGACAGCACGTAGAGGGGGATCGGGTTGATCCCCGGCTTGCGCATTAAGCCTCTCTGATCGGCTCAGCGCCCGCACGCTCGTTTCATGGGTTGACTTAGACGTACAGAGTTCATTCCCAGTCTAAGATTGGACCAGACCGAGGGTTGCGGTAGCACGATCGACAGCACGCAGGGGGCAGTCGGGCTGATCCCCGGCTTGCGCATTCTATCTCTCTGATCGGCTGAGCGCTCGCATGCTCATTTCATGGGTTGGCTTAGGCATATGGAGTTCATTCCATGTCTAAGCATACGGAGTTCATTCCCAGTCTAAGATTTTGAGCCACGGTGCACATACTGGGCTCGGGCATGTGCTGGTGCCGTATTTTTTTCACCCAGGGCACCATCACCGGAGCATTGTTGGAGCATCGTCAAACCATCACCGGAGAGCCTAACCGGCAGCATTGGGGTTTTCAACGATTAGGGGGGCCGGGGGGTGTGCACACATGATGTGCGATGGGTGCTGGTACTTGGCCCTTATATTGGCCCCCTATACCTTACCAAACCTCGAGAACTCACACCCCCTTAAATAG
The DNA here is from genome assembly GCF_002303985.1 of Durio zibethinus. Next base: position 30,976,541 of record NW_019167826.1, on the reverse strand, counting down.
CATTTGAGATTTTATAGGTTTGTTGCCAGTAGCCATTAAAGTGTCTGAAATGGGGACACTTTTTTCAAACGATCACAAAATCTTCTCCACTTCGAGTTTTTAGCTGAATGTTTTTGTGCATGCCAACAAAAATACAAGAATCAACTCTACCAAATTTGGGGACAAAACTCTTTCTAAAAAAATTCTCAAAAATTCTGAACCGTAAAAAGTTTCCAAAATCGTGAAAAATAGAAAATGGGTCGTCTCTAGTCGGCTGAGCGCCCGCACGCTCGTTTTGTGGGTTGACTTAGGCATACGGAGTTCATCCCCAGTCTAAGCATACGGAGTTCATTCCCAGTCTCAGATCGGACCAGACCGAGGGTTACGATAGCAGGATCGACAGCACGCAAAGGGGATCGAGCCGATCCCTGGCTTACGCATTTTGCCTCTTCGATCGACTGAGCGCTCGCATGCCCATTTCGTGGGTTGGCTTAGGAATAGGGAGTTCATTCCATGCCTAAGCCCCAGCCGGACAGAGGGTTGTGGCAGCGAGACCGACAGCAAGCAGGGGGGATCGGGCCGATCCCAGACTTACGTATTATGCCTCTTCGGCCGCCTCTCCGACCAGCTGAGCACTCGCACGCTCATTTCGTGGGTTGACTTAGGCATACAGAGTTCATCCATAGTCTAAGGATACAAAGTTCATTCCCAGTCTAAGATCAGACCAGATCGAGGGTTACGGCAGAAGGATCGACAGCATGCAAGGGGGGCCAAATCGGTCCTTGGCTTGTACAGTAGGATCGACAGCACGCGGGGGGACCGGGCCAATCCCCAGTTTACGCATTCTGGCTCTCCGACCGACTGAGCGCCAGTATGCTCGTTTCATGGGTTGGCTTAGGCGTACGGAGTTCATTCCATGACTAAGCATACGGAGTTCATTCCTAGTCTAAGATTTTGAGCCACGGTGCACATGCTCGGCTCGGGCATTTGCTGGTCTCACATTTTTTTCACCTGGGGCACCATCGTCGGAGCATCACCGGAGAGCCTAACCGACGACATTGGGGGTTCCGGTGATTGGGGGGGCCAGCTGAGTGCCCGTACGCTCGTTTTATGGGTTGACTTAGGCATACGGAGTTCATCCTCAGTCTAAGCATATGGAGTTCATTCCCAGTATAAGATCAGACTGAACCGAGGGTTGCGACAGCAGGATCGATAGCACGCAAGGGGGACCGGGCCGATCCTCGACTTGCGCATTCTGCCTCTCTGATCGGTTGAGCACCCGCACGCCCATTTCATGGGTTGGCTTAGGCATAGGAAGTTCATTCCATGTCTAAGACCCAGCCGAATCGAGGGTTGTGGCTGCGGGATTGGTAGCACGCAGAGGGGGACCGAGTCGATCCCCGGCTTGCATAATATGCCTCTCCGGTCGGCTCAGCATTTGCACGCTCTTTTTGTGGGTTGACTTAGGCTTACGGAGTTCATTCCCAGCCTAAGATCGGACCGGACTGAGGGTTACGATAGCAGGATCGACAGCATGTAGGTGGGGATCGGGTTGATCCCCGGCTTGCGCATTCTACCTCTCCGGTCGGCTGAGTGCCCGCACGCTCGTTTCATGGGTTGGCTTAGGCATACGGAGTTCATTCTATGTCTAAGCATACGTAGTTCATTCCCAGTCTAAGATCGGACTGGAACGAGAGTTGCGACAGCAGGACCAATAGCAGGATCGGCCGCACGCAGGGGGGATCAGGCTGATCCTCGGCTTGTGCATTCTACCTCTCTGGTCAGCTGAGCGCCCGCACGCCCGTTTCGTGGGTTGGCTTAGGCATAGGGAGTTCATTCCATGTCTAAGCCCCAGTTGGACCAAGGGTTGTGGCAGCGGGATCGGTAGCACGCAGAGGGGGACCGAGTCGATACCCGACTTGCGCATTATGCCTCTTCGGCCGGCTTAGTGCCTGTACGCTCGTTCTGTGGGTTGACTTAGGCACACGGAGTTTATTCTCAATCTAAAATTGGACCAGACTGAGGATTATGGCAGCAGGATCGACAGCATGTAGGGGAAATTGGGTCGATCCCCGACTTGCGCATTCTGCCTCTCCGGCCGGCTGAGCGCCCGCACGCTCGTTTCCTAGTTGGCTTAGGCGTACGGAGTTCATTCCATGTCTAAGCATACAGAGTTCATTCCCAGTCTAAGATTGGACCAGACCGAGGGTTGCGATAGCAGGACCAGTAGTAGGATCGACAGCATGAAGGGGGGGATCGGGTCGATCCCCGGTTTGCGCATCTACCTCCCTGATCGGTTGAGGGCCCGCACGCTCATTTCATGGGTTGGCTTAGGCATATGGAGTTCATTCCCAGTCTAAGATTTTAAGCCACGGTGCACATGCTGGGCTCGGGCATGTGCTGGTGCCACATTTTTTTTGCCCAGGGCACCATCGTCGGAGCATCACGGAGAGCCTAACCGGCGGCATTAGGGGTTCCGATGGTTGGGGGTCCGGAGGGTGTGCGCACATGATGTGTGATGGGTGCTGGTACTTGCCCTTATATTGGCCCCCTATCCCTCATCAAAACTCGAGAACTCACACCCCGTTAAAGAGCATTTGAGATTTTATAGGTTTGTTGCCAGTAGCAATTAAAGTGTCTGAAATAGGGACACTTTTTTCAAACGGTCACAAAATCTTCTCCACCTTGAGTTTTTATCTGAATTGTTTTGTGCATGCCAACAAAAATACAAAGATCACCTCTACCAAATTTGGGGCCAAAACTCTTTCTAAAAAAATTTTAAAAAATCCCCGAACCGTAGAAAGTTTCAAAAATCGTGAAAAATAAAAAATGGGTCGTCTTGCCACGAAACTTCACATGAAGGCTTAGGGGACCATTGTATGAATTTACAAGCCATAAAAATGGCATTGGCATGGCAGAAATATGAAGATGTGCTTGAACCCACCTACCACCCATTTGATCCCCGGCTTGCGCATCCTGCCTCTCTGGTCGGTTGAGCGACTGAACGCTCATTTCATGGGTTGACTTAGGCATACGGAGTTCATCCCCAGTCTAAGCATACGGAGTTCATTCCCAATCTAAGATCGGATCGGATCGAGGGTTACCGTTGCACGCAGGGGGGACCGAACCGATCCCCAACTTACGCATTCTGCCTCTCCGACCAGCTGAGCGCCTGTACGCCCGTTTCGTGGGTTGGCTTAGGCATAGGGAGTTCATTCCATGTCTAAGCCCCAGCCGAACTAAGGGTTGTGGTAGCAGGACCGGCAGCAGGATCGACAGCATGCAGAAGGGGACCGGGTTGATCCCCAGCTTGCGCATTATGCCTCTCCGGCAGGCTGAGCTCTCGCACGCTCGTTTCGTGGGTTGACTTAGGCATACGGAGTTCATTCCTAGTCTAAGATCAGATCGGATCGAGGGTTGCGATAGCAGGATCGACAACACGCAGAGGGGAACCGGGCCGATCCTCGGCTTGTGCATTCTGCCTTTCCGACCGACTGAACACCAGCACACCCGTTTCGTGGGTTGGCTTAGGCATAGGGAGTTCATTCCATGTCTAAGCCCCAGTCGGATCGAGGGTTGTTGCAGCGGGACCGGTAGCATGCTGAGGGGGACCGGGCTGATACCCGGCTTGCGTATTACGCCTTTTCGATCTACTCAGCGCCCGCACGCTCGTTTCATGGGTTGACTTAGGCATACGGAGTTCATTCCAAGTCTAAGATCAAACCGGACTGATGGTTGCGGTAGAAGAATCGATATTACGTAGGGGGGATCGGGCCGATCCCTGGTTGCACATTCTGCCTCTCCGACCGGGTGTGTACCCGCACACTCGTTTCGTGGGTTGGCTTAGGCATACGGAGTTCATTCCATGTCTAAGCATACAGAGTTCATTCCCAGTCTAAGATTGGACCGAAACGAGGGTTGTGACAGCAGGACTAGCAGCAGGATCGATAGCACGCAGGGGGAACCGGGCCGTTCCCCAGCTTGCGTATTCTTCCTCTCCGACCAGCTGAGCACCCGCAGCTTGTTTCATGGGTTGGCTTAGGCATACAGAGTTCATTCCATGTCTGAGCCCCAGTCGGACCGAGGGTTGTGACAGCAGGACCGGTAGCAGGATCGACAGCACGGAGAGGGGGACCAGGCTGATCCCCGACTTGCACATTAGGCATACAGAGTTCATCCCCAGTCTAAGCATAAGGAGTTAATTCCCAGTCTAAGATCTGACCGAACCGAGGGTTTTGGCAGTAGGATCGGCAACACACAGGGGGGACCGGGTCGATCCCTGGTTTTTACATTCTGCCTCTCTGGCCGACTGAGCGCCCGCACGCCCGTTTCATGGGTTGGCTTAGGCATAGGGAGTTCATTCCTTGTCTAAGCCCTAGCCGGACCGAAGGTTGTGCAACGGGACCGGTAGCACAAAAAGAGGGACCGAACTGATCCCCGGCTTGCGCATTATGCGCCTCCGACAGGCACAGCGCCCGCATGCTCATTTCATGGGTTGACTTAGGCATACGGAGTTCATCCCCAGTCTAAGCATACGGAGTTCATTCCCAGTCTAAGATCAGACTGGACCGAGGATGGCGGCAGCAGGATCGGTAGCACGCAGGGGGGACCGGGTCGATCCCCGACTTGCGCATTTTGCCTCTCCGGTCGGTTTGGCACCCATACGCCCGTTTTGTGGGTGGGCTTAGTCGTAGGGAGTTCATTCCATGTCTAACCCCCAATCGGACCAAGGGTTGGGGCAGCGGGACCGGCAGCACGCAGAGGGGGAGTTGGTCGATCCACGGCTTTGGCATTATGCCTCTTCGATCGGCTCAGCGCCCGTACGCTTGTTTTGTGGGTTGACTTGGCATACGGAGTTCATTCCCAGTCTAAGATCAGATCGGACCGAGGGTTGCGACAGCAGGATTGATAGCACGCAGGGGGGACTGGGCCAATCCTCGACTTGCACATTCTGCCTCTCCGACCGGTTGAGCACCCGCACGCTTGTTTCGTGGGTTGGCTTAGGCATACGGAGTTCATTCCATGTCTAAGCATACGGAGTTCATTCCCAGTCTAAGATCGGACCGGATCGAGGGTTACGACAGCATGACCAGCAGCAGGATCGGTAGCACACAGGGGGAGATCGAGTGGATCCTCGGCTTGCGCATTTTGCCTCTCCAGTCGGCTGAGCGCCCGCACGCTTGTTTCATGGGTTGGCTTAGGCATACGGAGTTCATTCCATGTCTAAACCCCAGTCGGACCGAGGGTTATGGCAGCGGAACCGGTAGCGGGATCAATAGCTCGTAGAGGGAGCTCGGGCTGATCCTCGGCTTACGCATTATGCCTCTCCGACCAGCCTGTTCGGCTGGTTGAGTGCCCGTACGCTCGTTTCGTGGGTTGACTTAGGCATACAGCTTTCATCCCCAGTCTAAGCATACGGAGTTCATCCCCAGTCTAAGCATACGGAGTTCATTCCCAGTCTAAGATCAGACCGGACTGAGAGTTACGGTAGTAAGATCGATAGCACGCAGGGGGGATCGGGTCGATCCCCAGCTTACGCATTCTGCCTCTTCGACCCGATGAGCACCCGCACGCCCGTTTTATGGGTTGGCTTAGGCATAGGGAGTTCATTCCATGTCTAACCCCTGTCGGGCCGAGGGTTGTGGTAGCGGGACCGGCAGCACCCAGAGGGGGACCGGGTCGATCCCCGGCTTGCACATTATAACTCTCCGACCGGCTCAGCTCCCGGACACTCGTTTCATGGGTTGACTTATGCATACAGAGTTCATTCCCAGTCTAAGATCGGACCGGACGGAGGGTTGTGGCAGCAGGATCGACAGCACACAGGGGGGATCGGGCTGATCCCCGACTTGCGCATTCTGCCTCTCCGGTCGGCTAAGCACCCGCACGCTCTTTTCGTGGGTTGGCTTAGGCATACAGAGTTCATTCCATGTCTAAGCATATGGAGTTCATTCCCAGTATAAGATTTTGAGCCACGGTGCACACGCTGGGCTCGAGCATGTGCTGGTGCCGCATTTTTTTTTGCCCGGGGCACCATCGCCGGAGAGTCGAACTGGCGGCATTAGGGGTTCCAACGATTAGGGGGCCGGGGGGTGTGCGCACATGATGTGCGATGGGTGCTGGTAGTTGGCCCTTCTATTGGCCCCCTATCCCTCATCAAACCTCAAGAACTGACACCCCCTTAAAGAGCATTTGAGATTTTATAGGTTTGCTGCCAGTAGCCATTAAAGTGTCTGAAATGGGGACACTTTTTTCAAACGATCACGAAATCTTCTCCACTTCGATTTTTTAGCTGAATTTTTTTGTGCATGCCAACACAAATGCAAGTATCACTTCTACCAAATTTGGGGACAAAACTCTTTCCAAAAAAATTTTAAAAAATCCCAAACTGCAAAAAGTTTCAAAAATCGTGAAAAATAGAAAACGGGTGGTCTTGCCACGAAACTTCACATGAAGGCTTAGGGGACCATTGTATGAATTTACAAGCCATAAAAATTGCATTGGCATGGCAGAAATATGAAGATGTGCTTGAACCCACCTACCACCCGTTTGATCCCCGACTTGTGCATCCTACCTCTCTGGTCGACTGAGCGCCTGCACGCTCGTTTAATGGGTTCACTTAGGCATACGGAGTTCATCCCTAGTCTAAGCATATGGAGTTCATTCCTAGTCTAAGATCAGACCGAACCGAGGGTTGTGGTAACAAGATCAACAGCATGCAGGGGGGATCAGGTCGATCCCTGGCTTACGCATTCTGCCTCTCCAGCTGGCTGAGCGCCCGTACACCCGTTTTGTGGGTTGGCTTAGGCATAGCGAGTTCATTGCATGTCTAAGCCCTAGCCAGACCGAGGGTTGTGGCAGTGGGATCTGCAGCACACAGAGGGGGATCGAGTCAATCCCCGGCTTGTGCATTATGCCTCTTCGACCGGCTCGCACGCTCGTTTCGTAGGTTGACTTAGCCATACGGAGTTCATTCCTAGTCTAAGATAGAATCGGATGAAGGTTTGTAGTAGCAGGATCGACAGTATGCAGGAGGGACCGGGCTGATCCCTGGCATACGCATTCTACCCTCTCCAACCGACTGAGCGCCCGCACGCTCGTTTCATGGGTTGGCTTAGGCATACAGAGTTCATTCCATGTCTAAGCATACGGAGTTCATTCCCAGTCTAAGATCGGACCGGACTGAGGGTTACGATAGCAGGACCAGCAGCAGGATTGGCAGCACACAGGGGGGACCGGGCCGATCCCTGACTTGCGCATTCTGCCTCTTCGGCCAGTTGAGTGCCCGCACCTTATTTCGTGGGTTGGCTTAAGCATACGGAGTTCATTCCATGCCTAAGCCCCAGTCAGACCGAGGGTTGTGGCAGTAGGACCAGTAGTGGGATCGGTAGCACGTAGAGAGGGATCAGACTGATCCCAGGCTTGTGCATTATGCCTCTCCGGTCAGCCTCTCCAGTCGGCTGAGCGCTCTCACGCTCGTTTCGTGGGTTGACTTATGCACACGGAGTTCATCCCTAGTCTAAGCATACGGAGTTCATTCCTAGTCTAAGATCGGACCATACCGAGGGTTACGGCAGTAGGATCGATAGCACGCAGGGGGGATCAGGCCGATCCCCGGCTTGCGCATTCTACCTCTGTACAATCGGCTGAGCACCCGTACGCCCGTTTCGTGGGTTGGATTAGGCATAAGGATTTAATTCCATGTCTAAGCCCCAGCCGACCGAAGGTTGTGGCAGCGAGATCGACAGCATGCATAGGGGGATCGAGCCAGGTCAGCGCCCACACGCTCGTTTCATGGGTTGACTTAGGCATATGGAGTTCATTCCCAGTCTAAGATCAGACCGAACCGAGGGTTGCGGTAGTAGTATCGACAGCACGCAGGGAGGGACCGGGCTGATCCCCAGCTTGTGCATTCTGCCTCTCCGGTCGACTGAGTGCCCGCACACTCATTTCGTGGGTTGGCTTAGGCATACGGAGTTCATTCCATGTCTAAGCATATGGAGTTCATTCCCAGTCTAAGATTGGACTGGACCGAGGGTTGCGACAGTAGGACCAGTAGTAGGATGGGTAGCATGCACGACCAGGCCGATCCCTAGCTTGCGCATTCTGCCTCTTCGACCGACTGAGCGCCCGCACGCTCATTTCGTGGGTTGGCTTAGGCATATGGAGTTCATTCCATGTCTAAGCCCCAGCCGGACCGACGGTTGTGGCAGCAGGACCGACAGCGGGATTGACAGCACGCAGAGAGGGACCAGGCTGATCCCCGGCTTGCGCATTATGCCTCTTCGACCGACCTCTCCGACCGGCTGAGTGCTCGTACGCCTGTTTCATGGTTTGACTTAGGCATATAGAGTTCATCCCTAGTCTAAGCATACGGAGTTGTTTCCCAGTCTAAGATCGGATCGGCAGGACACAGAGAGTGGTCGGGCCGATGCTCGGCTTGTGCATTATGCCTCTTCAACCGGCTCAGCGCCCGCACGCTCGTTTCATGGGTTGACTTATGCATACAGAGTTCATTCCCAGTCTAAGATCAGATCGAACCAATGGTTGCGGTAGCAGGATCGACAGCACGCAGGGAGGGATCGAGCCAATCCTCGGCTTGCACATTCTACCTCTTCGGTCGGTTGAGTGCCCGCACGCTCGTTTCGTGCGTTGGCTTAGGCATACGGAGTTCATTCCATGTCTAAGCATACGAAGTTCACTCCCAGTTTAAGATTTTGAGACACGGTGCACATGCTGGGCTTAGGCATGTGCTGGTGCCGCATTTTTTTTGCCTGGGGCAGCATCGTCGGAGCATCGCCTTTAGAGCCTGACCGGCGGCATTGGGGGTTCTGACGATTAGGGGGGCCGGGGGGGTGTGCGCTCATGATGTGCGATGGGTACTGGTACTTGGCCCTTATATTGGCCCCCTATCCCTCATCAAACCTTGAGAACTTATACCTCTTTAAAGAGCATTTCAGATTTTATAAGTTTGCTGCCAGTTGCCATTAAAGTGTCTGAAATGGGGACACTTTTTTCAAACATTCACAAAATCTTCTCCACTTCGAGTTTTTAGCTAACTTTTTTTGTGCATGCCAACAAAAATACAAGGATCATCTCTACCAAATTTGGGGACAAAACTCTGTCTAAAACAATTTTAAAAAACCCCGAACCGTAAAAAGTTTTGAAAATCATGAAAAATAGAAAATAGGTCCTCTTGCCACGAAACTTCACATGAAGGCTTAGGGGACCATTGTATGAATTTACAAGCCATAAAAGTGGCATTGGCATGGTAGAAATATGAAGATGTTCTTGAACCCACCTACCACCCGTTTGATCCCCGACTTGTGCATCCTGCCTATCTGGTCGGCTGAGCACCCGTACGCTCGTTTCGTGGGATGACTTAGGCATACGAAGTTCATCCCCAATGTAAGCATACGTAGTTCATTCCTAGTCTAAGATCGGGCTGGACTGAGGGTTGTGGCAGCAGGATCAGCAGCACGTAGGAGGGACAGGGTCGATCCCCGGCTTGCGCATTCTACCTCTTCGGTCGGCTGAGCGCCCGCACACCCATTTCATGGGTTGGCTTAGGCATAGGGAGTTCATTCCATGTCTAAGCCCCAGCCGGACCGAGGGTTGTGGCAACAGGACAGGCAGCATGCAGAGGGGGATTGGGCTGATCCCCGATTTGTACATTATGCCTCTTCGGTCGGCTCAGCGCCCGCACGCTCATTTCGTGGGTTGACTTAGGCATACGGAGTTCATTCCCAGTCTAACATCGGACGGGACTGAGGGTTGCGGTAGCAGGATAGACAGCACGCAGGAGGGGATCGGGCCAATCCCAGTTTAAGCATACAGAGTTCATTCCCAGTCTAAGATTTTGAGCCACAGTGCACATGCTGGGCTAGGGCATGTGTTGGTGCCACATTTTTTTCGCCTAGGGCACCATCCCTGGAGCATCGTCGAAAAGCCTAACCGGTGACATTGGGGGTTCCTGCGATTGGGCGGGCAGGGGGGTGTACGCACATGATGTGAGATGGGTGCTGGTACTTGGCCCTTATTTTGGCCCACTATCCCTCATCAAACCTCGAGAACTCACACCCCCTTAAAGAGTATGTGAGATTTCATAGGTTTGCTGCCAGTAGCCATTAAAGTGTCTGAAATGGGGACACTTTTTTCAAATGGTCCCAAAATCTTTTCCACTTCGAGCTTTTAGCTAAATTGTTTTTTGCATGCCAACAAAAATACAAGGATCACCTCTACCAAATTTGGGGACAAAACTCTTTCTAAAAAATTTTAAAAAATCCCAAACCGTAAAAAGTTTCAAAAATCGTGAACAATAGAAAACGGGTCGTCTTGGCACGAAACTTCACATGAAGGTTTAGGGGACCATTGTATGAATTTACAAGCCATAAAAATGGCATTGGCAAGGCAGAAATATGAAGATGTGCTTGAACCCACCTACCACCCATTCGATCCCCGGCTTGCGCATCCTGCCTCTCTAGTCGGCTGAGCGCCTGCACGCTCGTTTCTTGGGTTGACTTAGGCATACAGAGTTCATCCCCAGTCTAAGCATATGGAGTTCATTCCCAGTCTAAGATCAAACTGAATCGAGGGTTGCGGCAGTAGGATCGACAGCATGTAGGGGGGACCGGGCCGATCCCCGGCTTGCGCATTCTGCCTCTCCGACCGGTTGAGCGCCCGCATGCCAGTTTTGTGCGTTGGCTTAGGCATAGGGGGTTCATTCCATGTCTAAGCCCTAGCCGGACCGAGGGTTGTGGCAGCGGGACTGGCAGCACGCAAAAGGGGATCGAGTCGATTCTCGGCTTGCGCATTATGCCTTTTCGACTGGCTCAGCGCCCGTACGCTCGTTTCTTGGGTTAACTTAGGCATACGTAGTTCATTCCAGTCTAAGATCGGATCAGACCGAGAGTTGTGACAGCAGGATTGACAGCACGCAGGGGGGACCGAGCTGATCCCTGACTTACGCATTCTGCCTCTCCGGCCTACTGAGTGCCTGCACGCTCGTTTCGTGGGTTGGTTTAGGCATACGGAGTTCATTCCCAGTCTAAGATCGGATCGGACCGAGGGTTGCGACAGCTGGACCAGCAGCAGGATCGGCATCACGCAAGGGGGGATGGGTCGATCCTCGGCTTGCGCATTCTACCTCTCCGGCCGACTGAGGGCCCACACGCTCGTTTCATGGGTTGGCTTAGGCATACGGAGTTCATTCCATGTCTAAGTCCTAGTCGGACCGAGGGTTGTGGCAGCAGGACTGGCAGCACGCAGAGGGGGACTGGGCTGATCCTTGGCTTGTGCATTATGCCTTTCCGATCGGCCTCTCCAACCGACTGAGCATCCCCGTGCTCATTTCGTGGGTTGACTTAGGCATACAGAGTTCATCCCTAGTCTAAGCATACTAGTTCATTCCCAGTCTAAGATCGGATCGGACTGAGGGTTGCGCATTATGCCTCTTTGGTCGGGTTGCGCCCGTACGCTCATTTCATGGGTTGACTTATGCATACGGAGTTCATTCCCAGTCTAAGATCAGACCAGATTGAGGGTTGCGGCAGCAGGATCGATAGCACACAGGGGGGATCGGGCTGGTCCCCGGCTTGTGCATTCTGCCTCTCCGACCGGCTGAGCGCCCACACGCTTGTTTCATGGGTTGGCTTTGGCATACGAAGTTCATTCCATGTCTAAGCATACAAAGTTCATTCCCAGTCTATGATCGAACTGGATCGAGGGTTACGACAACAGGATCGACAGCATGCAGGGGGGGACCGGCTGATCCTCGACTTGCGCATTCTGCCTCTCCGGTCGACTGAGCACCCGTACACTTGTTTCATTGGTTGGCTTAGGCATACGAAGTTCATTCCATGTCTAAGCCCCAGCTGGACCGAGGGTTGTGGCAGCAGGACCGGCAGCGAGATCGACAGCACGCACAAGGGGACCGGGATGATCCTCGGCTTACGCATTATGCCTCTCTGGCTGGCTAAGCGCCTGCATGCTCATTTTTTGGGTTGACTTAGGCATACGGAGTTCATCCCCAGTCTAAGCATACGGAGTTTATTCCCAGTTTAAGATCAGACCGGACCTAGGGTGCGACAGCAGGATCGGTAGCACACAGGGGGAACAAGGCTGATCTCCGGCTTGTGCAATCTGCCTCTCCGGCTGGCTGAGCGCCCGCACGCCCGTTTCATGGGTTGGCTTAGGCATAGGGAGTTCATTCCATATCTAAGCCCTAGTCGGACCGAGGGTTGTGGCAGCGGGATCGATAGCACGCAGAGGGGGACCGGGCCAACCCTCGACTTGCGCATTATGCCTTTCCGATTGGCTCAGCTCCCGAATGCTCGTTTAATGGGTTGACTTAGGCATACGAAGTTCATTCCCAGTCTAAGATCGGACCAGATTGAGGGTTGCGATAACAGGATCGATAGCACACAGGGGGGACTGGGTCGGTCCCCGGCTTGAGCATTCTGCCTCTTTGGTTGGCTGAGTGCCTGTACACTCATTTCGTGGGTTGGCTTAGGCATATGAAGTTCATTCCATGTCTAAGCATACAGAGTTCATTCCTAATCTAAGATCGGATCGGACCGAGGGTTACGGCAACAGGACCAGTAGCAGGATCGACAGCACATAGGGGGGACCGGGCTGATCCCCGGCTTGTGCATTCTACCCCTTAGACCGACCCTCCGACCGGCTGAGCGCTCGCACACTCGTTTCGTGGGTTGACTTAGGCATACGGAGTTCATCCCCAGTCTAAGCAAACGAAGTTCATATCTAGTCTAAGATCAAACCAGACTGACGGTTGCAGCTGCAGGATCGACAGCACGCAGGGGGGATCGAGCCAATCCTCGGCTTGCGTATTCTACCTCTTTCACCGGTTAAGCGGTCGCACGCCCGTTTCATGGGTCGGCTTAGGCATAGGGAGTTCATTCCACGTCTAAGCATACGGAGTTCATTCCCAGTCTAAGATTGGATCGAACTGAGGGTTATGGCAGTAGGACCAGTAGCAGGATCGCCAGCACGTAGGGGGGGATCGGGCTGATCCCCGATTTGTGCATTCTACCTCTTTGATCGGCCTCTCCGATCGGCTGAGTGCCTGCAGGCTCGTTTCATGAGTTGACTTAGGCATACGGATTTTATCCCCAGTCTAAGCATACGGAGTTCATTCCTAGTCTAAGATCAAATCAGATTGAGGGTTGCGGCAGCAGGATCGATAGCATGCAGGGGGGACTGGGCCAATCCCCGGCTTGCGTATTCTGCCTCTTCGGTCAGTTGAGCAGTCGCACGCCCGTTTCATGGGTTGGCTTAGGCATAGGGAGTTCATTTCATGTCTAAGCCCCAGCCGGACCGAGGGTTATGGCAGCAGGACTGGCAGCACACAGAGGGGGACCGGGCCGATCCCCGGCTTACGCATTCTGCCTCTCCGATCGGTTGAGCGCTCGCACGCTCATTTCATGGGTTGGCTTAGGCATATGGAGTTCATTACATGTCTAAGCATACAGAGTTCATTCCCAGTCTAAGAGTTTGAGCCACGGTGCACATGCTGGGCTCAGGCATGTGCTGGTACCGCATTTTTTTCGCACGGGGCACCATCGTCGGAGCATCGCTGAAGAGCTTAACCGGTGGCATTGAGGGTTCTGATAATTAGGGGGGCCGAGGGGTGTGCGCACATGATGTATGATGGGTGCTGGTACTTGGCCCTTATATTGGCCCCCTATCCCTCATCAAACCTCGAGAAGTCACACCCCCTTAAAGAGCATTTGAGATTTTATAGGTTTGCTGCCAGTAGCCATTAAAGTGTCTGAAATGGGGACACTTTTTTCAAACGGTCACAAAATCTTCTCCACTTCGAGTTTTTAGCTGAATTTTTTTGTCCATGCCAACAAAATTACAAGGATCATGTCTACTAAATTTGGGGACAAAAATCTTTCTAAAAAAATTCTAAAAAATCCCCAACCGTAAAAAGTTTCAAAAATCATGAAAAATAGAAAATGGGTCGTCTTGCCACGAAACTTCACATGAAGGTGTAGGGAACCATTGTATGAATTTACAAGCCATAAAAATGGCATTGGCATGGCAGAAATATGAAGATGTGCTTGAACCCACCAATCACTTGTTGGATCCTCGGCTTGCGCATCCTGCCACTCTAGTCGGCTGAGCGTCCGCATGCTAATTTCATGGGTTGACTTAGGCATACAGAGTTTATCCCTAGTCTAAGCATACGAAGTTCATTCCCAGTTTAAGATCTGACCGGACCGTGGGTTACGGTAGTAGGATCGGTAGCACGTAGGGGGGATCAGGTCGATCCCCGACTTGCGCATTCTGCCTCTCTGGCTAGCTGAACGCCTGCATGCCCGTTTCATGGGTTGGCTTAAGCATAGAAAGTTCATTCCATGTCTAAGCCCCAGTTGGACCGAGGGTTGTGGCAGTCGGACCGACAACACGCAGAGGAGGATCGGGCCAATCCCTGGCTTGCGCATTATGCCTCTTCGACCGGCTTAGCGCCCGCACGCTTGTTTTGTGGTTTGACTTAGGCATACAGAGTTCATTCCCAGTCTAAGATCGGTCCGGACCGAGGTTACGGTAGCAGGATCGACAGCACGCAGGGGGGATCAGGTCGAATCTCGACTTGTGCATTCTACCTCTCTGGCCGGTTGAGTGCCCGCACGCTCGTTTTATGGGTTGGCTTAGGCATACGGAGTTTGTTCCATGTCTAAGCATATGGAGTTCATTCCCAGTCTAGGATCGGACCGAACTGAGGGTTTTGGTAGCAGTACCAGTAACAGGATCGATAGCATGCAGGGGGGATCGGGCCGATCCTCGGCTTACGCATTCTACCTCTTTGGCCTACTGTCGCATGCTCGTTTCGTGAGTTGGCTTAGGCATATGAAGTTCATTCCATGTCTAAGCCCCAACCGGACCAAGGGTTGTGGCAGTAGGATCGGTAGTGGGATCAACAGCATGTAGAGAGGGACCGGGCTGATCCCCGGCTTGGGCATTATGCCTCTTCGGTCGACTCAGTGCCCGAACGCTTGTTTCGTGGGTTCACTTAGGCATACAGTATTCATTCCTAGTCTAAGATTGGACCGGACTGAGGGTTGCAGTAGCAGGGTCGACAGCACGCTGGGGGGGATCGGGTCGGTCCCCGGTTTTTACATTCTGCCTCTTCGATCAGCTGAGCACCCGCATGCTTGTTTCGTGGGTTGGGTTAGGCATACGGAGTTCATTCCATGTCTAAGAATACGGAGTTCATTCCCAATCTAAGATCGAACCGGATCAAGGGTTGCGACAGCAGGACTAACAGCAGGATCAACAGCACGCAGGGGGGACCGGGTTGATCCCCGACTTACGCATTCTACCTCTCCGATCGGCTGAGCGCCCGTACGCTCGTTTTGTGGGTTGACTTAGGCATACGATGTACATCCCCAGTCTAAGCATATGAAGTTCATTCCCAGTCTAAGATCGAACCGGACCGAAGGTTGCGGTAGCAGGATCTGTAGCACGTAGGGGGGATCGAACCGATCCCTGGCTTGCACATTCTACCTCTCCGACCTGTTGACCACCCGCAAGCCCGTTTCGTGGGTTGGCTTAGGCATAGGGAGTTCATTCCATGTCTAAGCCCCAGTCAGACCGAGGGTTGTGGCAGTAGGACCGATAGCATGCAGAGGCAGACCGGGCCAATCCCCGGCTTACGCATTCTGCCTCTCTGGCCGGCTGAACGCCTGCACGCTCGTTTCGTGGGTTGGCTTAGGCATACAGAGTTCATTCCATGTCTAAGCATGCGGAGTTCATTCCTAGTCTAAGAGTTTGAGCCATGGTGCACATGCTGGGCTAGGGCATGTGCTGGTGCCGTATTTTTTTCGCCCGAGGCACCATCGTCGGAACATCGTCGGAAAGCCTAATTGGCGACATTGGGGATTTCGGCGATTGGGGCATCGGAGGGGTGTGCGCACATGATCTGCGATGGGTCCTGGTACTTGGCCTTTATATTGGCCCCCTATCCCTCATCAAACCTCGAGAACTCACACCCCCTTAAAGAGCATTTGAGATTTTATAGGTTTGCTGCCAGTAGCCATTAAAGTGTCTGAAATGAGGACACTTTTTTCAAACGGTCACAAAATCTTCTCCACTTCGAGTTTTTAGCTGAATATTTTTGTGCACACCAAAAAAAATGCAAGGATCACCTCTACCAAATTTGGGGACAAAACTCTTTCTAAAAAAATTTTAAAAAATCTCGAAACCGTAAAAAGTTTCAAAAATTGTGAAAAATAGAAAACGGGTCGTCTTGCCACGAAACTTCACATGAAGGCGTAGGGGACCATTGTATGAATTTACAAGCCATAAAAATGGTATTGGCACAGCAAAAATATGAAGATGTTCTTGAACCCACCTACCACTCGTTCAATCCCCGGCTTGCGCATCCTGCCTCCCTAGTCGGCTGAGCATCCATACGCTCGTTTCGTGGGTTGACTTAGGCATACAAAGTTCATCCCTGGTCTAAGCATACGGAGTTCATTCCTAGTCTAAGATCAGACCGGACCGAGGGTTACTGCAGTAGGATCGATAGCACGCAGAGGGGACCGGACCGATCCCCGACTTGTGCATTTTGCCTCTCCGGCCGGCTGAGCGCCCGCACGACCGTTTCATGGTTTGGCTTAGGTATAGGGAGTTCATTCCATGTCTAAGCCCCAGCCGGACCGAGGGTTGTGGCAGCGTGGCCTACAGCACGTAGGGAGGGATCGAGCCAATCCCCGACTTGCGCATTATGCCTCTCCGATCGGCTCAGTGCCCGCCCACTCGTTTCATGGGTTGACTTAGGTATACGGAGTTCATTCCCAGTCTAAGATCGAATCAGATCGAAGGTTGTGGCAGCAGGATCAACAGCACACAGGGGGGACCGGGTTGGTCCCCGGCTTATGCATTCTGCCTCTCCGACCGGCTGAGCACCCGTACGCTTGTTTCATGGGTTGGCTTAGGCATACGGAGTTCATTTCATGTCTAAGCATACGGAGTTCATTCCCAGTCTAAGATCGCATCAGACCGAGGGTTGCGGCAGTAGGACCCGCAGTAGGATCGATAGCACGCAGGGGGCGATCGAGCTGGTCCTCGGCTTGCGCATTCTACCTCTCCGGCTGGCTGAGCGCCCGCACGCTCGTTTCGTGGGTTGGCTTAAGCATACGGAGTTCATTCCATGTCTAAGCCCTAGCTGGATCGAGGGTTGTGGTGACGGGACCGGCAACACGTAGAGGGGGATCGGGCCGATCCTCGGCTTGCGCATTATGCCTCTCCAGCTGGCTTAGCACCCGCACGCTCATTTTGTGGGTTGAATTAGGCATACGGATTTCATTCCTAGTCTAAGATCGACCCGGACCGAGGGTTGTGGTAACAGGATCGACAGCACGTAGGCGGGGACCGAGTCGCTCCCCGACTTGCACATTTGGCCTCTTCGACCGGTTAAGCACCCGCACGCACGTTTCGTGGGCTGGCTTAGGCATACGGAGTTCATTCCATGTCTAAACATACGGAGTTCATTCCAGTCTAAGATCAGATCAGACCGAGGGTTGCGGTAGCAAGACCTGTAGCAAGATTGGTAGCATGCAGGGGGTACCGAATTGATGCTCGGCTTACGCATTCTACCTCTCCAGCCGGTTGAGCGCCCGGACGCTCGTTTTGTGGGTTGGCTTAGGCATACGGAGTTCATTCCATGTCTAAGCCCCAGCCAGACCGAGGGTTGTGGCAGCAGGGCCGACAGCGGGATCGACAGTACGCGGAGGTGAATCGAGCTGATCCCCGGCTTGCGCATTTTGCCTCTCCAGTCGGTTGAGCGCCCGCACGCTCGTTTCATGGGTTGAATTAGGCATACGGAGTTCATCCCCAATCTAAGCATATGGATTTCATTCCCAGTCTAAGATCGGATCGGACCGAGGGTTGCGATAGCAGGACTAGCAGCATGCAAGGGGGACCGGGCTGATCCTCGGCTTGTGCATTCTACCTCTCTGGTCGGCTGAGCGCCTGCACACCCGTTTCGTGGGTTGGCTAAGGCATAGGGAGTTCATTCCATGTCTAAGCCCC
Source organism: Durio zibethinus (assembly GCF_002303985.1). The sequence continues at coordinate 30,958,502 of NW_019167826.1, read as the reverse complement.
AGTCAGATAGAGGGTTGTGGCAGCGGGACTGGCAGCACGCAGAGGGGGATCGGGCCGATCCCTGGCTTACGCATTATGCCTCTCCGGCCGGTTCAGTGCCCGCACGCTCGTTTCGTGGGTTGACTTAGGCATACGGAGTTAATTCCCAGTGTAAGATTAGACCGACCGAGGGTTGCGGCAGTACGATCGATAGCACGCAGGGAGGGACCAGGCCGGTCCCCGACTTACGCATTCTGCCTCTCCGACCGGCTGAGCGCCCGCACGCTCATTTCATGGGTTGGCTTAGGCATACGGAGTTCATTCCATGTCTAAGCATACTGAGTTCATTCCCAGTCTAAGATCAGACCAAACCGAAGGTTGCGGCTGTAGGATTGGCAGCACGTAAGGGTGATCGGGTCGATCCCCGACTTTAACATTCTGCCTCTTCGGTCGGCTGATCGCCCGCACACTTGTGTCGTGGGTTGGCGTAGGCATACATAGTTCATTCCATGTCTAAGCCCCAGCCGGACTGAGGGTTATGGTAGCAGGACCAGTAGCAGGATCGACAGCACGCAGAGGAGGACCGAGATGATCCCCGACTTGCACATTATGCCTCTCCGGCCGGCCTTTCCGGTCGGCTGAGCGCCCGAACGCTCTTTTCATGGGTTGACTTAGGCATATGGAGTTCATCCCCAGTCTAAGCATACGGAGTTTATTCCCAGTTTAAGATCAGACTGGACTGAGGGTTGCGGCAGCAGGATCGACAGCACGTAGGGGGGACCGGGTCGATCCTCGACTTGCGCATTCTGCCTCTCCGACAGGCTGAGTTCCCGCACGCTCGTTTCGTGGGTTGGCTTAGGCATACAGAGTTCATTCCATGTCTAAGCATACGGAGTTCATTCCTAGTCTAAGATTTTGAGCCACGGTGCACATGCTGGGCTCGGGCATGTGCTGGTGCCATATTTTTTTTTGCTAGGGGCACCATCGTCGGAGCATCACCGGAGAGCCTAACCAGTGGCATTGGGGGTTCTGGCGATTGGGGGGCCTGTGGGGGTACTTGGCCCTTCCCCTATCCTTCATCAAACCTCGAGAACTCGTACCCCTTTAAGAGCATTTGAGATTTTATAGGTTTGCTACCAGTAGCCATTAAAGTGTCTGAAATGGGGACACTTTTTTCAAACAGTCACAAAATATTCTCCACTTTGAGTTTTTAGTTGAATGTTTTTGTGCATGCCAACAAAAATACAAGGATCACCTCTACCAAATTTGGGGACAAAAGTCTATCTAAAAAAATTTTAAAAAATCTCGAACCGTAAAAAGTTTCAAAAATTGTGAAAAATAAAAAACGGGTCGTCTTGCCACGAAACTTCACATGAAGGCTTAGGGGACCATTGTTGAATTTACAAGCCATGAAAATGGCATTGGCATGGCAGAAATATGAAGATGTGCTTGAACTCACCTACCACCCGTTCGATCCCCGAGTTACGCATCCTGCCTCTCTGGTCGGCTAAGAGTCCGCACGCTCATTTCGTGGGTTGACTTAGGCATATGGAGTTCATCTGCAGTCTAAGCATATGGAGTTCATTCCCAGTCTGTGATCAGACCGGACCGAGGGTTGCGACAGTAGGATCAACAGCACGCAGAGGGGACCGGGCTGATCCCTGGCTTGCGCATTCTGCCTCTCTGGCCGGTTGAGCACCCGCACACCTGTTTCATGGGTTGGCTTAGGCATAGGGAGTTCATTCCATGTCTAAGCCCCTGCCAGACCGAGGGTTGTGGTAGCGGGACCGACAGCATGTAGAGGGGGATCGGACCGATCCCCGACTTGTGCATTATGCCTTTCTGACCGGCTCAGCGCCCGTACGCTCATTTCATGGGTTGACTTAGGCATACAGAGTTCATTCCCAATCTAAGATCAGACCAGACCGAGAAATGTGACAGCAGGATCGACAGCACGCAGGGGGGATCGGATCGGTCCCTGACTTACGCATTCTGCCTCTCCGATCGGCTAAGCGCCCGCACTCTCGTTTCATGGGTTGGCTTGGGCATACGAAGTTCATTCCCAATCTAAGATCGGACGGACTGAGGGTTGCAGTAGCAGGACCAGCAGTAGGATCGGTAGCATGTAGGGGGGACCAGACCGATCCTTGACTTGCACATTCTGCCTCTGCGGCTGGCTGAGCGCCCGCACGCCCGTTTCATGGGTTGGCTTGGGCATAGGGAGTTCATTCCATGTCTAAGCCCCAGCCAGACGAAGAGTTGTGGCAGCGAGACCGGCAGCACGCAGAGAGGGACCGGGCCGATCCCCGGCTTGCGCATTATGCCTTTTCGGTTGGCTCAGCGCCCGCACGCTCGTTTCATGGGTTGACTTAGGCATACAGAGTTCATTCCCAGTCTAAGATCGGACCGGACCGAGGGTTGCGACAGCAGGATCGACAGCACGCAGGGGTGGATCGGGCCGATCTTTGGCTTGTGCATTCTACCTTTCCGGCCGACTGAGTGCCCGCACGCCCATTTCGTAGGTTGGCTTAGGTGTGGGGAGTTCATTCCATGTCTAAGCCCCAGCTGGATCGAGGGTTGTGGCGGCGGGATCGATAGCACGCAAAGGGGGATAGGGTCGATCCCAGGCTTGCGCATTAAGCCTCTCCAGCTGGCCTAGCGTCCTCAAGCTCGTTTCGTGGGTTGACTTAGGCATACGGAGTTAATTCCCAGTCTAAGATCAGATCGGACCGAGGGTTGTGACAGCAGGATCGACAGCACACAAGGGGGGATCGGGTCGGTCCCCGGCTTGCACATTCTGCCTCTCCGGCTGGCTGAGCAACCACACTCTCGTTTCGTGGGTTGGCTTAGGCATACGGAGTTCATTCCTTGTCTAAGATCAGACCGGAACTGAGGGTTGCAGTAGCAAGACTAGCAGTAGGATCGACAACACGCAGGGGGGGATCGAGCTGATCCTCGGCTTGCACATTCTGCCTCTCCGGCCAGCTGAGCGCCCGCACGCTCGTTTCGTGGGTTGGCTTAGGCATACGAAGTTCATTCCATGTCTAAGCCCCAGTTGGATCGAGGGTTGTGGCTGCAGACCGACAGTGGGATCAGCAGCACGCAGAGGGGGATCGGGCTACTCTCCGATTTGCACATTATGCCTCTCCAACCGGCCTCTTTGGCCGGTTGAACACCCATACCCTCGTTTCATGGGTTGGCTTAGGCATACGGAGTTCATTCCATGCCTAAGCATACGGAGTTCATTCCCAGTCTAAGATTGAACTGGACTGAGGGTTGCAACAGTAGGACCAACAGCAGGATCGGTAGCATGTAGGGGGGACCGGGCTGATCCCTGACTTACGCATTCTGCCTCTCCAGTCGACTGAGTGCCCGCACGCCCGTTTCCTAAGTTGGCTTAGGCATACGGATTTCATTCCATGTCTAAGCATATGGAGTTCATTCCCAGTCTAAGATCAGACTGGACCGAAGGTTGCGACAGTAGGATCAGCACAGGATCGATAGCACGCAGAGGGGGACCGAGTCTATCCCTGGCTTGTGCATTATTCCTCTCCTTCCGGCTCAGCGCCTGCATGCTCGTTTCATGGGTTGACTTATGCATACAGAGTTCATTTCCAGTCTAAGATCGGACCGAACTGAGGGTTGCGGCAGTAGGATCGACAGCACGGAGGGAGGGACTGGGCCGATCCCCGGCTTGCACATTTTGCCTCTCCGACCGGTTGAGTGCCCGTTCGCTCGTTTCATGGGTTGGCTGAGGCATACAAAGTTCATTCCATGTCTAAGCATACGGAGTTCATTCCTAGTCTAAGATCAGACCGGTCCAAGGTTACGGTAGTAGGACCAGCACAGGATCGATAGCACATAAGGGGAACGGGTCAATCCGTCGCTTGCGCATTCTGCCTCTCCAGCCGGTTGAGTGCCCGTACGCTCATTTCCTGGGTTGGCTTAGGCATACGAAGTTCATTCCATGTCTAAGCCCCAGCCGGACTAAGGATTGTGGTAGCAGGACCGGCAGCGGGATCGACAGCATGCAAAGGGGGACCGGGCCGATCCCCAGCTTGCACATTATGCCTCTCCGGTCGGCTCAGCGCCCGCACGCTCGTTTCATGGGTTGACTTATGCACACGTATTTCATTCCCAGTCTAAGATCAAATCGGACCAAGGGTTGTGGTAGCAGGATCGATAACACGCAGGGGGGATCGGGTCAAACCCCGGCTTGCGCATTTGCCTCTCCGGTCGACTGAGCGCCCGTACGCTCATTTCGTGGGTTGGCTTAGGCATACGGAGTTCATTCCATGTCTAAGCCCCAGTCGGACTGAGGGTTATGGCACCAGGACCGATAGCGGGATCAGCAGCATGCAGAGGGGGATTAGGCTGATCCCTGGCTTGCGCATTATGCCTCTCCGATCGGCCTCTACGGTCGACTGAGCGCTTGCACGCTCATTTCATGGGTTGACTTAGGCATACGGAGTTCATCCCCAGTCTAAGCATACGGGGTTCATTCCCAATCTAAGATCGGATGAGACTGAGGGTTGCGGCAGCAGGATCCGTAGCACGCAAGGGGGATCGGGCCGATCACCTGCTTGTGCATTCTGCCTCTCCGGCCGGTTGAGCGCCCGTACACCCGTTTCGTGGGTTGGCTTAGGCATAGGGAGTTCATTCCATGTGTAAGCCCCAACTGGACTGAGGGTTGTGGCAGCGGGACCGACAACACGCAAAGGGGGATCGGGCCAATCCTCGGCTTGCGCATTATGCCTCTTCGGTCGGCTCAGCACCTGCACGCTCATTTCGTGGGTCACTTATGCATACGAAGTTCATTCCTAGTCTAAGATTAGACTGGACCGACGGTGGCAGCAGCAGGATCGACAGCACGTAGGGAGGGATCGGGTCGATCCTCGACTTGTGCATTCTACCTCTCCGGTCGGCTGAGCGCCCGCACGCTCGTTTCGTGGGTTGGCTTAAGCATACGGAGTTCATTCCATGTCTAAGCATACGGAGTTCATTCCCAGCCTAAGATTTTAAGCCACGGTGCACATGCTGGGCTTGGGCATGTTCTGGTGCTGCATTTTTTTTGCCTGGGGCACCATCGTCAGAGCATCGTCGGAGAGCCTAACCGGCGGCATTGGGGGTTCCGGTGATTGGGGGGGCCGGGGGGGTTTGCACACATGATGTGCGATGGGTACTGGTACTTACGTCACGAGCTCCAACCTTCGACTCAGAAATCGTGCGGCCTTAGGCTTGGAATCTCTTCCTTTATGCCTAAGTCAGCCTAAAACACAAGCGTATGGGCACTAGAACAACGGGAAGGGCTGATTACGCAAGTTAAAGAGAAACAAGATAAGAAGGCAGAATTTTGGAAATGCTCTTGTATTCACTGAAACAGAAGTGTTTGATGGTGTACAAATGAGGGAGAAGCAGCTCTCTATTTATAGTTGAGGCTCCAGCTTACACTTAATGGCAATATCCTTAGAATAAAGGCTAAAATCATGGGATTATACAGATTACAATCAATCAAGATGCTAACTCCTGATTTTCAGGGTCAACCAAATCTACCAGGATGCTGCTGTTGATCCTGCTTGCTTCCTGAAGCTTCGCTTGCATGTTCAGCACCTTGGGCCCTTCTGGATATCGTGCGGGCAGCTTGTATGCCAAGCCTTGGTCTCACAGGCTGGCCTGCAAGTTGGACGGGCGTTCTAAACTTGTTTACTAGGCTTTGCACGCAGATACCCGCCAGCACGCCTGATCTGCGGGCCTGAACCTCTGGCTCACCTGCTGGTGCACCTGATGTGCCTGGTGTGCCCACCCAGGGCGTGACATTCTCCCCCACCTGATTGCGCAATGCCCTCATTGTGTCTTCTGCATGGTACTACCTGATTTGGTCTCCGAACTGCTGTAAGTCATCTACTGGTTCCCAGCTTGCCTCACTATCTAGAAGTCCCTTCCAGTGCACCAAGTACTCTTATTTTGGCTGATAGTTCTTTCGTCTCACCTCCCAGTCAGTTATGATGCTGTGGACCTCCTTCTCATATGAGGCCCTTGCTCCCAATGGCATACGTTTTGACTCTGCCCATCCTGGATCTCCCTCATCCTTATGGAATGGCTTGAGCATGCTCACATGGAACACCGGGTGTACCCTCGGCTTGGGTGGCATATCCAGCTTGTAGGCAACCTTGCCTACCTTCTTGACTACTCGAAAAAATCCCTCATACCTTCGGACTAGGCCTTTGTGCAGCCCCCTATGGCACACAATGGGATGCAGCTTCACCAATACCAAGTCTCCAACCTGGAACTGCACGTCCCGCCTATTCTGGTCTGCCCACTTTTTCGACCTCTTGGCCGCCTTGTGTAGACAAACTCTGGCCAAGTCAGTTTGCTCCTGCCATGCCTTGGCAAACTTGTATGCTGCTGGATTCGGCCCTGTATAACCTGTAGCAATCGAACCGGGTGTTAGTGGTTGTTGCCCTATCACAACCTCAAATGGGCTCTGGTTCGTTACCTCGCTCCTTTGCAAGTTGTAGGAAAACTACGCAATATCTAGTAGCTTTGGTGAGTCCCTTTGTGTGGCACTCACATAGTGCCTGACGTAGACCTTCAATAGTCCATTCACTCGTTCTGTCTGCCCATCGGTCTGCGGATGCATGCTGGTGGAAAAGTTCAAGTCTGACCCCAACAGCTTGAACAACTCAGTCCAGAACCTACCCGTGAAACGCCCGTCCCGATCACTAACAATGGTCCTCGACACTCCCCAATACTTAACGATGTTCTTCAGGAACAATCGAGCTGCCTCCTCGGCTGGGCACTCCTTGGTTGTTGGAATGAAGATTCCATACTTGGAAAACCTGTCCACCACTACCATGATGTTTCCAAACCCTTCTACTTTGGGTAGATCGACTATAAAGTCCAGAGAAACACTCTCCCATGGTCGCTCTGGCACTGGCAATGGCTCCAAGAGACCGCCTGGTTTCATGAGCTCCACCTTGTCCTGTTGGCACACAAGACAAGTCTTCACATAGGCCTCCACATTATCCCTCATGTGCGGCCAGTAGTACCGATCCTTGATCAACGCCAAGGTACGGCTCACTCCGGGGTATCCAGCCCACCTTGAATCATGGCATTCTTGCAAAACTTCCTTGCAGAGCTTCCCGTGCTGCGGCACAAATAGTCTACTTCCCCTAGTGTACAGCAAGCCATCCTGCAACCAAAATCGCCTAGTCTTACCTTGCTGGGCGTACTCCATCAAAGCCTTGGCTGTAGGATCATGCATAAGTCCCTCCTTGATGTGCGACACCAGTGACCCCTCTAGTTGGCTAATGGCAGTAAGGTTAGCCTTTCTGCTTAGGGCATCTGCCACTAGGTTCACCTGCCCTGGCTTGTACTCCATCTGGAAATCAAATTCCATAAAAAAATTTTGCCATCTCGTCTACTTGGGGGACAGCTTTTTCTACGTCTGGAAGTAGCTGGTCACCACATTGTCCGTCCTAATCACAAACCTCGACCCCAACAGGTAATGGTGCCAAGTGCACAAGCAGTGCACCACTGCAGTCATCTTTTTCTCTTGGACTGTGTACTTGCGCTCAGTCTCGTTCAGCTTCCTGCTCTCGAATGTGACTGCACGTCTCTCCTGCATCAACACGCCCCCTGTGGCAAAGTCTGATGCATCCGTATGCACCTCATACGGCTTGGCATGGTCTAGCAAGGCCAAGACTGGCTCTTCAATCATAGCCCGCTTCAACCTGTCAAAGGCTTCCTGGCACCCTATGCTCCACTCCCATGCTTTCCCTTTCTTGAGCAAGTCAGTCAATGGCGTGGCTATTGCTGAGTGACCTTTGATGAAGCGCCTGTAGTAGTTGATCAGCCCAAGGAATGATCTCAACTCAGTGACCTTGGCTGGTGGTTGCCACTCCAGGATGGCATGTATCTTGCCTTCATCCGTGCGTATCTTGCCACCTCCCACTATGTGGCCAAGGAACGGGATCTCCTACTGGGTGAATGAGCACTTCTCCCTCTTGACAAATAGCTTGTGTGCCCGCAACACCTCGAACACCTGTCTCAAGTGGTCTACATGCTCTCCCAAAGTCTGGCTATAGATCACAATGTCATTCAAATAAACCACAACAAACCGATCAAGGAATGACTGGAGTACCTTGTTCATAAGGGTGCAGAATGTTGCTGGGGTGTTCGTGAGTCCGAAAGGCATCACCAAGAACTCATACAAACCATACCGAGTGACACATGCTGTCTTTGGCTCATCTCCTTCCGTGATCCTGACTTGATAGTAGCCCGACCTCAAATCCAGCTTGGTGAACCACCTTGCGCTCCCAAGTTGATCGAACAAGTCCGCAATGAGTGGGATAGGGTACTTGTTCTTGATGGTCAGCTTGTTCAAAGCTCGATAGTCTATGCACAGCTGCAACAACCCATCATGCTTGTGCTGAAATAGAACCGGTGCACCATAGGGTGCCTTCGATGGCCTGATGAAGCCAACATCAACTAACTCTTTAAGTTACTTCCTCAACTCATCCAACTCTGGTAGAGACATTTGGTAAGGGGCTCTAGCTGGTGGCTTGGCTTCGGACACCAGCTCGATCTTGTGGTCCACCTCCCTCTTAGGTGGTAGCTTGCTAGGTAGCTTTGCGGGCATCACATCACTAAAGGTCTTCAGCACCTTTAGCACCTCCAAGGGTGACTCGATCTCCTTTTCCCTTGGCTCATCATATTTCAAGGCTGCCAAGAAGGTGTCTTCTTGTCTACTTATCACCTTGGCAAATTGATGGCTGACACCACCTGTGACCCAACTCCAGACCCTCTCCTTAATGGCACTAGGCATTGGCACCTTGCATCCAAGACGCAAACACAATCGGTAAAAGGCACAAGGAGGGCGTTAATCCGAATAAGGAAATCCAACCCAATCACAAACTCATAGTCATCAAGGGGTATTACCTTAATGGTCTCCTTGCCTTTCTAGTCTTCAAGTTGCAACTCCACTCCCCGTGCTACTCCAATGGCTGGAACTTCCTTGGAGCTCACCGTTTTGATGGTACCAATCCCTTTCTGCACTTTTAGTCTGAGCTTTCGGGCTCTATCACCTGAAATAAAAAGATGTGAGGCACCTGTGTCCACCAGTACGCTCACCTTCTGACCTGCAACCATCAGATCCGTAAACATCAAGCCCTTTGGCTTATGGCTCCCCTTACTCTGGACAGCATTGAGCAGCAACGACCCAAGCTTTGCTGCCCCTGACTCTGGCTCCTCGTCAGACTCATTATCTACAGCAGCCAGCTTGCCCTTCTGCGGGCAATTGCACGCTATGTGGCTCCCTCCACATAGGTAGCATGCTAGTGGCTCTCGATCCCCTTTTGCTTTCAACTTGCCAGCTAGTGGCTTCCTCTCTCCATCCTTGGTTGAATGGTCTCGATCTTTATCCTTGGACTCTCGATCACGGTCCTTCCCCTTGGACTACTTCTTTCGATCTCTATCGTCCCTGCCCTTACCCTTGGGCTTGGTAGACTCGAACTTGTTTAGAGACTTGAACTCTATCAAGTGCTCGACAGTAGTCATGGCTTTAGCCAAGTCATGAACTCCTCTTCTTTGCAGCTCATTCTTCACCCATGGCTTCAACCCATCCATGAAAGCAAATATGGTGTCCTTCTCACCTAGATCCGAGATCTGTAGCATCAGTTCAGAGAATTTTTTGGACATATTCCCTTATGTCCCCTTACTGGCTCAGCCTCCGCAACTTTGCCCATGCCTCGTCATCGGCATACTCCAGGTAAAATTGTTCTCTGAACTCTTTTTGGAACTCTGCCCAGGTTCCAATCTTGGCGCTCCCACACCTGACATCATCACACCTGCGCCTCTACCACAATAAGGCTACATCAGTGAGATACATAGCAGCGGTGCTTACCTTTATCGCCTCATCTTGCATGCCCATGGCCTAGAAGTACTGCTCCATACCCCAAAGGTAGTTATCTACTTCCTTGGCCACCCTAGTCCCCTTGAACTCCTTAGGCTTGGGGACATCCAATCTTGACTTGGACACTCCAGCAAACATGCCATTCCCAATGGCAGTCTTGCAAGCAACGAGCTCACTGGTAAGCTCCTCCATCCGCTGGCATGGCCTCCATGCCATCGCACAAGGTCAGCACTTCAGCCTCCAAGGTCTGATTCTTTTGGGTGAACACGTCCAAGCCTTTGTTGAGAGCAGCTTGCAGCTCACTTTGGATCTCCTCCCCCATGGAGTCTAGCGATGCAATGTGAGTCTCTACCCCCTCAAGCTTCTCCCCATGTCGCCCATGGTCACCTCCACCTTGGCCAGCCTACCGTCCATGGTAGACCAGATATCTCTAGAACTGGCTTTCCTCTCTTCCACCCCATGCTCCTGGGCCTCTGGTTGTTGGTTAGCAGCGTCACTTTGGGATGCCATCTCCTCTAACCTGCACAACACAAACACAGCAGAATCGAACTTGCTCTGATACCAACTGTCATGGGCTCCACCTTAGACTCAGAAACCGTGCGGCCTTAGGCTTGGAATCTCCTCCTTTATGCCTAAGTCAGCCTAAAACACAAGCGTACGGGCACTAGAACAAGGAAGGGCTGATTACGCAAGTTAAAGAGAAACAGGATAAGAAGGCAGAATTCTGGAAATGCTCTTGTATTCACTGAAACAGAAGTGTTTGATGGTGTACAAATGAGGGAGGAGCAGCCCTCTATTTATAGTTGAGGCTCCAGCTTACACTTAATGGCAATATCCCTAGAATAAAGGCTAAAATCATGGGATTATAGATTACAATCAATCAGGATGCTAACTCCTGATTTTCAGGGTCAACCAAATCTGCCAGGATGCTGCTGCTGATCCTGCCTGCTTCCAGAAGCTTCCCTTGCGTGTCCAGCACCTTGGGCCCTTCTGGATGTGGTACGGGCAGCTTGTATGCCAGGCCTTGGTCTCACGGGCTGGCCTGCAAGTTGGGCGTTCTGAACTCGTTTGCTAGGCTTTGCGCAGATACCCGCCAGCACGCCTGGTCTGCGGGCCTCAACCTCTGGCTCACCTGCTGGTGCGCCTGATGTGCCTGGCTGCCCGCCCAGGGTGACACTTGGCCCTTATATTGGCCCCCTATCCCTCATCAAACCTCGAGAACTCACACCCCCTTAAAGAGCATTTGAGATTTTATAGGTTTGCTGCCAGTAGCCATTAAAGTGTCTGAAATGGGGACACTTTTTTCAAACGGTCACAAAATCTTCTCCACTTCGAGTTTTTAGCTGAATTTTTTTGTGCATGCCAAAAAAATACAAGGATCACCTCTACCAAATTTGGGGACAAAACTTTCTAAAAAATTTTAAAAAATCCAACCGTAAAAAGTTTTGAAAATCGTGAAAAATAGAAAACGGGTCGTCTTGCCACGAAACTTCACATGAAGGCTTAGGGGAAAATTGTATGAATTTACAAGCCATAAAAATGGCATTGGCATGGCAGAAATATGAAGATGTGCTTGAACCCACCTACCACCGTTCGATCCCCGGCTTGCACATCCTGCCTCTCTGGTCGGCTGAGCGCCCGCACGCTTGTTTCGTGGGTTGACTTAGGCATATGGAGTTCATCCCCAGTCTAAGCATACAGAGTTCATTCCCAGTCTAAGATCAGACCGAATCGAGGGTTGCGGCAGTAGGATCGACAGCATGCAGGGGGAGCGAGCCAATCCCTGGCTTGCGCATTCTGCCTCTCCGACCGGCCAAGCGCCCGCATGCCCGTTTCGTGGGTTGGCTTAGGCATAGGGAGTTCATTCCATGTCTAAGACCCAGCCGAACCGAGGGTTGTGGCAGCAGGACCGGCAGCAGATAGAGGGGGACCAGGCTGATCCCCAGCTTGCACATTATGCCTCTCCGATCAGCTCAGCGCCCGCATGCTCGTTTCGTGGGTTGACTTAGGCATACGGAGTTCATTCCCAGTCTAAGATCAGATCAGAATGAGGGTTGCTATAGCAGGATCGACAGCACGTAGGGGGGATCGGGCCGATCCCTGACTTGCGCATTCTGCCTTTCCGGCTTGCTGAGCGCCCGTACACTCGTTTCGTGGGTTGGCTTAGGCATACGGAGTTCATTCCCAGTCTAAGATCAGATCGGGCCAAGGGTTGCGGCAACAGGACCAGCAGCAAGATCGACAGCACGCAGGGAGAGACCGGGCTGATCCCCAGCTTGTGCATTCTGCCTCTCTGGCCGGCTGAGCGCCCGCACGCTTGTTTTGTGGGTTGGCTTAGGCATACGGAGTTCATTCCATGTCTAAGCATATAGAGTTCATTCCCAGTCTAAGATTGGATCAGACCCAGGGTTGTGGCAGCAAGACTAGCAGCAGGATCAACAGTATACAGGGGGGAACCAGGCCGATCCCTGGCTTACGCATTCTGCCTCTCTGGCCGACTGAGCGCCTGCACAATCATTAGGCATATAGAGTTCATTCCATGTCTAAGCCCCAGTCAGACCGAGGGTTGTGGCAGCAGGACCGACAGCGGGATCGACAGCACGCAGAGGGGGATCGGGCTGATCCGCGATTTGTGCATTATGCCTATCTGGCTAACTAAGCTCCCGCATGCTCGTTTCGTTGGTTGACTTAGGCATACGAAGTTCATCCCCAATCTAAGCATACGGAGTTCATTCCCAGTCTAAGATCAGACCGTACCGAGGGTTGTGACAGTAGGATCGACAGAATGCAGGGGGGACCGGGCCAATCCTCGGCTTACGCATTCTGCCTCTCCAGCCGACTGAGCACCCTGCATGCCCGTTTCATGGGTTGGCTTAGTCATAGGGAGTTCATTCCATGTCTAAGCCACAGCCGGACCGAGGGTTGTGGCAGTGGGATCGGCAGCACACCGGAGGGACCGGGCTGATCCCCGGCTTACGCATTCTACCTCTCCGGCTGGTTGAGTGCCCGCACGCCCATTTCATGGGTTGGCTTAGGCATAGGGAGTTCATTCCATGCCTAAGCCCCAGCCAGACTGAGGGTTGTGGTAGCGGGACCAACAGCACATAGAGGGGGACCAGGCTGATCCCCGGTTTACGCATTATGCCTCTTCGGCTGGCTCAGCACTCGCACGGTCGTTTCGTGGGTTGACTTATGCATATGGAGTTCATTCCCAGTCTAAGATGGGATCGGACCGAGGGTTGCAGTAGCAGGATCGATAGCACGCAGGGGGGACTGGGCTGATCCCTGGCTTGCGCATTCTGCCTCTCTGGCCGGCTGAGCACCCGCACGCTCGTTTCGTAGGTTAGCTTAGGCATACGGAGTTCATTCCACGTCTAAGCATACGGAGTTCATTCCCAGTCTAAGATTTTGAGCCACGATGCACATGCTAGGCTCGGGCATGTGCTGGTGCCGTATTTTTTTCGCCCGGGGCACCATTGTCGAAGCATCGCCGAAGAGCCTAACCGGTGGCATTGGGGGTTCCGGTGATTTGGGAGGCCGCGGGGGTGTGCGCACATGATATGCGATGGGTGCTGGTACTTGACCATTATTGGCCCCCTATCCCTCTTTAAACCTCGAGAACTCACACCCCCTTAAAGAGTATTTGAGATTTTATAGGTTTTCTGCCAGTAGCCATTAAAGTGTCTGAAATGGGGACACTTTTATCAAACGGTCACAAAATCTTCTCCACTTCGAGTTTTTAGCTGAATTTTTTTTGTGCATGCCAACAAAAATACAAGGATCACCTCTACCAAATTTGGGGACAAAATTCTTTCTAAAAAAATTTTAAAACATCTCGAACCGCTAAAAGTTTCAAAAATTATGAAAAATAGAAAACGGGTCTTCTTGCCACGAAACTTCACATGAAGGCTTAGGGGACCATTGTATGAATATACAAGCCATAAAAATGGCATTGGCACGGCAGAAATATGAAGATGTGCTTTAACCCACCTACCACCCGTTCGATCCCCGGCTTGCGCATCCTGCCTCTCTGGTCGACTGAGCATCCGTACGCTCATTTCGTGGGTTGATTTAGGCATACGGAGTTCATCCCCAGTCTAAGCATACGAAGTTCATTCCCAATCTAGGATCGAACTGGACCGAGGGTTGCGGGTGCAGGATCGACAGCACGAAGGGGGGACCGGGCCGATCCCCGGCTTGCGCATTCTACCTCTCTGACCGGCTGAGCGCCCGCACGCCCGTTTCGTGGGTTGGCTTAGGCGTAGGGAGTTCATTCCATGTGTAAGCCCCAGCCGGACTGAGGGTTGTGGCAGCGAGATCGGTAGCACGCAGAGGGGGATCGGGCCAGTCCCCGACTTGCGCGTTATGCCTCTTCGACCGGCTCAGCACCCGCACGCTCATTTTGTGGGTTGACTTATGCATACAGAGTTCATTCCTAGTCTAAGATCAGACCGAACCGAGGGTTGTGGCAGCAGGATCGACAGCACGCAAAGGGGACCGGGCCGATCCCCGGCTTGCGCATTCAGCCTCTCCGACCGACTGAGCGCCCGCATGCTCGTTTCGTGGGTTGGCTTAGGCATACAGAGTTCATTCCATGGCTAAGCATACAGAGTTCATTCCCAGTCTAGGCATACAGAGTTCATCCCTAGTCTAAGCATACGGAGTTCATTCCCAGTCTAAGATTGAATCAAACCGAGGGTTGCGACAGCAAGATCGGCAGCACGCAGGAGGGACCGGGCCGATCCCTGGCTTGCGCATTCTGCCTCTCCGGCTGGCTGAGCGCCCGCACGCCCATTTTGTGGGTTGGCTTAGGCATAAGGAGTTCATTCCATGTCTAAGCCCCAGCCAGACCGAGGGTTGTGGCAGCAGGACCTGCAGCATGCAGAGGGGGACTGGGCTGATCCCTTGCTTGCGCATTATGCCTCTTCGGTCGGCTCAGTGCCCGCACGCTCGTTTCATGAGTCAACTTATGCATACGGAGTTCATTCCCAGTCTAAGATCAGACTGAATTGAGGGTTACGGTAGCAGGATCGATAGCACGTAGGGGGGGACTGGGCCGATCCCGGCTTGTGCATTCTGCCTCTTCGACCGACTGAGCGCCCGTACGCTCATTTCGTAGGTTAGCTTAGGCATACGAAGTTCATTCCATGTATAAGCATACGGAGTTCATTCCCAGTCTATGATTTTGAGCCACAGTGCATATGCTGGGCTCTGGCATGTGCTGGTGCCACCTTTTTTTCGCCCGGGGCACCAATGTCGGAGCATCACCGGAGAGCCTAATCGACGGCATTGGGGGTTTTGGCGATTGGGGGGGCCGGGGGGTGTGCGCACATGATGTGCGATGGGTGCTGGTACTTGGCCCTTTTATTGGCCCCCTATCCCTTATCAAACCTCGAGAACTCACACCCCCTTAAAGAGCATTTGAGATTTTATAGGTTTGCTGCCAGAAGCCATTCAAGTGTCTGAAATGGGACACTTTTTTCAAACGGTCACAAAATCTTCTCCACTTCGAGTTTTTAGCTGACTTTTTTTGTGCAAGCCAACAAAAATACAAGGATCACCTCTACCAAATTTGGGGACAAAACTCTTTCTAAAAAAATTTTAAAAAATCCTGAACCGCAAAAAGTTTCAAAAATTGTAAAAAATAGAAAACGGGTTGTCTTGCCAAGAAACTTCACATGAAGGCTCAGGGGACCATTGTATGAATTTACAAGCCATAAAAATGGCATTGGCATGGCATAAATATGAAGATGTGCTTGAACCCACCTACCACCCGTTCGATCCCCAGTCTAAGCATATGGAGTTCATTCCCAGCCTAAGATAGGACCAGACCAAGGGTTGCGGCAGCAGGACCGGCAGCACGCAGGGGGGATCGGGTCGATCCCGGCTTGCACATTCTGCCTCTCCAGCTGGCTGAGCACCCGCACGCCCGTTTCGTGGGTTAGCTTAGGCATAGGGAGTTCATTCCATGTCTAAGCCCCAGCTGGACCGAGGGTTGTGGCAGCGAGACCGGCAGCATGCAGAGGGGGACTGGGCAAATCACCGACTTACGCATTATGCCTTTCCGGCCGGCTCAGCACCCGCACGCTTGTTTCATGGGTTGGCTTAGGCATACAAAGTTCATTCCCAGTCTAAGATCGGACCGGATCGAGGGTTGCGGCAACAGGATCGACAGCACACGGGGGGGATCGAGCTAGTCCCCGGCTTACGTATTCTGCCTCTCCGACCGACTGAGCACCCGCACGCTCATTTCGTGGGTTGGCTTAGGCATAGGGAGTTCATTCCATGTCTAACCATACGGAGTTCATTCCTAATCTAAGATCAGACCGGACCGAGGTTTGCTGCAGCATGACTAGCAGCAGGATCGACAGCACGCAGGGGGGACCAGGCCGATCCCCGTCTTTCGCATTCTGCCCTCCGACTGGCTGAGCGTCCGCACACTCGTTTCGTGGGTTGGCTTAGGCATACGGAGTTCATTCCATGTCTAAGCCCCAACCGGACCGAGGGTTGTGGCAGCAGGACTGACAGCGGGATCGACTGAACGTAGAGGGGGATCGAGCTGATCCTCGACTTACGCATTATGCCTCTTCGGCTGGCAGAGCGCCTGCACGCTCGTTTCAGGGGTTGACTTAGGCATACGGAGTTCATCCCCAATCTAAGCATACGAGTTCATTCCCAGTCTAAGATTAGACCAGACCGAGGGTTACGGTAGCATGATCGGTAGCACACAAAGAGGGATCGGGCCGATCCCCGGCTTACGCGTTATGCCTCTTCGGTCGGCTCAACGCCCGTACGCTCATTTCATGGGTTGACTTATGCATACGGAGTTCATTCCTAGTCTAAGATCAGACTGGACCGAGGGTTACGGCAGCAGGATCGACTACACGTAGGAGGGGACCGGGTCGATCCCCGACTTGTGCATTCTGTGTCTCCGGCCGACTGAGCGCCCACACGCTTACTTCGTGGGTTGGCCTAGGCATATGGAGTCCATTCCATGTCTAAGCATATGGAGTTCATTCCCAGTCTAAGATTTTGAGCCACAGTGCACATGCTGGGCTTGGGCATGTGCTGGTGCCGCATTTTTTTCCCCTGGGGCACCATCGCTGGAGCAACGTCGAAGCATCGTCGGAGAGCCTAACCGGTGGCATTGGGGGTTCCGACGGTTGGGGGTCCGGGGGGGTGTGCGCACATGATGTGTGATGGGTGCTGGTACCTGGCCCTTATATTGGCCCCCTATCCATCATCAAACCTCGAGAACTCACACCCCTTTAAAGAGCATTTGAGATTTTATAGGTTTGCTGCCAGTAGCCATTAAAGTGTCTAAAATGGGACACTTTTTTCAAACGGTCACAAAATCTTCTCCACTACGAGTTATTAGCTGAAGTTTTTTGTGCAAGCCAAAAAAAATACAAGGATCACCTCTACCAAATTTGGGGATAAAACTATTTCTAAAAAAATTTAAAAAAATCTCGAACCGCAAAAAGTTTTGAAAATCGTGAAAAATAGAAAACGGGTCGTCTTGCCACAAAACTTCACATGAAGGATTAGGGGACCATTGTATGAATTTACAAGCCATAAAAATGGCATTGGCATGGTAGAAATATGAAGATGTGCTTGAACCCACCTACCACCCGTTCGATCCCCGGCTTACGCATCCTGCCTCTCTGGTCGGCTGAGCGCCCGCATGCTCATTTGGTGGGTTGACTTAGGCATACGGAGTTCATTCGTAGTCTAAGCATACGAAGTTCATTCCTAGTCTAAGATCAGACTAGACCGAGGGTTGCGGTAGCAGGATCGGTAGCATGCAGGGGGGACCGGGCCGATCCCCGGCTTGCGCATTCTGCCTTTCTAGCCGGCTGAGCACTCGCATGCCCGTTTCGTGGGTTGGCTTAGGCATAGGGAGTTCATTCCATGTCTAATCCCCAGTCGGACCAAGGGTTGTGATAGCGGGACCGATAGCATGCAGAGGGGGATCGAGCTGATCCCCGACTTACGCATTATGCGTCTCCGGTTGGCTCAGCACCCGCACGCTCGTTTCATGGGTTGACTTAGGCATACAAAGTTCATTCCCAGTCTAAGATCGGACTGGACTGAGGGTTGCGACAGTAGGATCGATAGCACGCAGGGGGGACCAGGTCAGTCCCCGGCTTGCGCATTCTGCCTCTCTGGTCGGTTGAGTGCCCGTTCGCTCGTTTCACCCGTTGGCTTAGGCATACAAAGTTCAATCCATGTCTAAGCATACGGAGTTCATTCCCAGTCTAAGATCGGATCGGACCGAGGGTTGTGGCAGCAGGACCAATAGCAGGATCAACAGCACGCAGGGGGGACCGAGCCGATCCCCAGCTTGCACATTCTGCCTCTCCGGCTGGCTGAGCACCCGCACGCTCGTTTTGTGGGTTGGCTTAGGCATATAGAGTTCATTCCATGTCTAAGCCCCAACCGGGCCGAGGGTTGTGGCAGCAGGACCAGCAGCGAGATCGACAGCACGCAGAGTGGGATCGAGTTGATCCTCGGCTTACGCATTATTCCTCTCCTGCCGACTGAGCGCTCGTACGGTCGTTTTATGGGTTGACTTAGGCATGAGGAGTTCATCCTCAGTCTAAGCATACAGAGTTCATTCCCAGTCTAAGATCGGATCGGACCAAGGGTTGCGACAGCAGGATCGACAGCACGCAAAGGGGACCGGGCCAATCCCTGGCTTGCGAATTTTGCCTCTCCGACTGGTTGAGCGCCCGCATGCCCATTTCGTGGGTTGGCTTAGGCATAGGGAGTTCATTCCATGTCTAAGCCCCAGTAGGACCGAAGGTTGTGGCAATGGGACCAACAGCACGTAGAGGGGGATCGGGTTGATCCCCAACTTGCGTATTATTCCTCTTCGACCGGCTCAGTGCCCGCACGCTCGTTTCGTGGGTTAACTTATGCATAGGAGTTCATTCCCAGTCTAAGATTCGACCAGACCGATGGTTGCAGTAGTAGGATCGACAGCACGTAGGGGGGACCAGGCTGATCCCTGGCTTACACATTCTGCCCTCCAACCGACTGAGCGCCCGCACGCTTGCTTCGTGGGTTGGCTTAGGCATACGGAGTTCATTCCATGTCTAAGCATACGGAGTTCATTCCCAGTCTAAGATTTTGAGCCATGGTGCACATGTTGGGCTTGGACATGTGCTGGTTCCGCATTTTTTTCATCCAGGGCACCATCGTCGGAGCATTGTCGGAGAGCATAACTGACGGCATTGGGGGTTCCGACGATTGGGGGGGCGGGAGATGTGCGCAGATGATGTGCGATGGGTGCTGGTACTTGGCCCTTATATTGGCCCCCTATCCCTCATCAAACCTCGAGAACTCACACCCTCTTAAATAGCATTTGAGATTTTATAGGTTTGCTGCCAGTAGCCATTAAAGTGTTTGAAATGGGGACACTTTTTTCAAACGGGCACAAAATCTTCTTCACTTCAAGTTTTTAGCTGAAGTTTTTTGTGCTTGCCAAGAAAAATACAAGGATCACCTCTAACAAATTTGGGGGCAAAACTCTTTCTAAAATATTTTTATAAAATCCCGAACCGTAAAAAGTTTCAAAAATCATGAAAAATAGAAAACGGGTCGTCTTGCCATGAAACTTCACATGAAGGCTTAGGGGACCATTGTATGAATTTACAAGCCATAAAAATGGCATTAGCATGGCAGAAATATGAAGATATGCTTGAACCACCTACCACCCGTTCGATCCTCGGCTTGCGCATCCTGCCTCTCTGGTCGGCTGAGCACCCGTACGCTCGTTTCGTGGGTTGACTTAGGCATACGAAGTTCATCCCCAGCCTAAGCATAGGAGTTCATTCCCAGTCTAAGATCAGATCGGACCGAGGGTTGCGGTAGCAGGATCGACAGCACGTAGGGGGACTGGGCCTATCCTTGGCTTGCGCATTCTGCCTCTCCGGCTTGTTGAGCGCCCACACTCCTATTTCATGGGTTGGCTTAGGCATAGGGAGTTCATGCCATGTCTAAGCCCCAGCTAGATCGAGGGTTGTGGCAGCGGGACTGGCAGCACACAGATGGGGATCGGGCCGATACCCGGCTTGCGCATTATGCCTCTTCGATCGGCTCAGCACCCGCACGCTTGTTTCATGGGTTGACTTAGGCATACGGAGTTCATCCCCAGTTTAAGCATACGGAGTTCATTCCCAGTCTAAGATCGGGTCGAACCGAGGGTTGTAGCAGTAAGACCAGCAGCAGGATCGATAGCACGCAGAGGGGATTGGGTCGATCCCCGACTTGCACATTCTACCTCTTCGACCGACTGAGTGCCCGTGTCACACCCTGGGCAGGCGTGCCAGGCACATTAGGTGCACCAGCAGGTGAGCCAGAGGTTAAGGCCCGCAGACCTGGCGTACTGGTGGCTATTTATGCGCAGAGCCTAGCAAACGAGTTCAGAACACCCGCCCAACTTGCAGGCCAGCCCGTGAGACCAAGGCCTGGCATACAAGCTGCCCGCACCACATCCAGAAGGGCCCAAGGTGCTGTATGCACAAGAGAAGCTTCTGGAAGCAGGCAGGATCAGTTGAAGCATCCTAGCAGATTTGGTTGACCCTAAAAATCAGGAGTTAGCATCCTGATTGATTGTAATCTGTATAATCCCATGATTTTAGCCTTTATTCTAAAGATATTGCCATTAAGTTGTAGCTGGAGCCTCAACTATAAATAGAGGGCTGCTCCACCCTCATTTGTACACCATCAAACACTTTTGTTTCAGTGAATACAAGAGCATTTCCAAAATCTTGTCTTCTTATCTTGTTTCTCTTTAACTTGCGTAATCAGCCCTTCCCATTGTTCTAGTGCCCGCACGCTTGTGTTTTAGGCTGACTTAGGCATAAAGGAGGAGATTCCAAGCCTAAGGCCACACGGTTTTTGAGTCTAAGGTCAGAGCCCGTGACCGTTGGTATCAGAGCGAGTTCGATTCTGTGTGTTTATGTTGTGCAGGTTAGATCGTGATTGAGGAGATGGCATCCTAAAGTGAGGTTGCTAGCCAACAACCAGAGGCCCAGGAGCATGGGTATGGACGAGACAAGAAAGCCAGTTCTAGAGATATCTGGTCTATCTTGGACGGTAGGCTAGCCAAGGTGGAGGTGACCGTAGGCAACATGGGGGAGAAGCTTGAGGAGGTAGAGACTCACATTGCATCGCTAGACTCCATGGGGGAGGAGATCCAAAGTGAGCTGGAAGCTGCTCTCAACAAAGGCATGGATGTGTTCACCCGAAAGAATCAGACCTTGAAGGCTGAAGTGCTGACCTTGCGCGATGGCATGGAGGCCATGCACCAGCGGATGGAAGAGCTTGCCAGTGAGCTCGTTGCTTGCAAGACTGCCATTGGGAATGGCATCTTTGCTGGATGTCCAAGTCCAGATTGGATGTCCCCAAGCCTAAGGAGTTCAAGGGGACTAGGGCAGCCAATGAAGTAGACAACTACCTATAGGGTATGGAGCAGTACTTCCAGGCCATGGGCATACAAGACGAGGCGATAAAGGTAAGCATCGCTGCTATGTATCTCACTGATGTAGCCTTATTATGGTAGAGGCGCAGGTGTGATGATGTCAGGTGTGGGAACACCAAGATTGGAACCTGGGTAGAGTTCCAAAAGGAGTTCAGAGAACAATTTTACCCGAAGTATACCGATGATGAGGCACGGGCAAAGTTGTGTAGGTTGAGCCAGTAAGGGGACATAAGGGAGTATGTCCAGAAATTCTCTGAACTGATGACACAGATCTCGAATCTAGATGAGAAGGATGCCTTACTTGCTTTCATGGATGGGCTGAAGCCGTGGGTGAAGCATGAGCTACAAAGGAGAGGAGTTCATGACTTGGCTAAAGCCATGACTATTACCGAGGCCTTGATAGAGTTCAAGCCTCTGAACAAGTTTGAGTCTACCAAGCCCAAGGGTAAGGGCAGGGACGATAGGGACCGAAAGAAGCAGTCCAAGGGGAAGGACCTTGACCAGGAGTCCAAGGATGGAGACCAAGATCGTTCAACCAAGGATGGCGAGAAGAAGCCACCAGCAGGCAAGTGGAAAGTAAAAGGGGACCGAGAGCCACTAGCATGCTACCTATGTGGAGGGAGCCACATAGCACGTAATTGCCCACAGAAGGGCAAACTGGTTGCTATAGACAAGGAGTCTGATGAGGAGCCAGAGTCAGGGGCAGTAAAGCTTGGGCCGTTGGTGCTCAATGTTGTCCAGAGTAAGGGGAGCCACAAGCCAAAGGGCTTGATGTTTGCGGATCTAATGGTTGTGGGTCAGAAGGTGAGCGCACTGGTGGACACAGGTGCCTCACATCTTTTTATTTCAGGTGATGGAGCCCGGAAGCTCGGACTAAAGGTGCAGAAAAGGACTGGTACCATCAAAACGGTGAACTCCAAGGAGGTTCTAACCATTGGAGTAGTACGAGGAGTGGAGTTACAGCTTGGAGACTGGAAAGGCAAGGAGACCATAAAGGTAATACCCTTGACGACTATGAGTTTGTGATTGGGTTGGATTTCCTTGTTTCGGATTAATGCCCTCCTTGTGCCTTTTGTCGATTGTGTTTGCATCTTGGATGCACGGTGCCAATGCCTAGTGCCATTGAGGAAAGGGTCCGGAGTTGGGTCACGGGTGGTGTCAGCCATCCAATTTGCCAAGGTGGTAAGCAGACAAGAAGACACCTTCTTGGCAGCCCTGAAATATGATGAGCCAAGGGAAAAGGAGACCGAGTCACCCTTGGAGGTGCTAAAGGTGCTGAAGACCTTTAGTGATGTGATGCCCGCAAAGCTGCCTAGCAAGCTACCACCTAAGAGGGAGGTGGACCACAAGATCGAGCTGGTGTCGAGGCCAAGCCACCAGCTAGAGCCTCTTACCGAATGTCTCTACCAGAGTTGGAGGAGTTGAGGAAGCAGCTCAAAGAGTTAGTTGATGCTGGCTTCATCAGGCCATCGAAGGTGCCTTATGGTGCACCGGTTCTATTCCAGCGCAAGCATGATGGGTTGTTGCAGCTGTGCATAGACTACCGAGCTTTGAACAAGCTAACCATCAAGAACAAGTACCCCATCCCACTCATTGCGGACTTGTTTGATCAACTTGGGAGTGCAAGGTGGTTCACCAAGCTGGATTTGAGGTCGGGCTACTATCAAGTTAGGATCGCAGAGGGAGATGAGCCAAAAACAACATGTGTCACTCGGTATGGTTCGTATGAGTTCTTGGTGATGCCTTTCGGACTCACGAACGCCCCAGTAACATTCTGCACCCTTATGAACAAGGTACTTCAGTCGTTCCTTGATTGATTTGTTGTGGTTTATTTGGATGACATTGTGATCTATAGCCAGACTTTGGGAGAGCATGTAGACCACTTGAGATAGGTGTTCGAGGTGTTACGGGTGCACAAGCTGTTTGTCAAGAGGGAGAAGTGCTCATTCACCCAGCAGGAGATCCCGTTCCTAGGCCATATAGTGGAGGTGGCAGGATACGCATGGATGAAGGCAAGATACAT
>NW_019167826.1:30900336-30934099 GCF_002303985.1 Durio zibethinus | reverse complement strand
CATACGAAGTTCATTCCTAGTCTAAGATCAGACTAGACCGAGGGTTGCGGTAGCAGGATCGGTAGCATGCAGGGGGACCGGGCGATCCCCGGCTTGCGCATTCTGCCTTTCTAGCCGGCTGAGCACTCGCATGCCCGTTTCGTGGGTTGGCTTAGGTATAGGGAGTTCATTCCATGTCTAATCCCCAGTCGGACCAAGGGTTGTGATAGCGGGACCGACAGCATGCAGAGGGGGCAGAGGGGGATCGGGCCGATCCCCGGCTTACGTATTATGCGTCTTCGATCGGTTCAGCACCCGCACGCTCATTTCATAGGTTGACTTAGGCATACAAAGTTCATTTCCACTCTAAGATCGGACTGGACTGAGTGTTGCGACAGTAGGATCAACAGCACGCAGGGTGGACCGGGTCGGTTCCCGGCTTGCGCATTCTGCCTCTCTGGGCGGTTGAGTGCCCGTTCGCTCGTTTCACCTGTTGGCTTAGGCATACAAAGTTCAATCCATGTCTAAGCATACAGAGTTCATTCCCAGTCTAAGATCGGACCGAGGGTTGCGGCAGCAGGACCAATAGCAGGATCAACAGCATGCAGGGGGGACCGAGCCGATCCCCAGCTTGCACATTTTACCTCTCCGGCTGGCTGAGCGGCCGCACGCTCGTTTTGTGGGTTGGCTTAGGCATATAGAATTCATTCCATGTCTAAGCCCCAACCGGGCCGAGGGTTGTGGCAGCAGGACTAGCAGCGAGATCGACAGCACGCAGAGTGGGATCGAGTTGATCCTCGGCTTACGCATTATGCCTCTCTGACCGACTGAGCGCCCGTACGGTTGTTTCATGGGTTGACTTAGGCATGACGAGTTCATCCTCAATCTAAGCATACAGAGTTCATTCCCAGTCTAAGATCAGATCGGATCGAGGGTTGCGATAGCAGGATTGACAGGACGTATGGGGGACTGGGCCGATCCCTGGCTTGCAAATTTTGCCTCTCCGACTGGTTGAGCACCCGCATGCCCGTTTCGTGGGTTGGCTTAGGCATAGGGAGTTCATTCCATGTCTAAGCCCCAGTAGGACCGAAGGTTGTGGCAACGGGTCCGACAGCACGTAGAGGGGGATCGGGTTGATCCCCAACTTACGTATTATTCCTTTTCGACCGGCTCAGCGCCCGCATGCTCGTTTCATAGGTTAACTTATGCATAGGAGTTTCATTCCCAGTCTAAGATTGGACCGGACCGATAGTTGCAGCAGTAGGATCGACAGCACACAGGGGGGACCGGGCTGATCCCTGGCTTGCGCATTCTGCCCTCCAACCGGCTGAGCGCCCGCACGCTTGCTTCGTGGGTTGGCTTAGGCATACGGAGTTCATACCATGTCTAAGCATACGGAGTTCATTCCCAGTCTAAGATTGGACTGGACATGGTGCACATGCTGGGCTTGGACATGTGCTGGTTCCGTATTTTTTTCACCCGGGGCACCATCGTCGGAGCATTGTTGGAGAGCATAACCGATGGCATTGGGGGTTCCGACGATTGGGGGGCGGGGGATGTGCGCACATGATGTGCGATGGGTGCTAGTACTTGGCCCTTATATTGGCCCCCTATCCCTCATCAAACCTTGAGAACTCACACCCCCTTAAAGAGCATTTGAGATTTTATAGGTTTGCTGCCAGTAGCCATTAAAGTGTTTGAAATGGGGACACTTTTTTCAAACGGGCACAAAATCTTCTTCACTTCGAGTTTTTAGCTGAATTTTTTTGTGCTTGCCAAGAAGAATACAAGGATCACCTCTAACAAATTTGGGGGCAAAACTCTTTCTAAAAAAATTTTATAAAATCCCGAACCGTAAAAAGTTTCAAAAATCATGAAAAATAGAAAATGGGTCGTCTTGCCATGAAACTTTGCATGAAGGCTTAGGGGACCATTGTATGAATTTACAAGCCATAAAAATGGCATTAGCACGGCAGAAATATGAAGATATGCTTGAACCACCTACCACCCGTTCGATCCTCAGCTTGCGCATCCTGCCTCTCTGGTCGGCTGAGCACCCGTACGCTCGTTTCGTGGGTTGACTTAGGCATACGAAGTTCATCCCCAGCCTAAGCATAGGAGTTCATTCCCAGTCTAAGATCAGATCGGACCGAGGGTTGCGGTAGCAGGATCGGTAGCACGCAGGGGGACTGGGCCTATCCTTGGCTTGCTTATTCTGCCTCTCTGGCCGGTTGAGCGCCCGCACTTCTGTTTTGTGGGTTGGCTTAGGCATAGGGAGTTCATGCCATGTCTAAGCCCCAGCTGGACCGAGGGTTGTGGCAGCGGGACTGGTAGCACACAGATGGGGACCGGGCCGATACCCGGCTTACGCATTATGCCTCTTCGGCCGGCTCAACACCCGCACGCTTGTTTCGTGGGTTGACTTAGTCATACGGAGTTCATCCCCAGTTTAAGCATACGGAGTTCATTCCCAGTCTAAGATCGGGTCGAACCGAGGGTTGTAGCAGTAGGACCAGCAGTAGGATCGACAGCACGTAGGGGGGATTGGGTTGATCCCCGACTTGCACATTCTACCTCTTCGACCGACTGAGTGCCCGTGTCACGCCCTGGGCAGGCATGCCAGGCACATTAGGTGCACCAGCAGGCGAGCCACAGGTTAAGGCCCGCAGACCTGGCGTGCTGGTGGCTATCTATGCGTAGACCCTAGCAAACGAGTTTAGAACACCCGCCCAACTTGCAGGCCAGCCCGTGAGACCAAGGCCTGGCATACAAGCTGCCCGCACCACATCCAGAAGGGCCCAAGGTGCTGGATGCACAAGAGAAGCTTCTGGAAGCAGGCAGGATCAGTCGAAGCATCCTAGCAGATTTTGTTGACCCTGAAAATCAAGAGTTAGCATCCTGATTGATTGTAATCTGTATAATCCCATGATTTTAGCCTTTATTCTAAGTATATTGCCATTAAGTTGTAGCTGGAGCCTCAACTATAAATAGAGGGCTGCTCCACCCTCATTTGTACACCATCAAACACTTTTGTTTCAGTGAATACAAGAGCATTTCCAAAATTTTGTCTTCTTATCTTGTTTCTCTTTAACTTGAGTAATCAGCCCTTCCCATTGTTCTAGTGCCCGCACGCTTGTGTTTTAGGCTGAATTAGGCATAAAGGAGGAGATTCCAAGCCTAAGGCCACACGATTTTTGAGTCTAAGGTCAGAGCCCGTGACCGTTGGTATCAGAATGAGTTCGATTCTTTGTGTTTATGTTGTGCAGGTTAGATCGTGATTGAGGAGATGGCATCCCAAAGCGACGTTGCTAGCCAACAACCAGAGGCCCAGGAGCATGGGCGTGGAAGAGGCAAGAAAGCCAGTTCTAGAGATATCTGGTCTATCTTGGACGGTAGGCTACCCAAGGTGGAGGTGACCGTAGGCAACATGGGGGAGAAGCTTGAGGAGGTAGAGACTCACATTGCATCGCTA
Source organism: Durio zibethinus (assembly GCF_002303985.1). The sequence continues at coordinate 30,930,648 of NW_019167826.1, read as the reverse complement.
GACTCCATGGGGGAGGAGATCCAAAGTGAGCTGGAAGCTGCTCTCAACAAAGGCATGGATGTGTTCACCCAAAAGAATCAGACCTTGAAGGCTGAAGTGCTGACCTTGCGCGATGGCATGGAGGCCATGCACCAGCGGATGGAAGAGCTTGCCAGTGAGCTCGTTGCTTGCAAGACTGCCATTGGGAATGGCATGTTTGCTGGATGTCCAAGTCCAGATTGGATGTCCCCAAGCCTAAGGAGTTCAAGGGGACTAGGGCAGCCAAGGAAGTAGACAACTACCTATAGGGTATGGAGCAGTACTTCCAGGCCATGGGCATGCAAGACGAGGCGATAAAGGTAAGCACCGCTGTTATGTATCTCACTGATGTAGCCTTATTATGGTGGAGGCGCAGGTGTGATGATGTCAGGCGTGGGAACACCAAGATTGGAACCTGGGTAGAGTTCCAAAAGGAGTTCAGAGAACAATTTTACCCGAAGTATATCGATGATGAGGCACGGGCAAAGTTGTGTAGGCTGAGCCAGTAAGGGGACATAAGGGAGTATGTCCAGAAATTCTCTGAACTGATGACACAGATCTCGGATCTAGACGAGAAGGATGCCTTACTTGCTTTCATGGATGGACTGAAGCCGTGGGTGAAGCATGAGCTACAAAGGAGAGGAGTTCATGACTTGGCTAAAGCCATGACTATTGCCGAGGCCTTGATAGAGTTCAAGCCTCTGAACAAGTTTGAGTCTACCAAGCCCAAGGGTAAGGGCAGGGATGATAGGGATCGAAAGAAGCAGTCCAAGGGGAAGGACCTTGACCAGGAGTCCAAGGATGGAGACCAAGATCGTTCAACCAAGGATGGCGAGAGGAAGCCACCAGTAGGCAAGTGGAAAGTAAAAGGGGACCGAGAGCCACTAGCATGCTACCTATGTGGAGGGAGCCATATAGCACGCAATTGCCCACAGAAGGGCAAACTGGTTGCTATAGACAAGGAGTCTGACGAGGAGCCAGAGTCAGGGGCAGCAAAGCTTGGGCCGTTGGTGCTCAATGTTGTCCAGAGTAAGGGGAGCCGCAAGCCAAAGGGCTTGATGTTTGCGGATCTAATGGTTGTGGGTCAGAAGGTGAGCGCACTGGTGGACACAGGTGCCTCACATCTTTTTATTTCAGGTGATGGAGCCCGGAAGCTCGGACTAAAGGTGCAAAAAAGGACTGGTACCATCAAAATGGTGAACTCCAAGGAGGTTCTAACCGTTGGAGTAGTACGAGGAGTGGAGTTACAGCTTGGAGACTGGAAAGGCAAGGAGACCATAAAGGTAATACCCCTTGACGACTATGAGTTTGTGATTGGGTTGGATTTCCTTGTTCGGATTAATGCCCTCCTTGTGCCTTTTGTCGATTGTGTTTGCATCTTGGATGCACGGTGCCAATGCCTAGTGCCATTGAGGAAAGGGTCCGGAGTTGGGTCACGGGTGGTGTTAGCCATCCAATTTGCCAAGGTGGTAAGCAGACAAGAAGACACCTTCTTGGCAGCCCTGAAATATGATGAGCCAAGGGAAAAAGAGACCGAGTCACCCTTGGAGGTGCTAAAGGTGCTAAAGACCTTTAGTGATGTGATGCCCGCAAAGCTGCCTAGCAAGCTACCACCTAAGAGGGAGGTGGACCACAAGATCGAGCTGGTGTCCGAGGCCAAGCCACCAGCTAGAGCCTCTTACCGAATGTCTCTACCAGAGTTGGAAGAGTTGAGGAAGCAGCTCAAAGAGTTAGTTGATGCTGGCTTCATCAGGCCATCGAAGGTGCCTTATAGTGCACCGGTTCTATTCCAGCGCAAGCATGATGGGTTGTTGCAGCTGTGCATAGACTACCGAGCTTTGAACAAGCTAACCATCAAGAACAAGTACCCCATCCCACTCATTGCAGACTTGTTTGATCAACTTGGAGCGTAAGGTGGTTCACCAAGCTGGATTTGAGGTCGGGCTACTATCAAGTTAGGATCGCAAAGGGAGATGAGTCAAAAACAACATGTGTCACTCGGTATGGTTCGTATGAGTTCTTGGTGATGCCTCTCTGACCGACTTATGCATACGGAGTTCATTCCTAGTCTAAGATTGGATCGGATCGAGGGTTGTAGCAGTAGGATTGACAGCACGTAGAGGGGATCGGGTTGATCCCCGACTTACGCATTCTGCCTTTCCGACCGACTGAACACCCGTACGCTCGTTTCGTGGGTTGGCTTAGGCATACGGAGTTCAATCCATGTCAAGCATACAGAGTTCATTCCCAGTCTAAGATTTTGAGCCACGGTGCACATGCTAGGCTCAGGCACGTGAGGGTGCCACATTTTTTTCACTCGGGGCACCATCGTCGGAGCATCACCGGAGAGCCTTACCGGTGGCATTGGGGGTTTCGACGATTGGGGGGGCTGGGGGGTGTGCGCACATGATGTGTGATGGGTGCTGGTACTTGGCCCTTATATTGGCCCCCTATCCCTCATCAAACCTCGAGAACTCACGCCCTCTTAAAGAGCATTTGAGATTTTATAGGTTTACTGCCAGTAGCCATTAAAGTGTCTGAAATTGGGACACTTTTTCAAATGGTCACAAAATCTTCTCCACTTCGAGTTTTTAGCTGAAAAATACAAGGATCATCTCTACCAAATTTGGGGACAAAACTCTTTCTAAAAAATTTTAAAAAATCTCGAACCGCAAAAAGTTTTAAAAATCTTGAAAAATAGAAAACGGGTCGTCTTGCCATGAAACTTCACATGAAGGCTTAGGGGACCATTTTATGAATTTACAAGCCATAAAAATGGCATTGGCATGGCAGAAATATGAAGATGTGCTTGAACCCACCTACCACCCGTTTGATCCCCGAATTACGCATCCTGCCTCTCTGGTCGACTGAGCGCCCGTACGCTCATTTCGTGGGTTGACTTAGGCATATGGAGTTCATCCCCAGTCTAAGCATACGGAGTTCATTCCCAGTCTAAGATTGGACCAAACCGAGGGTTACGACAGTAGGACGGTAGCACGCAGCGGGGATCAGGTTGATCCTCGGCTTGCGTATTCTGCCTCTCCGACCGGTTGGGTGCCTGCACGCCCGTTTCATGGGTTGGCTTAGGCATAGGGAGTTCATTCCATGTCTAAGCCCCAGCCGGACCGAGGGTTGTGGCAGTGGGACCGACAGCACGCAGAGGGGGACCGGCTCGATCCCCGACTTGCGCTTTATGCCTCTCCGGAAGGCTCAGCGCTTGCACGCTCGTTTCGTGGGTTGACTTAGGCATACGTAGTTCATTTCCAATCTAAGACCGGATCGGACCAAGGGTTGTGGTAGCAGGATCGACAGCACGCAGGGGGGGACCGGGCCGATCTCCGGCTTACGCATTTTGCCTTTTCAATCGGCTGAGCGCCCACTCGCTTGTTTCATGGGTTGGCTTAGGCATACGGAGTTCAATCCATGTCTAAGCATACGGAGTTCATTCCCAGTCTAAGATCAAACCGGATCGAGGGTTACGGTAGCAGGACCAGCAGTAGGATCGATAGCAGGTAGGGGGGACCGGGCCGATCCCCGGCTTGCGCATTTTGCCTCTCCGACCGGTTGAGTGCCCGCACGCTTGTTTTGTGGGTTGGCTTAGGCATACGGAGTTCATACCATGTCTAAGCCCCAGCCGGACCGAGGGTTGTGGCAATGGACCAGCAGCGGGATCGATACCATGTAGAGGGGGATTGAGTTGATCCTCGGCTTGCGCATTATGCCTCTCCGGCTGGCCTCTCCGATCGACTGAGCACCTATACGCTCGTTTCATGGCTTGACTTCGGCATACGGAGTTCATCCCAGTCTAAGCATACGGAGTTCATTCCTAATCTAAGATCGAACTGGACCGAGGGTTACGGTAGCAGGATTGGCAGCACGCAGGGGGGACCGAGCTGATCCCCGGCTTGCGCATTCTACCTTTCTGGCCGGCTGAGCACCCGCACGTCCGTTTCATGGGTTGGCTTAGGTATAGGGAGTTCATTCCATGTCTAAGCCCCAGTTGGATCGAGGGTTGTGGCAGCGGGACCGACAGCACGCAGAGGGGGATCAGGCCGATCCACGGCTTGTGCATTATGCCTCTTCAGTCGGCTCAGTGCCCGCATGCTAGTTTCGTGGGTTGACTTATGCATATGGAGTTCATTCCCAGTCTAAGATCAGACCAGACCGAGGGTTACAGCAGTAGGATTGACAGCACACAGGGGGGATCGGGCTGATCCCCAGCTTGCGCATTCTGCCTCTTCGACCGGCTGAGCGCCCGCACGCTCGTTTCATGGGTTGGCTTAGGCATACGGAGTTCATTCCAAGTCTAAGCATACGAAGTTCATTCCCAGTCTAAGATTTTGAGCCACAGTGCACATGCTGGGCTCAGGCATGTGCTGGTGCTGTATTTTTTTCGCCCGGGGCACCATCGCCGGAGCATCACCAGAGAGCCTAACCGGCGACATTGGGGGTTCTGGTGATTGGGGGGCCGGGGGGGTGTGTGCACAAGATGTGCGATGGGTGCTAGTACTTGGCCCTTATATTGGTCCCCTATCCCTCATCAAACCTTGAGAACTCACACCCCCTTAAAGATCATTTGAGATTTTATAGGTTTGCTGCCAGTAGCCATTAAAGTGTCCGTAATGGGGACACTTTTTTCAAACGATCACAAAATCTTCTCCCCTTTGATTTTTTAGCTGAATTTTTTGTGGATACCAAAAAAAATACAGGGATCACCTCTACCAAATTTGGGGATAAAACTCTTTCTAAAAAAATTTTAAAAAATCCTGAACCGCAAAAAGTTTGAAAAATCGTGAAAAATAGAAAACGGGTCGTCTTGCCATGAAACTTCACATGAAGGCTTAGGGGACCATTGTATGAATTTACAAGCCATAAAAATGTCATTGGCATGGCAGAAATATGAAGATGTGCTTGAACTCACCTACCACCCGTTCGATCCCCGGCTTCCACATCCTATCTATCTGGTCGGCTGAGCGCCCGCATGCTCATTTCGTAGGTTGACTTAGGCATACAGAGTTCATCCCCAATCTAAGCATATGGAGTTCATTGCTAGTCTACAATCGAATTGGACCAAGGGTTGCGGCAGCAGGATCGGCAACACACAGGGGGGACCGGGTTGATCCTTGGCTTGCCCATTCTACCTCTCCGGCCGACTGAGCGCCCGCTCGCCCGTTTCGTGGGTTGGCTTAGGCATAGGGAGTTCATTCCATGTCTAAGCCCCAGCCAGACCGACGGTTGTGGCAGCAAGACCGGCAGCACGCAGAGGGGGACCCGGCCGATCCCCGTCTTGCGCATTATGCCTCTCCAACCGGCTCAGCAGCCGTACGCTCGTTTCGTGGGTTGACTTAGGCATACGGAGTTCATTCCCAGTCTAAGATCACACTGGACCGAGGGCTATGGTAGCAGGATCGACAGCACACAGGGGGGGCCGAGCTGATCCCCGGCTTGCGCATTCTGCCTTTCCGACCGGCTGAGTGCCTGTACGCTCGTTTCGTGGGTTGGATTAGGCATACGGAGTTCAATCCATGTCTAAGCATACGGAGTTCATTCCCAGTCTAAGATTTTGAGCCACAGTGCACATGCTGGGCTCGGGCATGTGCTGGTGCCGCATTTTTTTCGCCCGGGGCACCATCGTCGGTGCATCGTCGGAGAGCCTAACCGGCGGCATTGGGGGTTCCGACGATTGGGGCGGTCGGGGGGGTGTGTGCACATGATGTGCGATGGGTGCTAGTACTTGGCCCTTATATTGGCCCCTATCCCTCATCAAACCTCGAGAACTCACACCCCCTTAAAGAGCATTTGAGATTTTATAGGTTTGCTACCAGTAGCCATTAAAGTGTCCGTAATGGGGACACGTTTTTCAAACGATCACAAAATCTTCTCCACTTCGATTTTTTAGCTGAATTTTTTTGTGCATACCAACAAAAATACAAGGATCACCTCTACCAAATTTGGGGATAATAATCTTTCTAAAAAAATTTTAAAAAATCCTGAACCGTAAAAAGTTTCAAAAATCATGAAAAATAGAAAACGAGTCATCTTGCCATGAAACTTCACATGAACGCTTAGGGGGCCATTGTATGAATTTACAAGCCATAAAAATGGCATTGGCACAGCAGAAATATGAAGATGTGCTTGAACCCATCTACCACCCGTTCGATCCCCGGCTTCTACATCCTATCTCTCTGGTCGACTGAGCGCCCGCACGCTCGTTTCGTAGGTTGACTTAGGCATACGGAGTTCATCCCCAGTCTAAGCATACGGAGTTCATTCCCAGTCTAAGATCGAACCGGACCGAGGGTTGCGACAGCAGGATCGGCAGCACGCAGGAGGGATCGGGTCGATCCCCAACTTGTGCATTCTGCCTCTCCGGTCGACTGAGCGCCCACACGCCCGTTTCGTGGGTTGGCTTAGGCATAGGGAGTTCATTCCATGTCTAAGCCCCAGCCAGACCGAGGGCCGTGGCAGTAGGACCGATAGCACGCAGAGGGGGACCCGGCCGATCCCGGCTTGCGCATTATGCCTCTCCAACCGGCTCAGCGGCCGCACGCTCGTTTCGTGGGTTGACTTAGGCATACGGAGTTCATTCCCAGTCTAAGATCAGACTGGACTGAGGGCTACGATAGTAGGATCAACAACACACAGGGGGGCCGGGCCGATCCTCGGCTTGCACATTCTGCCTTTTCGACCGTACGTTCGTTTCGTGGGTTGGACGAGGCATACGGAGTTCATTCCATGTCTAAGCATACGGAGTTCATTCCCAGTCTAAGATTTTGAGCCACGGTGCACATGCTGGGCTCGGGCATGTGCTGGTGCCACATTTTTTTCACCTGGGGCACCATCGTCGGAGCATCGTCGAGAACCTAACCGGCATTGGGGGTTCGGCGATTGGGGGCCGGGGGTGTGTGCGCATGACGTGCGATGGGTGCTAGTACTTGGCCCTTATGTTGGCCCCCTATCCCTCATCAAACCTCGAGAACTCGCACCCCCTTAAAGAGCATTTGAGATTTTATAGGTTTGCTGCCAGTAGCCATTAAAGTGTCCGTAATGGGGACATGTTTTTCAAACGGTCACAAAATCTTCTCCTCTTCGAGTTTTTAGCTGAATTTTTTTGTGCATACCAAAAAAATACAAGGATCCCCTCTACCAAATTTGGGGATAAAACTCTTTGTAAAAAAATTTTAAAAAATCCTGAACCGCAAAAAGTTTCAAAAATCATGAAAAATAGAAAACGGGTCGTCTTGCCACGAAACTTCACATGAAGGCTTAGGGGACCATTGTATGAATTTAAAAGCCATAAAAATGGCATTGGCATGGCAAAAATATGAAGATGTGCTTGAACCCACCTACCACCCGTTCGATCCCCGGCTTCCACATCCTATCTCTCTGGTCGGCTGAGCGCCCGCACACTGGTTTCGTAGGTTGACTTAGGCATACGGAGTTCATCCCCAGTCTAAGCATACAGAGTTCATTCCCAGTCTAAGATCGGATCGGACCGAGGGTTGCTGTAGCAGGATCGACAACACGTAAGGGGGACCGGGTCGATCCCCAACTTGCGCATTCTGCCTCTCCGGCCGACTGAGCGCCCGCACGCCCGTTTCATGGGTTGGCTTAGGCATAGGGAGTTCATTCCATGTCTAAGCCCCAGCCAGACCAAGGGTTGTGGCAGCAGGACCCGCAGCACGTAGAGGGGGACCCGACTGATCCCTGGCTTACGCATTATGCCTCTCTGGCCGGCTCAACGCCCGTACACTCGTTTTGTGGGTTGACTTAGGCATACGGAGTTCATTCGTAGTCTAAGATTGAACTGGACTGAGGGTTACGGCAGCAGGATCGACAGCACGCAGGGGGGACCGGGCTGATCCCCGACTTGCACATTCTGCCTCTCCGGTTGGCTGAGCGCTTGCACGCTCGTTTCGTGGGTTGGATTAGGCATACGTAGTTCATTCCATGTCTAAGCATACGGAGTTCATTCCCAGTCTAAGATCGGACCGGACCGAGGGTTGCGGTAACAGGACCAGCAGTAAGATCGATAGCACGCAGGAGGGACCAGGCCGATCCCCGGCTTGTGCATTATGCCTCTCCTACCGGCTGAAGTGCCCGTATGCCCGTTTCATGGGTTGGCTTAGGCATAGGGAGTTCATTCCATGTCTAAGCCCTAGTCGGACCGAGGGTTGTGGCAGCGGGACTGACAGCACATAGAGGGGGACTGGGCCAATCTCGGCTTGCGCATTATGCCTCTCTGGCTGGCGTCAGAGCCCGCACGCTCATTTCGTGGTTTGACTTAGGCATACAGAGTTCATTCCCAGTCTAAGATCAGACTGGATCGAGGGTTGTGGCAGCAGGACCAGCTACAAGATCGACAGCACGTAGGGGGGATCGGGCCGATCCCTGACTTGCGCATTCTACCTCTCCGACCGGCTGAGCGCCCGCATGCCCATTTTGTGGGTTGGCTGAGGCATAGGAAGTTCATTCCATGTCTAAGTCCTAGCCGGACCGAGGGTTGTGGCAGTAGGACCGGTAGCACGCAGAGGGGGACCGGGTCGATCCCCGACTTGTGCATTATGCCTTTACGGCCAGCTCAGAGCCCGTACGCTCGTTTCGTGGGTTGACTTAGGCATACGAAATTCATTCCCAATCTAAGATCAGACCAGATCGAGGGTTGCGGTAGTAGGATCGACCGCACATATGGGGTGATCGGGCCGATCCCTGACTTGCGCATCTGCCTCTCCGGTCGGCTGAGCGCCCGCACGCTCGTTTCGTGGGTTGGCTTAGGCATACGGAGTTCATTCCGTGTCTAAGCATATGGAGTTCATTCCCAGTCAAAGATAGGACCGAACCGACGGTTGTGGCAGCAGGACCAGCATCAGGATCGGCAGCACACAAGGGGGGACCGGGTCGATCCTCGACTTTCACATTCTGCCTCTCTTACCGACTGAGCACCCGCACGCTCGTTTCGTGGGTTGGCTTAGGCATACGGAGTTCATTCCATGTCTAAGCCCCAGCTGGACCGAGGGTTGTGGCAGCAAGACCGGCAACGGGATTGGCAACACGCAGAGGGAGACCAGGTTGATCCCCAGCTTACACATTATGCCTCTCCGGTCAGCCTCTCTGGCCGGGTTAGCGCCCGTATGCTCGTTTCATAAGTTGACATAGGCATACGAAGTTCATCCCCAGTCTAAGCATACAGAGTTCATTCCTAGTTTAAGATCAGACTAGACCAAGGGTTACGACAGTAGGATCGGCAGCACGTAGGGGGCACCGGGCCAATCCCCAGCTTGCACATTCTGCCTCTCTGGTCGGCTAAGCGCCCGCACGCCCATTTCATGAGTTGGCTTAGGCATAGAGAGTTCATTCCATGTCTAAGCCCCAGCCAGATCGAGGGTTGTGGAAGCGGGACCGATAGCACGTAGAGGGGACTGGGTCGATCCCCTGCTTGCGCATTATGCCTCTTCGGCTGGCTCAGCACCCGCATGCTCATTTCATGGGTTGACCTATGCATACGGAGTTCATTCACAGTCTAAGATCGGACCGAACTGAGGGTTGCGGCAGCAGGATCGATAGCACGTAGGGGGGACCGGGCCGATCCCTGGCTTGCGCATTCTGACTCTCTGTCGGCTGAGCACCCGCACGCTCGTTTCGTGGGTTGGCTTAGGCATACAGAGTTCATTCCATGTCTAAGCATACAAAGTTCATTCCCAGTCTAAGATTTTGAGCCACGGTGCACATGCTGGGCTCAGGCATGTGCTGGTGTCGCATTTTTTTTGCCCGGGGCACCATTGTTGGAGCATCACCGAAGAGCCTAACCGGCGGCATTGGGGGTTCCGATGATTGGGGGGTCGGAGGGGTGTGCGCACATGATGTGCGATGGGTGCTGGTACTTATGTCACGGGCTCCGACCTTAGACTCAGAAACTGTGTGGCCGTAGGCTTGGAATCTCCTCTTTTATGCCTAAGTCAGCCTAAAACACAAGCGTACGGGCACTAGAACAACGAGAAGGGCTGATTACGCAACTTAAAGAGAAACAGGATAAGAAGGCAAAATTTTGGAAATGCTCTTGTATTCACTGAAACGGAAGTGTTTGATGGTGTACAAATGAGGGAGGAGTAGCCCTCTATTTATAGTTGAGGCTCCAGCTTACACTTAATGGCAATATCCCTAGAATAAAGGCTAAAATCATGGGATTGTATAGATTACAATCAATCAGGATGCTAACTCCTGATTTTCAGGGTCAACCAAATCTACCAGGATGCTGCTGCTGATCCTGCCTGCTTCCAGAAGTTTCCCTTGCTTGTCCAGCACCTTAGGCCCTTCTGGATGTGGTGCGGGTAGCTTGTATGCCAGGCCTTGGTCTCATGGGCTGGCTTGCAAGTTGGGCGGGCGTTCTAAACTCGTTTGCTAGGCTTTGCGCATAGATACCCGCCAGCACGCTTGGTCTGCGGGCCTCAACCTCTGGCTCGCCTGCTGGTGCGCCTGATGTGCCTGGCGCACCCACCCAGGGCATGACATTCTCCCCCACCTGATTGCGTAATGCCCTCATTGCATCTTCTGCATGGTACTGCCTATTCTGGTCCTCAAACTACCATAAGTCATCTGCTAGTTCCCAGCTCGCCTCACTATCTGAAAGTCCCTTCCAGTGCACCAAGTACTCTTGTCTTGGCTGATAGTTCTTCCGTCTCACCTCCCAGTCAGCTATGATGCTGTGGACCTCCTTTTCATATGAGGCCCTTGCTCCCAATGGCGTATGCTTTGACTCTGCCTGTCCTGGATCTCCCTCATCCTCATGGAACGGCTTGAGCATGGTCACATGGAACACCGAGGGTACCCTCAGCTTGGGTGGCATATCCAGCTTGTAGGCAACCTTGCCTACCCTCTTGACTACTCGAAAAAGTCCCTCATGCCTCCGGACTAGGCCTTTGTGTAGCCCCCTATGACGCACAATGGGATGCAGCTTCACCAACACTAAGTCTCTAACCTGGAACTGCATGTCCCACCTATTTTCGTCTGCCCACTTCTTCGACCTCTTGGCCGCCTTATGTAGACAAACTCTGGCCAAGTCAGTTTGCTCCTGCCATGCCTTGGCAAACTTGTATGCTGCTGGATTTGGCCTTGTATAACCTGCAGCAATCGAACCGGGTGTTAGTGGTTGTTGCCCTGTCACAACCTTAAATGGGCTCTGGTTCGTTGCCTCGCTCCTTTGCAAATTGTAGGAAAACTGCGCAATATCTAGTAGCTTTGGCCAGTCCCTTTGTATGGCACTCACATAGTGCCTGAGGTAAACCTCCAATAGTCCATTCACTCATTCTGTCTGCCCATCGATCTGCGGATGCATGCTGGTGGAAAAGTTTAAGTCTGACCCCAATAGCTTGAACAACTCAGTCCAGAACCTGCCCGTAAAATGCCCATCCCGATCACTAACAATGGTCCTCAGCACTCTCCAGTACTTAACCATGTTCTTCAGGAACAATCGAGCTACCTCCTCGACTAGGCACTCCTTGGTTGCTGGAATGAAGATTCCATACTTGGAAAACATGTCCACCACTACCATGATGCTTCCAAACCCTTTTGTTTTGGGTAGACTGACTATAAAGTCCAGAGAAACACTCTCCCATGGTCACTCTGGCACTGGCAATGGCTCTAAGAGATCGCCTAGTTTCTTGAGCTCCACCTTGTCCTGTTGGCACACAAGACAAGTCTTCACATAGGCCTCTACATCATCCCTCATGTGCGGCCAGTAGTATCGATCCTCGATCAGTGCCAAGGTATGGCTCACTCTGGGGTGTCTAGCCCACCTTGAATCATGGCATTCTTGCAAAACTTCCTTGCGGAGCTTCTCGTGCTACGACACAAATAGTCTATTGCCCCTGGTGTACAGCAAGGCATCCTATAACCAAAACCGCCTAGTCTTACCTTGCTGGGCATACTCCATCAAAGCCTTGGCTGTAGGATCATGTGCAAGTCCCTTCTTGATGCATGGCACCAGTGACCCCTCTGGTTGGCTAATGGTAGCAAGGTTAGCCTTCCTGTTCAGGGCATCTGCCACTAGGTTTGCCCACCCTGGCTTGTACTCCATCTAGAAATCAAATTCCGTAAGAAAATCTTGCCATCTCACCTGTTTGAGGGACAGCTTCTTTTGCGTCTGGAAGTAACTGGTCGCCACATTGTCTTTCCTAACCACGAACCTCGACCCCAACAGGTAATGGCACCAAGTGCGCAAGCAGTGCACCACTATAGTCATCTCCTTCTCTTAGATCTTGTACTTGCGCTCAGTCTCATTTAGCTTCCTACTCTCGAATGCGACTGGACGTCCCTCCTACATCAACATGCCCCTATGGCAAAGTCTGATGCATTCGTATGCACCTCATACGGCTTGGCATGGTCTGGCAAGGCCAAGACTGGCTCCTCGATCATAGCTCGCTTCAACCTATCAAAGGCTTCCTGGTACCCTGCGCTCCACTCCCATGCTTTCCCTTTCTTGAGCAAGTCAGTCAATGGCGTGGCTATTGCTGAGTGACCTTTGATGAAGCACCTGTAGTAGTTGACCAGCCCAAGGAACAATCTCAACTCAGTGACCTTGGCTGGCAGTTGCCACTCCAAGATGGCATGCATCTTGCCTTCATCCATGCGTATCCTGCCACTTCCCACTATGTGGCCAAGGAACGGGAGCTCCTGCTGGGCGAATGAGCACTTCTCCCTCTTGACAAATAGCTTGTGCACCCACAACACCTCGAACACCTATCTGAAGTGGTCTACATGCTCTCCTAAAGTCTGGCTGTAGATTACAATGTCATCCAAATAAACCATAACAAACCGATCAAGGAATGACTAAAGTACCTTGTTCATAAGGGTGCAGAATGTTACTGGGGTGTTCATGAGTTTGAAAGGCATCACCAAGAACTCATACAAACCATACCGAGTGACACATGCTATCTTTGGCTCATCTCCCTCCACAATGCTGACTTGATAGTAGCCTGACCTCAAATCTAGCTTGGTGAACCACTTTACGCTCCCAAGTTGATCGAACAAGTTCGCAATGAGTGGGATGGGCTACTTGTTCTTGATGGTCAGCTTGTTCAAAGCCCGGTAGTCTATACACAGTCGCAACGACCCATCATGCTTGCGCTAAAATAGAATCGGTGCACCATAGGGTGCCTTCGATGGCCTGATGAAGCCAGCATCAACTAACTCTTTGAGCTACTTCCGTAACTCTTCCAACTCTGGTGGAGACATTCGGTAAGGGGCTCTAGCTGGTGGCATGGCCTCGGACACCAGCTCGATCTTGTGGTCCACCTCCCTCTTAGGTGGTAGCTTGCTAGGTAGCTTTACGGGCATCACATCACTAAAGGTCTTCAGCACCTTTAGCACCTCCAAGGGTGACTCGATCTCCTTCTCCCTTGGCTCATCATATTTCAGGGCTGCCAAGAAGGTGTCTTCTTGTCTGCATATCGCCTTGGCAAATTGGATGGCTGACACCACCCGCAACCCAACTCCAGACCCTTTCCTCAATGGCACTCGACATTGGCACCGTGCATCCAAGATGCAAACACAATTGACAAAAGGCACAAGGAGGGCATTAATTCGAACAAGGAAATCCAACCCAATCACAAACTCATAGTCATTAAGGGGTATTACCTCAATGGTCTCCTTGCCTTTCTAGTCTCCAACCTGCAACTCCACTCCCTGCGCTACTCTAATGGCTGAAACTTCATTGGAGTTCACCATTATGATGGTACCAGTCCCTTTTTGCACCTTTAGTCTGAGCTTCCATGCTCTATCACCTGAAATAAAAAGATGTGAGGCACCCATTAGATCCACAAACATCAAGCCCTTTGACTTACAACTCTCCTTACTCTGGACAGCATTGAGCACCAATGACCCAAGCTTTACTGCCCCTGACTTTGGCTCTTCGTCAGACTCCTTGTCTACAGTAGCCAGCTTACCCTTCTGCAGGTAATTGTGCGCTATGTGGCTCCCTCCACATAGGTAGCATGCTAGTGGCTCTCGGTCCCCCTTTGCTTTCCACTTGCCTGCTGGTGGCTTCCTCTCGCCATCTTTAGTTGAACGGTCTCGGTCTCTATCCTTGGACTCCCGATCACGGTCCTTCCCCTTAGGTTGCTTCTTTCGATCCCTATCATCCCTGCCCTTACCCTTGGGCTTGGTAGACTCGAACTTGTTCAGAGGCTTGAACTCTATCAAGGCCTCGGTAGTAGTCATGGCTTTAGCCAAGTCATGAACTCCTCTTCTTTGTAGCTCATGCTTCACCCACGGCTTCAGCCCATCCATGAAAGCAAATAAGGTGTCCTTCTCACCTAGATCTGAGATCTGTAGCATCAGTTCAGAGAATTTTTGGACATACTCCCTTATGTCCCCTTGCTGGCTCAGCCTGCGTAACTTTGCCTGCGCCTCATCATCGGCATACTCCAGGTAAAATTATTCTCTAAACTCCTTTTGGAACTCTGCCCAGGTTCCAATCTTGACGCACCCACACCTGACATCATCACACCTGCGCCTCTACCATAATAAGGCTACATTAGTGAGATACATAGTAGCGGTGCTTACCTTTATCGCCTCGTCTTGCATGCCCATGGCCTGGAAGTACTGCTCCATACCCCAAAGGTAGTTATCTACTTCCTTGGCCGCCCTAGTCTCTTTGAACTCCTTAGGCTTGGGGACATCCAATCTGGACTTGGACAGTCCAGCAAACATGCCATTCCCACTGGCAGTCTTGCAAGCAACAAGCTCACTAGTAAGCTCTTCCATCCGCTGGCGCATGGCCTCCATGCCATCAGTAAGGTTAGCACTTCAGCCTCCAAGGTCTGATTCTTTTGGGTGAACACATCCAAGCCTTTGTTGAGAGCAGCTTGCAGCTCACTTTGGAACTCCTTCCCCATGGAGTCTAGCAATGCAATGTGAGTCTCTACCCCCTCAAGCTTCTCCCTCATGTCGCCCATGGTCACCTCCACCTTGGCCAACCTACCGTCCATGGTAGACCAGATATCTCTAGAACTGGCTTTCCTCCCTCTTCCACACCCATGCTCCTAGGCCTTTGGTTGTTGGTCAGCAGTGTCACTTTGGGATGCCATCTCCTCTAGCTTGCACAACACAAACACGCAGAATCAAACTTGCTCTGATACCAACTGTCACAGGCTCTGACCTTAGACTCAAAAACCGTGCGGCCTTAGGCTTGGAATCTCCTCCTTTATGCCTACGTCAACCTAAAACACAAGCGTATGGGCACTAGAACAACAGGAAGGGCTGATTACGGAAGTTAAATAGAAACAAGATAAGAAGACAGAATTCTGGAAATGCTCTTGTATTCACTGAAACAGAAGTGTTTGATGGTGTACAAATGAAGGAGGAGCAGCCCTCTATTTATAGTTGAGGCTTCAGCTTACACTTAATGGCAATATCCCTAGAATAAAGGCTAAAATCATGGGATTATACAGATTACAATCAATTAGGATGCTAACTCCTAATTTTCAGGGTCAACCAAATCTGCCAGGATGCTGCTGCTGAGCCTGCTTCCAGAAGCTTCCCTTGCATGTCTAGCACCTTTGGCCCTTCTGGATGTGGTACAGGCAGCTTGTATGCCAGGCTTTGGTCTCACGGGCTGGCCTGCAAGTTGGATGGGTGTACTGAACTTGTTTGCTAGGCTTTACAGGCAGATACCCTCCAGCAAACCTGGTCTGTGGGCCTCAACCTCTGGCTCGCCTGCTGGTGCGCCTGATGTGCCTGGCTTGCCAGCCCAGGGCATGGCACTTGGCCCTTATATTGGCCCCCTATCCCTCATCAAACCTCGAGAACTCACACCCCCTTAAAGAGCATTTAAGATTTTATAGGTTTGCTGTCAGTAGCCATTAAAGTGTTTGAAATGGGGACACTTTTTTTCAAACGGTCACAAAATCTTCTCCACTTCGAGTTTTTAGCTGAATGTTTTTGTGCATGCCAAAAAAAATACAAGGATCACCTCTACCAAATTTGGGGACAAAACTCTTTCTAAAAAATTTTTAAAAAATCCCGAACCATAAAATATTTCAAAAATTGTGAAAAATAGAAACTGGGTCATCTTGCCACGAAACTTCACATGAAGGCTTAGGGGACCATTGTATGAATTTACAAGCCATAAAAATGGCATTGGCATGGCAGAAATATGAAGATGTGCTTGAACCCACCTACCATCCATTCGATCCTCGGCTTGCTCATCCTGCCACTTTGGTCGGCTGAACACCCGCACGCTCGTTTCGTGGGTTGACTTAGGCATACGGAGTTCATCCCCAGTCTAAGCATACGGAGTTCATTTCCAGTCTAAGATTGGACCGGACCGAGGGTTGTGGCGGCAAGACCAACAGCACGCAGGGGGGATTGGGCCAATCCCCAACTTGCGCATTCTGCCTTTCCAGTCGGCTGAGCGCCCACACGCCCGTTTCATGGGTTGGCTTAGGCATAGGGAGTTCATTCCATGTCTAAGCCCCAGTCGGACCGAGGGTTGTGGCTGCGGGATCAGCAGCACACAAAGGGGGATCGGGTCGATCCTCGACTTACGCATTATGCCTCATTGGTGGGCTCAGTGCCTGCAGGCTCATTTTGTGGCTTGACTTAGGCATACGGAGTTCATTTCCAGTCTAAGATTGAACCGGACCGAGGGTTGTAGTAGCAGTATCGATAGCATGTAGGGGGGACTGGGTCGATCCCCGGCTTACGCATTCTGCCTCTTCGACCGTCTGAGCGCCCGCACACTCATTTCGTGGGTTGGCTTAGGCGTACAGAGTTCATTCCATGTCTATGCATACGAAGTTGATTCCCAGTCTAAGATCAAACTGGATCGAGGGTTACGGTAGCAGGACCAGCAATAGGATCAACAGCACGCAGGGGGGATCGAACCAATCCCCGGCTTGCGCTTTCTGCCTCTCCGGTCGACCGAGCACCCGCACGCTCGTTTCGTGGGTTGGCTTAGGCATACGAAGTTCATTCCATGTCTAAGCCCTAGCTGGATTGAGGGTTGTGGTAGTAGGACCGGCAGTAGGATCGGTGGCACGTAGAGGGGGACCGGGCTGATCCTCGGCTTATGCATTATGCCGTTCAGGACAGCCTCTCTGACCGACTGAGCGCCCGCACGCTCGTTTCGTGGGTTGACTTAGGCATACGAAGTTCATCCCCAATCTAAGCGTACTGAGTTCATTCCCAGTCTAAGATCGGATCGAACCGAGTGTTACGGCAACAGGATCGGTAGCATGCAGGGGGGACCGGGTTGATCCCCGGCTTGCGCATTCTACCTCTCCAGCCGGCTGAGCGCCCGCACGCCCGTTTCGTGGGTTGGCTTAGGCATAGGGAGTTCATTCCATGTCTAAACCCCAGTCGGATCGAGGGTTGTGGCAGCGGGATTGATAGCACGTAGAGGGGAATCGGGCCGATCCCTATCTTGTGAATTATGCCTTTTCGGCCGACTGAGCGCTCGCATGCTCGTTTCGTAGGTTGGCTTAGGCATACGGAGTTCATTCCATGTCTAAGCATACGAAGTTCATTCCCAGTCTAATATTTTGAGTCACGGTGCACATGCTGGGCTTGGGCATGTGCTGGTGCCCATTGTTTTCGCCCGGGGCACCATCATCGAAGCATCACCGGAGAGCCTAACCGACAGCATTAGGGATTCCGACGATTGGGGGTGCCGGGGGGGAGTGCGCACATGATGTGCGATGGGTGCTGGTACTTGGCCCTTATATTGGCCCCCTATCCCTCATCAAACCTCAAGAACTCAAACCCCCTTAAAGAACATTTGAGATTTTATAGGTTTGCTGCCAGTAGCCATTAAAGTGTCTAAAATGGGGACACTTTTTTCAAACAGTCACAAAATCTTCTCCACTTTCATTTTTTAGCTGAATTTTTTTGTGCATGCCAACAAAAATACAAGGATTACCTCTACCAAATTTGGGGACAAAACACTGTCTAAAGAAATTTTAAAAAATCCCAAACCTTAAAAAGTTTTGAAAATCGTGAAAAATAGAAAACGGGTTGTCTTGCCACGAAACTTCACATGAATGCTTAGGGGACCATTGTATGAATTTACACGCCATAAAAATGGCATTGGCAGGGTAGAAATATGAAGATGTGCCTGAACCCACCTACCTCACGTTTGATCCCCGGTTTGCGTATCCTGCCCCTTTAGTCGGCTGAGCCCCCGCACGCTCGTTTCATGGGCTGACTTAGGCATACGGAGTTCATCCCCAGTCTAAGCATACCGAGTTCATTCCTAGTCTAAGATCATACCAGACCAAGGGTTACGACAGCAGGATCTGCCTCTTCGGTCGGTTGAGCGCCCGCACACCTGTTTTGAGGGTTGGCTTAGGCATAGGGAGTTCATTCCATGTCTAAGCCCCAGCCGGACCGAGGGTTGTGGTAGCGGGTAGAAGGGGATCGGGTCGATCCCCGTCTTGCGCATTATGCCTCTTCGGCCTGCTGAACACCCGCACGCTCATTTCATGGGTTGATTTATGCATACGGAGTTCATTCCCAGTCTAAGATCTGACCAGACCGAGGGTTGCAGCAGTAGGATTGACAACACGTAGGGGGGATTGGGCTGATCCCCGACTTATGCATTCTGCCTCTCCGGTCGGCTGAGCCCCCGAACGCTCTTTCGTAGGTTAGCTTAGGCATACGGAGTTCATTCCATGTCTAAGCATATGGAGTTCATTCCTAGTCTAAGATTTTTAGCCACGGTGCACATGCTGGGCTCGGGCATGTGCTGGTGTCGCATTTTTTTCACCCTGGGCACCATCACCAGAGCATCGTCGGAGAGCCTCACCGGAGGCATTGGGGGTTCCTGCGATTGGGGGGGCCGGGGGGTGTGCGCACATGATGTGCAATGGGTGCTGGTACTTGGCTCTTATATTGGCCCCCTATCCCTCATCAAACCTCGAGAACTCACACCCCCTTAAAGAGCATTTGAGATTTTATAGGTTTGCTGCCAGTAGCCATTAAAGTGTCTAAAATGGGGACAATTTTTTCAAATGGTCACAAAATCTACTCCACTTCGAGTTTTTAGCTGAATTTTTTGGTGCATGCCAAGAAATATACAAGGATTACCTCTACCAAATTTGGGGATAAAACTATTTCTAAAAAAAGTTTAAAAAATCTCAAACTGTAAAAAGTTTCAAAAATCGTGAAAAATAGAAAACGGGTCGTCTTGCCACGAAACTTCACATGAAGGCTTAAGGGACGATTGTATGGATTTACAAGCCATAAAAATGGCATTGGCATGGCAGAAATATCAAGATGTGCTTGAACCCACCTACCGCCCGTTCGATCCTCGGCTTATGCATCCTGCCTCTCTGGTTAGCCGAGCACCCGCACACTCGTTTCGTGGGTTGACTTAAGCATACAGAGTTCATCCCCAGTCTAGGCATACAGAGTTCATTCCCAATCTAAGATCAGACCAGATCGAGGGTTACGACAGCAAGATCGGCAGCACGCAGAAGGGATCGGGCCGATCCCCGACTTACGCATTCTGCTTCTCTGACTGTATGAGTGCCCGCACGCCTGTTTCATCGGTTGGCTTAGGCATAGGTAGTTCATTCCATGTCTAAGCCCCAGTCAGAACGAGGGATGCGGCAGCAAGATCGACAGCACGTAGGGAAGGATCGGGTTGATCCCCGGCTTGTACATTCTGCCTCTCCGGTTGGCTGAGCACCCGCACGCTCGTTTCGTGGGTTGGTTTAGGCATACGAAGTTCATTCCATGTCTAAGCCCCAGCCAGACCGAGTGTTGTGGCAGCAGGACCGACAGCGGGATCGACAACACGCAGAGGGGGACCGGGCTGATCCCCGACTTGCGTATTATTCCTCTCTGGTCGGCTAAGTGCCCATATGCTCGTTTCGTGGGTTGACTTAGGCATACGGAGTTCATCCCCAGTCTAAGCATACGTAGTTCATTCCCAGTCTAAGATCAGACCGGACCGAGGGTTACGATAGTAGGATCGACAGCACGCAGGGGGGACCGGGCCGTTCCCCAGCTTACGCATTCTGCCTCTCCGGCCGGTTGAACGCCCACACGCCCATTTCATGGGTTGGCTTAGGCATAGGGAGTTCATTCCATGTCTAAGCCCCAGCTGGACCGAGGGTTGTGGCAGTGGGACAGGCAGCATGCAGAGGGGGATCAGGCCAATCCCCGGCCTGCACATTATGCCTCTTCGGCCGGCTCAACGACCGCACGCTCGTTTCGTGGGTTAACTTATGCGTACAGAGTTCATTCTCAGTCTAAGATCGAGCCGTATCGAGGGTTACGACAACAGGATCGATAGCACGTAGGGGGGACCGGGCCGATCCCCGGCTTGCGCATGCTGCCTCTGCAGCCAGCTGAACGACCACATGCTCGTTTCATGGGTTGGCTTAGGCATACGGAGTTCATTCCATGTCTAAGCATACGGTGTTCATTCCCAGTCTAAGATTTTGAGTGACGGTGCACATGCTGGGCTTAGGCATGTGCTGGTGCCACATTTTTTTCACTCGGGGAACCATCGTCGGAGCATCGCCGGAGAGCCTAACCGACGGCATTGGGGGTTCCGGTGATTGGGGGGGCCGGGGGGTGTGCGCACATGATGTGCGATGGGTGCTGGTACTTGGCTCTTATATTGGCCCCCTATCCCTCATCAAACCTCGAGAACTCACACCCCCTTAAGGAGCATTGAGATTTTATAGGTTTCCTGCCAGTAGCCATTAAAGTGTCTGAAATGGGGACACTTTTTGCAAACGGTCACAAAATCTTCTCCACTTCGAGTTTTTAGCTAAATTTTTTTGTGCATGCCAAAAAAAATAAAAGGATCACCTCTACCAAATTTGGGGACAAAACGCTTTCTAAAACAATTTAAAAAAATCCTGAACCGTAAAAAGTTTCAAAAATCATGAAAAATAGAAAACGGGTCGTCTTGCCACGAAACTTCACATGAAGGCTTAGGGGACCATTGTATGAATTTACAAGCCATAAAAATGTCATTGGCATGGCAGAAATATGAAGATGTTCTTGAACCCACCTACCACCCGTTCGATCCCCGGCTTGCGCATCTTGCCTCTTTGGTCGGTCGAGCGCCCGTACGCTCATTTCATGGGTTGACTTAGGCATACGGAGTTTATCCCCAGTCTAAGCATATGGAGTTCATTCCCAGTCTAAGATCAGACTAGATTGAGGGTTGCGGTAGCAGGATCGACAGCACGTAGGGGGGACCGAACTGATCCCCAGCTTGCGCATTCTGCCTCTCCGGTCGGCTGAGCACCTGCACGCTCGTTTCGTGGGATGACTTAGGCATACGAAGTTCATCCCCAGTCTCAGTATACAGAGTTTATTCCCAATCTAAGATCGGACCAGATCGAGGGTTGCGGCAGCAGGATCGATAGCACGCAGGGGGGACCAAGCCACACCCCGGCTTGTACATTTTGCCTCTTCGACCAGGTGAGCACCCACACGCCCGTTTCATGGGTTGGCTTAGGCATAGCGAGTTCATTCCATGTCTAAGCCCTAGCCAGACCAAGGGTTGTGGTAGCGGGACTGGCAGTACACAGAGGGAGATCGGGTCGATCCTCGGCTTTCGCATTATGCCTCTTCGTCCGGCTCAGCGCCCGCACATTTGTTTCATGGGTTGACTTATGCATACAAAGTTCATTCCCAGTCTAAGATCGGACTGGACCGAGGGTTGCGACAGCAGGATCGACAGC
Organism: Durio zibethinus; assembly: GCF_002303985.1. The sequence continues at coordinate 30,908,929 of NW_019167826.1, read as the reverse complement.
ACCTAGGGGGGACCGGGCCAATCCCCAGTTTACGCATTCTACCTCTCCGATCGACTTAGCGCCCACACGCTCGTTTCATGGGTTGATTTAGGCATACGGAGTTCATTCCATGTCTAAGCCCCAGTCGGACTGAGGGTTGTGGCAGCCAGACCGGCAGCGAAATCGACAGCACGCAGAGGGGGATCGGGTTGATCCCTTTCTTCCTCATTATGCATCTCCGATTGGCCTCTACAGATCGAGGGTTGTGACAGCAAGATCGGTAGCACACAGAGGGGATCAGGTCGATCCCCGGCTTATGCATTCTGCCTCTCCGACTGTATGAGTGCCCGCACTCCCGTTTCGTCAGTTGGCTTAGGCATAGGTAGTTCATTCCAAGTCTAAGCTCCAGTCGGAATGAGGGATGCGGCAGTAGGATCGACAGCACGTAGGGGGGATCGAGCCTATCCTCGACTTGCGCAATCTGCCTCTCCGACCGGCTGAGGGCCCACATGCTCGTTTCGTGGGTTGGCTTAGGCATACAGAGTTCATTCCATTTCTAAGCCCCAGCCAGACCGAGTGTTGTGGCAGTAGGACCGACAGCGGGATCGACAGCACGTAGAGGGGGATCGGGCTGATCCCCGGCTTGCGTATTATGCCTCTCCGGCCAGCTAAGTGCCCATACACTCGTTTCGTGGGTTGACTTAGGCATACGGAGTTCATCCCCAGTCTAAGCATATGGAGTTCATTCTCAGTCTAAGATCAGACCAAATTGAGGGTTGTGATAGCAGGATCGACAGCACGTTGGGGGGCCCGAGCCGATCCCCGGCTTGCGCATTCTACCTCTCCAGTCGGCTGAGTGCCTGCACGCACGTTTCGTGGGTTGGCTTAGGCATACGGAGTTCATTCCATGTCTAAGCATACGGATTGCATTCCCAGTCTAAGATTTTGAGCCACGGTGCACATGCTGGGCTCGTCCATGTGCTGGTGCCGCATTTTTTTCGCTTGAGGCAGCATCGTCGGAGCATCATCGGAGAACCTAACCGACGATATTGGGGGTTCCGACGATTGGGGGTGCCGGGGGGTGTGCGCACATGATGTGTGATGGGAGCTGGTACTTGGCCCTTACATTGGCCTCCTATCCCTCATCAAACCTTGAGACTCACAACCCCTTCAAGAGCATTTGAGATTTTATAGGTTTGCTGCCAGTAGCCATTAAAGTGTTCGAAATGGGGACACTTTTTTCAAACGGTCACAAAATCTTCTCCACTTCGAGTTTTTAGCTGAAATTTTTTGTGCATGCCAACAAAAATACAAAGATCACCTACAAAAATTTGGGGATAAAAATCTTTCTAAAAATATTTTAAAAAATCCCGCACCACAAAAAGTTTTAAAAATCGTGAAAAATAAAAAATGGGTCGTCTTGCCACGAAACTTCACATGAAGGCTTAGGGGATCATTGTTTGAATTTACAGGCCATAAAAATGGCATTGGCATGGCAGAATGTGATGATGTGCTTGAACCCACCTACCACCCATTCAATCCCCGGCTTGTGCATCCTGCCTCTCTTGTCGGTTGAGCGCCCGAACGCTCGTTTCATGGGTTGACTTAGGCATACGGAGTTCATCCCCAGTCTAAACATACGGAGTTCATTCCCAGTCTAAGATCGAATAGACCGAGGGTTGCGACAGTAGGATCGGCAGCACGTAAAAGGGACCGGGTCGATCCCCGGCTTGCGCATTCTGCCTCTCCGACCGGCTGAGCGGCCGCATGCTCGTTTCGTGGGTCGACTTTGGCATATGGAGTTCATTCCATGTCTAAGCATGCAGGGTTCATTCCCAGTCTAAGATCAGACCAGATCGAGGGTTACGGCAGCAGGACCAACAGCAGGATCGGTAGAACGCAGGAGGGATCGAGTCGATCCTCGATTTATGCATTCTACCTCTCCGATCGGTTGAGCGCCTACACGCTCGTTTCATGGGTTGGCTTAGGCATACGGAGCTCATTCCATGTCTAATCCCCAGCCAGACCCAGGGTTGTGGTAGTAGGATCGACAGCGAGATCGGTAGCACGCAGAGAGGGACCGGGCTGATCCCTGGCTTACGCATTATGCCTCTTCGATTGGTTGAGCGCCAGCACACTTGTTTCGTGGGTTTACTTAGGCATACGGAGTTCATTCCCAGTCTAAGATTAGATCGGACAGAGGGTTACGACAGCAGGATCGACAATACGCAGGGGGGGGATCGGGCTGATCCCCAACTTGCGCATTCTGCTTCTCCGATCGGCTGAGCGCCTGCACGCTCGTTTGATGGGTTGGATTAGGCATACGGAGTTCATTCCATGTCTAAGCCCCGGTCGGACCGAGGGTTGTGGAAGCAGGACTGGCAGCGGGATCAACAGCACACAGAGGGAGGTCGGGCTGATCCCCGACTTGCGCATTATGCCTCTCCAACCGACCTTTTCGGTCGGCTGAGCATCCGCACGCTCGTTTTGTGCATTGACTTAGGCATACGGAGTTCATCCCCAGTCTAAGCATATGGAGTTCATTCCCAGTCTAAGATCAGATCAGATCGAGGGTTGCGACAGCAAGATCGGTAGCATGTTGGGGGGATCGGGCCGATCCCCAGCTTGCGCATTCTGCCTCTCCGACCGGCTGAGCACCCGCACGCCCATTTCGTGGGTTGGCTTAGGCATAGGGAGTTCATTCCATGTCTAAGCCCCAGCCAGACCGAAGGTTGTGGCAGTGGGACCGACAGCACGTAGAGGGGGACCAGGTCGATCCTCGGCTTGCGCATTATACCTCTTCGGTCGGCTCAGTGCCTGTATGCTCATTTCGTGGGTTGACTTATGCATACAGAGTTCATTCCCAATCTAAGATCAGATCGAACTGAGGGTTGGATAGTAGGATTGACAGCACGTAGGGGGGACCAGGTCAATGCTCAGCTTGCGCATTCTGCCTCTCCGACCAGCTGAGCGCCCGCACGCTCGTTTCGTGGGTTGGCTTAGGCATACGGAGTTCATTCCATGCCTAAGCATACGGAGTTCATTCACAGTCTAAGATTTTGAGCCACGGTGCACATGCTGGGCTCGAGCATGTGCTGGTGCCACATTTTTTTCACCCGGGGCACCATCGTCGGAGCATCGTCGGAGAGCCTAACTGACGACATTGGGGGTTCTGGCGATTAGGGGGTCGGGGGGATGTGCACACATGATGTGCGATGGGTGATGGTACATGGCCCTTATATTGGCCCCTATCCCTCATGAAACCTCGAGGACTCACACCCCCTTAAAGCGCATTTGAGATTTTATAGGTTTGCTGCCAGTAGTCATTTGTCTGAAATGGGGACACTTTTTTCAAACGGTCACAAAATCTTCTCCACTTTGAGTTTTTAGCTGATTGTTTTTGTGCATGCCAACAAAAATACAAGGACCACCTCAACCAAATTTGGGGACAAAACACTTTCTAAAAAAATTTTAAAAAATCTCGAACCGTAAAAAGTTTCCAAAATCAAGAAAAATAGAAAACGGGTCGTCTTGCCATGAAACTTCACACGAAGGCTTAGGGGACCATTGTATGAATTTACAAGCCATAAAAATGGCATTGGCATGGCAGAAATATGAAGATGTACTTGAACCCACCTACCACCCGTTCGATCCTCGGCTTACGCATCCTGCCTCTCTGGTCGGCTGAGCGCCCACATGCTCGTTTCGTGGGTTAACTTAGGCATATGGAGTTCATCCCTAGTCTAAGCATACGGAGTTCATCCCTAGTCTAGGCATACAGAGTTCATTTCCAGTCTAATATCGAACCAAACCGAGGGTTGCGGTAGTAGGATCGGTAGCACGCAGGGGGAACTGGGTCGATCCCCAGCTTATGCATTCTGCCTCTCCGGCCGGCAGAGCGCCTGCACGCCCGTTTCGTGGGTTGGCTTAGGCATAGGGAGTTCATTCCATGTCGAAGCCCTAGCTGGACCGAAGGTTGTAGCAGCTAGACCGACAGCACACAGAGGGGGACTAGGTCAATCCACGGCTTGCGCATTATGCCTTTTCGGCCAACTCAGTGCCCCGACTTATGCATACAGAGTTCATTCCCAGTCTAAGATTGGACCAGATTGAGGGTTGTGGTAGCAGGATCGACAGTACACAGGGGGGACCGGGCTGATCCCCAGCTTGTGCATTCTGCCTCTCCAGTCGACTGAGCGCCCGCACGGTCATTTCGTGGGTTGGCTTAGGCATACAGAGTTCATTCCATGTCTAAGCATACGGAGTTCATTCCATGTCTAAGCATATGGAGTTCATTCCCAGTCTAATATTTTAAGCCACGATGCACATGCTGGGCTCGGGCATGTGCTGGTGTCGTATTTTTTTCGCCAGGGGCACCATCGCCGGAGCATCGTCAGAGAGCCTAACCGTCGGCGTTGGGGGTTCCGACGATTGGGGGGGCCGGGGGGTGTGTGCACATGGTGTGTGATGGGTGCTGGTCCTTGGCCCTTATATTGGCCCCCTATCCCTCATCAAACCTCGAGAACTCACACCCCCTTAAAGAGCATTTTAGATTTTATAGGTTTGCGGCCAGTAGCCATTAAAGTGTTTGAAATGGGGACACTTTTTCAAACGGTCACAAAATCTTCTCCACTTCGAGTTTTTAGCTGAATTTCTTTATGCATGCCAACAAAAATACAAGGATCATCTCTACCAAATTTGGGGACAAAACTCTTTCTAAAAACTTTTTAAAAAATCCCAAACCGAAAAAAGTTTCAAAAATCATGAAAAATAGAAAATGGGTCGTCTTGCCATGAAACTTCACATGAAGGCTTAGGGGACCATTCTATGAATTTACAAGCCATAAAAATGGCATTGGCATGGTAGAAATATGAAGATGTGCTTGAACCCACCTACCACCCGTTCAATCCCCGCCTTGCGCATCCTGTCTCCCTGGTCGGTTGAGCGCCCACACGCTCGTTCCGTGGGTTGACTTAGGCATACGGAGTTCATCCCAGTCTAAGCATACGGAGTTCATTTCCAGTCTAAGATCAGACCGGACCGAGGGTCGCGACAGCAGAATCGACAGCACGCAGGAGGGACCGGGTCGATCCCCGGCTTGCGCATTCTGCCTCTCCGACCGACTGAGCGCCTGCACCCCCGTTTCGTGGGTTGGCTTAGGCATAGGGAGTTCACTCCATGTCTAAGCCCCAGCCAGACCGAGGGTTGTGGCAGTGGGACTGGCAGCACGTAGAGGGGGACCGAGCCGATCCCTGGCTTGTGCATTCTGCCTTTTCGATCGGCTGAGCACCGGCACGCTCGTTTCGTGGGTTGACTTAGGCATACAGAGTTCATTCCCAATCTAAGATCAGACCAAACCGAGGGTGACAGCAGGATTGATAGCATAAATAGGGGGATCGGGCTGATCCCTGGGTTGTGCATTCTGCCTCTCCGACCGGCTGAACGCCCACACGCTCGTTTCATGGGTTGGCTTAGGCATACGGAGTTCATTCCATGTCTAAGCATACGGAGTTGATTCCCAGTCTAAGAGTTTGAGCCTCGGTGCACATGCTGGGCTTGGGCATGTGCTAGTGCCAAATTTTTTTCGCCCGGGGCACCATCGCCAGAGCATCGCCGAAGAGCCTAACCGGCGACATTAGGGGTTTCGACGATTCGGGGGGGCCGGGGGTGTGCGCACATGATGTGCAATGGGTGCTGGTTCTTGGTCCTTATATTGGGCCCCTATCCCTCATCAAACCTCGAGAACTCACACCCCCTTAAAGTGCATTTGAGATTTTATAGGTTTGCTACCAGTAGTCATTAAAGTGTCTGAAATGGGGACACTTTTTTCAAACGGTCACAAAATCTTCTCCACTTCGAGTTCGTAGCTGAATGTTTTTGTGCATGCCAAAAAAAATACAAGGATCACCTCTACCAAATTTGGGGACAAAACTCTTTCTAAAAAAATTTTAAAAAATCTCGAACCACAAAAAGTTTCCAAAATCGTGAAAAATAGAAAACGGGTCGTCTTGCCACGAAACTTCACATGAAGGCTTAGGGCACCATTGTATGAATTTACAAGCCATAAAAATGGCATTGGCTTGGCAAAAATATGAAGATGTGCTTGAACCCACCTACCATCCGTTCGATCCCCGGCTTGCGCATCCTGCCTCCCTGGTCGACTGAGCGCCCGCAAGCTCGTTCTGTGGGTTGACTTAGGCATATACAGTTCATCCCAGTCTAAGCATATAAAGTTCATTTCCAGTCTAAGATCGGATCGGACCGACGGTTGCGACAGTAGAATCTGTAGCACGCAGGAGGGACCGGGTCGATCCCCGGCTTGCACATTCTGCCTCTCTGGTCGACTGAGTGCCTGCACCCCCGTTTCATGGGTTGGCTTAGGCATAGAGAGTTCATTCCAAGTCTAAGCCCCATCCAGACTGAGGGTTGTGGCAGCGAGACCGACAGCATGTAGAGGGGATCGGGCCGATCCCTGGCTTGGGCATTCTGCCTCTCTGGTTGGCTGAACGCCCGCACGCTCGTTTCGTGGGTTGACTTAGGCATAAAGAGTTCATTCCCATTCTAAGATTGGACCAAACTGAGGGTGACAGCAGGATCGACAGCACGAAGGGGGGGACTAGGCCGATCCCCGGGTTGCGCATTTTGCCTCTCCGACCGACTGAGCGCCCACATGCTCGTTTCGTGGGTTGGCTTAGGCATACGGAGTTCATTCAATGTCTAAGCATACGGAGTTCATTCATAGTCTAAGAGTTTGAGCCATGGTGCACATGCTGGGCTCGGGCATGTGCTAGTGCCCAATTTTTTTCGCCTGGGGCACCATTGTCGGAGCATCATCGGAGAGCCTAACCGGCGGCATTAGGGGTTCCGATGATTGGGGGAGCCGGGGAGTGTGCGCACATGATGTGCAATGGGTGCTGGTATTTGGCCCTTATATTGGGCCCCTATCTCTTATCAAACCTTGAGAACTCACACCCCCTTAAAGAGCATTTGAGATTTTATAGGTTTGCTGCCAGTAGCCATTAAAGTGTCTGAAATGGGGACACTTTTTTCAAACGGTCATAAAATCTTCTCCACTTTGAGTTTTTAGTTGAATATTTTTGTGCATGCCAACAAAAATACAAGGATCACCTCTACCAAATTTGGTGACAAAACTATTTCTAAGAAAATTTTAAAATATCCCGAACCGTAAAAAGTTTCAAAAATCATGAAAAATAGAAAATGGTCTGTCTTGTCATGAAACTTCACATGAAGGCGTAGGGGACCATTCTATGAATTTACAAGATATAAAAATGGCATTGGCATGGCAGAAATATGGAGATGTGCTTGAACCCACCTACCACCCGTTCGATCCCCGGCTTGCGCATCCTGCCTCTCTGGTCGATTGAGCGTCCGCACGCTCGTTTCAAGGGTTGACTTAGGCATATGAAGTTCATCCCCAGTTTAAGCATACGGAGTTCATTCCCAGTCTAAGATCAAATCGTATCGAGGGTTGTGGCAGTAAGATCGGCAGCACGCAGGAGGGACCGGACCGATCCCTGGCTTGCGCATTCTGCCTCTCCGACCGGTTGAGCACCCGCATGCCCGTTTCGTGGGTTGGCTTAGGCATAGGGAGTTCATTCCATGTTTAAGCCCCAACCGAACTGAAGGTTGTGGCAGCGAGACCGACAGCACGCAGAGGGGGATCAATCGATCCGTCAGCTTGCGGATTATGGCCTCTCCGATCGGCTCAGCGCCCGCACGCTCATTTCGTGGGTGGACTTAGGCATGCAGAGTTTCATTTCCCAGTCTAAGATCAGACGAAACTGAATTGCGTAGCAGATCGATAGCACGCAGGGGGGGATCGGGCGGGTCCTCGACTTATGCATCTGCCCCTCGGTCGACCTGAGCGCCTGCATGCTCATTCTGGGTTGGCTTAGGAATATGGAGATTCTTCCATTTTTAAGAAAGGAGTTCATTCCCAGTTAAGATTTGGTTCGAATGAAGGGTTTGCAATAGCAGGACCAGCAGTAGGATTGGTAGCACGCAGAGGGGATCGTACCGATCCCGACTTACGCATTCTACCTTTTCGGCGGTTGAGCCACCCGTATGCTCGTTTGTAGGTTGGTTAGGCATACGTAGTTCATTCCATGTCTAAGCTCCAGTCGCATCAAGGGTTGTGGTAGCAGGATCGGTAGCACGCAGAGGGGGATCGAGTTGATCCCTGACTTGTGCATAATGCCTCTCCGGTCGGCTGAGCGCCCGCATGCTCGTTTCATGGGTTGACTTAGGCATACGGAGTTCATCCCCAGTCTAAGCATACGGAGGTCATTCCCAGTCTAAGATTGGATCGGAGTGAGGGTTGCGGCAGTGGGATCGGTAGCATGCAGGGGGGACCGAGCTGATCCCCGACTTGCGCATTCTGCCTCTCCGGCTGGCTGAGCGCCGCACACCCGTTTCATGGGTTGGCTTAGGCATAGGAAGTTCATTCCATGTCTAAGCCCTAGTCAGATCAATGATTGTGGCAGTAGGACCGGTAGTGGGATCGACAGCACACAGAGAGGGATCAGGCTGATCCCCGACTTGTCATTATGCCTCTCCGATCGGCTTAGCGGTGTACGCCCATTTCGTGGGTTGA
>NW_019167826.1:30873631-30899336 GCF_002303985.1 Durio zibethinus | reverse complement strand
GGGCCTATCCCCGGCTTACGCATTCTGCCTCTCCGGTCGGCTGAGCGCCCGCACGCTCATTTCGTGGGTTGGCTTAGGCATATGAAGTTCATTCCATGTCTAAGCCCCAGTTGAACCGAGGGTTGTGGCAGCAGGACCGGCAGTGGGATCGACAGCACGCAGAGGGGGATCGGGCTGATCCCCAGCTTGTGCATTATGTCTCTCTGACCGGCTGAGCGCATGCTCGTTTCATGGGTTGACTTAGGCATATAGAGGTCATCCCCAGTCTAAGCATACGAAGTTCATTCCCAGTCTAAGATCAGACTGGATTGAGGGTTGTGACAGCAGGATCGACAGCATGCAGGGGGGACCGGACCGATCCCTGGCTTGCGCATTCTGCCTCTCCGACCGGCTGAGCGCCCGTATGCCCGTTTCGTGGGTTGGCTTAGGCATAGGGAGTTCATTCCATGTCTAAGCCTCAGCGAAACTAAGGGTTGTGGCAGTGGGATCGGTAGCACGTAGATGGGGATCGAGCTGAACCCCGGCTTGCGCATTATTCCTCTCCGGCCGGCTCAGTGCCCGCACGCCCGTTTTATGGGTTGGCTTAGGCATACAGAGTTCATTCCATGTCTAAGTATACGGAGTTCATTCCCAATCTAAGATCGAACCAAACCGAGCATCGCTCGATCCCTGGCTTGCGCATTATTCCTCTCCGATCGGCTCAGTGCCCGCACGCCTGTTTCGTGGGTTGGCTTAGGCATACGGAGTTCATTCCATGTCTAAGTATACGGAGTTCATTCCCAGTCTAAGATCGAACCAAACCGAGCATTGCGATAGCAGGACCAGCAACAAGATCGACAGCACATAGGGGGGATCGGGTCGATCCCCGGCTTGCACATTCTACCTCTCCGATGGACTGAGCTCTTGCATGCTCATTTCATGGGTTGGCTCAGGCATACGGAGTTCATTCAATGTCTAAGCCCCAGTCGGACCGAGAGTTATGGCAGCAGGACCGACAGTGGGATCGGCAACACGCAGAGGGGGAGTGAACTAATCCCCAGCTTGGGCATTATGCCTCTCCGACCGGCTCAGCACCCGAACACTCATTTCGTGGGTTGACTTAGGTTTACAGACTTCATTCCCAGTCTGAGATCAGACCAGACCGAAGGTTACGACAGCAGGATCGATAGCACGTAGGGGGCGACCAGGCCGATCTCTGACTTGCACATTCTGCCTCTCCAGCCGGCTGAGCGCTCACACCCTCATTTCGTGTCTTGGCTTAGGCATATGGAGTTCATTCCATGTCTAAGCATATGGAGTTCATTCCCAGTCAAAGATCGAATCAAACCGAGGGTTACGGCAGCAGGACCAGCAGCAGGATCGACAGCACATATGGGGGACCGAGTCGATCCCCGGCTTGCACATTCTACCTCTCTGGTCGGCCTCTTCGACCAACTGAGCGCCCGTACGCTTGTTTTGTGGGTTGACTTAGGCATACGGAGTTCATCCCCAGTCTAAGCATACGGAGTTCATTCCTAGTCTAAGATTAAATCGGATTGAGGGTTGCGGTAGCAGGATCGACAGCATGTAAGGGATCGGGGCGATCCCCGGCTTGTGCATTCTGCCTCTTCGGTAGGCTGAGTGCTCGCACGCTCGTTTCATGCGTTGGCTTAGGCATACGGAGTTCATTCCATGTCTAAGCCCCAGTCAAATCGAGGGTTGTGGCAGCAGGACCGACAGCGGGATCGACAGCAAGCAGAGAGGGATCGGGCCTCTCTCCGACCGGCCTCTCCGACCTGCTGAGCGCCCGTGCGCTCGTTTCATGGATTGACTTCGGCATATAGAGGTCATCCCCAGTCTAAGCATATGAAGTTCATTCCCAGTCTAAGATCGGACCGGATTGAGGGTTGCGACAGTAGGATCGATAGCATGCAGGGGGGAACGGACCGATCCCTGGCTTGCGCATTCTGCCTCTCTGGCCGACTGAAAGCCTGTATGCTCGTTTCGTGGGTTGGCTTAGGCATAGGGAGTTCATTCCATGTCTAAGCCCCAGCGAAACTAAGGGTTGTGGTAGTAGGACCACCAGCACGTAGAGGGGGACCCGGCCGATCCCCGACTTGCGTATTATGCCTCTTCGGTCAGCTCAGCGCCCGAGCGCTAGTTTCATGGTTTGACTTAGGCATACGGAGTTCATTCCCAGCCTAAGATCAGACCAGACCGAGGGTTGTGGTAGCAAGATCGATAGCACGTAGGGGGACCGGGTCGATCGCCAGCTTGCGCATTTTGCCTCTTCATCCGGTTGAGCACCCGCACACTCGTTTCGTGGGTTCACTTACACATACGGAGTTCATTCCATGTCTAAGCATACGGAGTTCATTCCCAGACTAAGATCAGACTGGACTGAGGTTGGTGGCAGTAGGACCAGCAGCAGGACCAGCAGCAGGATCGACAGTATGCAGGGGGGACCGAGTTGATCCCCAGCTTGCATATTTTGCCTCTCCAGCGGACTGAGCGCTCACACGCTTGTTTCGTGGGTTGACTTAGGCATACGAGTTCATACCTAGTCTAAGCATATAGAGTTCATACCTAGTCTAAGCATATAGAGTTCATTCCCAGTCTAAGATCAAACCGAACCAAGGGTTGTGACAGCAGGATCGACAGCACGCAGAGGGGATTGGGTCGATTCCTGGCTTGCGCATTCTGCCTCTCCGGCTGGCCCGCACGCCCATTTCATGGGTTAGCTTACGCAGAGGGTGGTCATTCCATGTCTAAGCCCTAGCTGGACTGAGGGTTGTGGCATCGGGACTGACAACACGCAGAGGGCGACCGGGCCGATCCTCGGCTTGCGCATTCTACCTCTCCAACTGGCTGAGCGCCCGCACGCTCGTTTCGTGGGTTGGCTTAGGCATACGGAGCTCATTCCATCTCTAAGCATACGGAGTTCATTCCCAGTCCAAGAGTTTGAGCCACGGTGCACATGCTGGACTTAGGCATGTGCTGGTCCTGCATTTTTTTCGCCCGGGGCACCATCGTCAGAGCATCGCTGGAGAGCCTAACCAGCGGTATTAGGGGTTCCGACGATTGGGGGGGCCGGGAGGGTATGCGCACATGATGTGCGATGGTTGCTGGTAGTTGGCCCTTATATTGGCCCCCTATCCCAAATCAAACCTCGAGAACTCACACACCCTGAAAGAGCATTTGAGATTTTATAGGTTTGCTGCCAGTAGCCATTAAAGTGTCTGAAATGGGGACACTTTCTTCAAACGGTCACAAAATCTTCTCCACTTCGAGTTTTTAGCTGAATTTTTTTTTGCATGCCAAAAAAAATACAAGGATCACCTCTACCAATTTTGGGGACAAAAAGCTTTCTAAAAATTTTTTAAAAAATCTCGAACCACAAAAAGTTTCAAAAATCGTGAAAAATAGAAAACGGGTCGTCTTGCCACGAAACATCACATGAAGGCTTAGGGGACCATTGTATGAATTTACAAGCCATAAAAATGGCATTGGCATGGTAGAAATGTGAAGATGTGCTTGAACCCACCTACCACCCGTTCGATCCCCGGCTTGCGCATCTTGCCTCTCTCGTCGGTGGAGCGTCCGCATGCTCGTTTCGTGGGTTGACTTAGGCATACGGAGTTCATCCCCAGTCTAAGCATACAGGAGTTCATTCCCAGTCTAAGATCAGACCAGACCGAGGGTTACAGCAGTAGGATTGATAGCACGTAGGGGCGGATCGGGTCTATCCCCGGCTTGTGCATTCTGCCTCTCCGGTCGGCTTACCGCCCGCACGCTCATTTCGTGGGTTGGCTTAGGCATATGGAGTTCATTCCATGTCTAAGCCCCAGTCGAATTGAGGGTTATGGCAGTAGGACCGGTAGCGGGATCGACAGCACGTAGAGGGGGATCGGGCTGATCCCCAACTTGTGCATTATGTCTCTTCGACCGGCCTCTCCGCCCACATGCTCGTTTCATGGGTTGACTTAGGCATATAGAGGTCATCCCCAGTCTAAGCATACGAAGTTCATTCCCAGTCTAAGATCGGATCAGATTGAGGTTACGGCAGCAGGATCGACAGCATGCAGGGGGGATCGAACCGATCGTTGGCTTGCGCATTCTGCCTCTCCGGTCGGCTGAGCGCCCGTATGCCCGTTTTGTGGGTTGGCTTAGGCATAGGGAGTTCATTCCATGGCTTGGGCCCTTCTGGATGTGGTGCGGGCAGCTTGTATGCCAGGCCTTGATCTCACGGGCTGGCTTGCAAGTTGGACGAGCATTTTGAACTCGTTTGCTAGGCTTTGCATGTAGATACCCGCCAGCACACCTAGTTTACAGGCCTCAACCTCTGGCTGGCCTGCTAGTGCACCTGATGTGCCTGGCGCACCCGTCCAGGTTATGACATTCTCCCCCACCTGATTGTGCAATGCCCTTGTTGTGTCTTCTGCATGGTACTACCTGATCTGGTCTCCGAACTGCCATAAGTCATCTGTTGGTTCCCAGCTCGCCTCACTATCTGGAAGTCCCTTCCAGTGCACCAAGTACTCTTGTCTTTGCTGATAGTTCTTCTGTCTCACCTCTCGGTCAGCTATGATGCTGTGGACCTCTTTCTCATATGAGGCCCTTACTCCTAATGGTGCACGCTTTGACTCTGCCCGTCCTGGATCTCCTTCATCCTCATAAAATGGCTTGAGCATGCTTACATGGAACACCGGGTGTACCCTCGACTTGGGTGGCATATCCAGCAGGATCGATAGCACGCAGAGGGGGATCGGGTCTATCCCCAGCTTGTGCATTCTGCCTCTCCGATCGATTGAGCACCCGCACGCTCGTTTCATGGGTTGGCTTAGGCATACGGAGTTCATTCCATGTCTAAGAATAGGAGTTCATTCCCAGTCTAAGATCGGACCAGATCGAGGGTACCGGCAGTAGGACCATTAGCAAGATCGACAGCACGCAGGGGGGATCAGGCCGATCCTCGACTTGCACATTCTACCTCTCCAGCCGCCTGAGTGCCCGTACGTTTATTTCATGGGTTGACTTAGGCATACGATGTTCATTCCCAGTCTAAGATCAGACCGGACTGAGGGTTACGACAGCAGGATCGATATAAAGCAGGGGGGACCGGGCCAGTCCCTGGCTTGTGCATTCTGCCTCTCCGACCGACTGAGCGCCCACACGTTCGTTTCATGGGTTGGCTGAGGCATACGAAGTTTATTCCATGCCTAAGCATATGAAGTTCATTCCCAGTCTAAGATCGGACCGGATCGAGGGTTGCGGCAGTAGGACCAGCAGCAGAACCAGCACACAGTGGGGCCCGGGTCGATCCCCAGCTTGCGCATTCTTCCTCTCCGGTCGACTGAGCGCTCGCACGCTCGTTTCATGAGTTAGCTTAGGCATATGGAGTTTATTCCATGTCTAAACCCCAGCCAGACTGATGGTTGTGGTAGCAGGATCGGTAGCAGGATCAGCAACACGTATAGGGGGACCTGATCGATCCCCAGCTTGCTCATTACGCATCTTCGGTCGGCTCAGTGCTCGCACGCTCATTTTCTGGGTTGACTTAGGCATACGAAGTTCATTCCCAGTCTAAGATTAGACCAAACCGAGGCTTGCGATAACAGGATCGACAGCACGCAGGGGGGACCGGGTCGATCCTCGACTTACACATTCTACCTCTCCAGTCGACTGAGCACCCGTAAGCTCGTTTCGTGGGTTGGCTTAGGCATACAGAGTTCATTCCATGTCTAAGCCCCAGCCTGACCGAGGGTTTTGGCAATAGGACCGGCAGTGGGATCGGCAGCACGCAGAATGGGACCGAGCTGATCCCTGGCTTGTGCATTATGCCTTTCCAGCCGGCCTCTCCGGCCGGCTGAGCACCCATCGCTCGTTTCGTGGGTTGACTTAGGCATACGAATTTCATCTGCAATCTAAGCATATGGAGTTCATTCCCAGTCTAAGATCGGACCAGACCGAGGGTTACGGTAGCAGGATCGGTAGCATGCTAGGCTTTACGCGCAGATACCCACCAGCATGCTTGGTCTGCGGGCCTCAACCTTTGGCTCACCTCTGGTGCGCCTGATGTGCCTGGCGCACCCGTCTAAGGCATGACACTTGGCCCTTATTTTGGCCCCCTATCCCTCATCAAACCTTGAGAACTCACACCCCCTGAAAGAGCATTTGAGATTTTATAGGTTTGCTACCAGTAGCGACTAAAGTGTCTGAAATGGGGACACTTTCTTCAAATAGTCACAAAATCTTCTCCACTTTGAATTTTTAGCTGAATATTTTTATGCATGCCAATAAAATATGAGGATAACCTCTACCAAATTTGGGGACAAAACACTTTCTAAAATAATTTTGAAAAATCTCGAACCGTAAAAAGTTTCAAAAATCGTGAAAAATAGAAAACAGGTCGTCTTGCCACGAAACTTCACATGAAGGCTTAGGGGACCATTGTTTGAATTTACAAGCCATAAAAATGGCATTGGCATGGTAGAAATATGAAGATGTGCTTGAACCCACCTACCACCCATTCGATCCCCGACTTACGCATTCTGCCTCTCTGGTCAGCTGAGAGTCCGCACGCTTATTTTATGGGTTGACTTAGGCGTACAGAGTTTATCCCCAGTCTAAGCATACGGAGTTCATTCCCAATCTAAGATCAGACCAAACCGAGGGTTATGGTAGTAGGATCGACAGCACGCAGGGGGGACCGAGTCGATCCCTAACTTGCGCATTCTGCTTCTCCGGTAGGCTGAGCGCCCGTACACCCATTTTGTGGGTTGGCTTAGGCATAGGAAGTTCATTCCATGTCTAAGCCCCAGTCAGACCGAGGGTTGTGGCAACGGGACCAACAGTACACTGAAAGGGATCAAGCCGATCCTCGGCTTGCGCATTATGCCTCTTTGGTTGGCTCAACGTCCACACGCTCGTTTCGTGGGTTGACTTAGGCATATGAAGTTCATTTCTAGTCTAAGATTGGATCGGACCGAGGGTTACGGTAGCAGGATCGATAGCCCCTAGGAGGGATCGGGTCAGTCCCCGGCTTATGCATTGTGCCTTTCCGGTCGGTTGAGTGCCCGCACGCTCGTTTCGTGGGTTGGCTTAGGCATACGGAGTTCATTCCATGTCTAAGCCCTAGCCGGACCGAGGGTTGTTGCAATAGGACCGACAGCGGGATCGGCAGCACGTATAGAGGGACCGAGCTGATCCCTGACTTGCGCATTATGCCTCTCCGGTCGACCTCTCCGGCTGTCTGAGCCCTCGCACGATCGTTTCGTGGTTTGACTTAGGCATACGGAGTTCATCCCCAGTCTAAGCATACAGAGTTCATTCCCAGTCTAAAATCAGACCGTACCGAAGGTTACGATAGCAGGATCGACAGCACATAAGTGAGACCCGATCGATCCTCGACTTACGCATTCTACCTCTCCGACCGGCTGAATGCCTGCACGCCCGTTTCATGGGTTGGCTTAGGCATAGGGAGTTCATTCCATGTCTAAGCCCAAGTCAGACCGATGGTTGTGGCAGCGGGACCAGCAGCACGCAGAGTGGGACCGGGCTGATCCCCGGCTTGCGCATTATGCCTCTCCGATCGGCTCAGCACCCGAACGCTCATTTCATGGGTTGACTTAGGCATACGGAGTTCATTCCCAGTCTCAGATTGAATCAGACCGAGGGTTATGGTAGTAGGATCGATAACATGCAGGGAGGGATCAGATCGGTCCCCGACTTGTGCATTCTGCCTCTTTGACCGGCTAAGCACCCACACACTCATTTCATGGGTTGGCTTAGGCATACGGATTTTATTCCATGTGTAAGCATACAGAGTTCATTCCCAGTCTAAGATCAGACCGGACCGAGGGTTGTGGCAGCAGGACCAGCAGCAAGATCGGTAGCACATAAGGGGGGATCGGGGGGATCCTCGGCTTGCAGATGTTGCCTCTCCGATCGGCTGAGCGTCCGTACGCTTGTTTCTTGAGTTGACTTAGGCATATGGAGTTCATCCCCAGTCTAAGCATACGGAGTTCATTCCCAATCTAAGATCGGACCAGACCAAGGGTTATGGCAGCAGGATCGACAGCACGCAGGGGGGACCAGGCCGATCCCTAGCTTGTGCATTCTGCCCTTTCGGCCGGTTGAGCACCCGCACGTCCGTTACGTGGGTTGGCTTAGGCGTAGGGAGTTCATTCCATGTCTAAGCCCCAGTCGGATTGAGGGTTGTGGCAGCGGGACCAGCAGTACGCAGAGGGGGATCAAGTCGATCCTCGACATGCGCATTATAACTCTCCGATCGGGTCAACGCCCGTACGCTCGTTTCATGGGTTGACTTAGGCATATGGAGTTCATTCCTAGTCTAAGATCAGACCAGACCGAGGGTTGCGACAGCAGGATCGACAACACGGAGGGGGGATCGAGCCGGTCCCCAGCTTACGCATTTTGCCTCTTCGGTCGGCTGAGCGCCCGCACGCTCGTTTCATGGATTGGCTTAGGCATACGGAGTTCATTCCACGTCTAAGCATACGAAGTTCATTCCCAGTTTAAGATTGGATCGGACCGAGGGTTATGGAAACAGGACCAGCAGCAAGATCGACAGCACACAGGGGGGATCAGGTCGAGCCTCGACTTATGCATTTTACCTTTTCGATCAGCCTTTTCGGCCGGCTGAGCGCCTACACGTTCGATTCGTGGGTTGACTTAGGCTTACGGAGTTCATCCCCAGTCTAAGCGTACAGACTTCATTCCCAGTCCAAGATTGGATCAGACCAAGGGTTGCGGTAGCAAAATCCGCAGCACGTAGGGAGAGATCGGGTCGGTCCCTGACTTACGCATTCTGCCTCTCCGACTGACTGAACGCCCGTACGCTCGTTTCGTGTGTTGGCTTAGGCATACAGAGTTCATTCCATGTCTAAGCATACAAAGTTCATTCCCAGTCTAAGATTAGACCAGACCGAGGGTTACGGCCGCAGGACCCGCAGCAGGATCGGTAACACGCAGAGGGGACCGGGCCAATCCCCGGCTTGCACATTCTGCCTCTCCAGTCAACTGAGCACCTGCACGCTCATTTCGTGGGTTGGCTTAGGCATACGAAGTTCATTCCATGTCTAAGCTCGAATCGGACTGAGGGTTGCGGTAGTAGGACTAGCAGTGGGATCAACAGCACGCAGAAGGGGATCGGGCTGATCCTCATTTTACGCATTATGCCTCTTCGACCGGCTGAGCGCCCGCACGCTTATTTCGTGGGTTGACTTAGGCATACGGAGTTCATCCCCAGTCTAAGCATACGGAGTTCATTCCCAGTCTAAGATCAGACCAGACCAAGGGTTGCGACAGCAGGATTGGTAGTATACAGGAGGGACCGGGCCGATCCTCGACTTACGCTTTCTGCCTCTCCGGCCGGTTGAGCGCCCGTACGCTCGTTTCGTGGGTTGGCTTAGGCATAGGGAGTTCATTCCATGTCTAAGCCCCAGCCGAACTAAGGGCTATGGTAGTGGGACCAGCAGCACGCAGAGGGGGACCGGGCTGATCCCCGGCTTGCGCATTATGCCTCTTCGGCTGGCTCAGCGCCCGCACGCTCGTTTCATGGGTTGACTTATGCATATGGAGTTTATTCCCAGTCTAAGATCAGACCGAACTGAGGGTTATGATAGCAGGATCGACAGCACGCAGGGGGGACCAGGCTGATCCCTGGCTTGCGCATTTTGCCTCTCCGGCCGGCTGAGCACCCGCACGCTTGTTTCGTGGGTTGGCTTAGGCATACGAAGTTCATTCCATGTCTAAGCATACGAAGTTCATTCCCAGTCTAAGATTTTGAGCCACGGTGTACATACTGGGCTCAGGCATGTGCTGGTGCTGTATTTTTTTTGCTCGGGGCACCATCACCGGAGCATCGTCGGAGAGCCTAACCGGCGACATTTGGGGTTCCGATGATTGGGGGGCTGGGGGGTGTGCGCACATGATGTGCGATGGGTGCTGGTACTTGGCCCTTATATTGGCCCCCTATCTCTCATCAAACCTCGAGAACTCACACCCCCTTAAAGAGCATTTGAGATTTTATAGGTTTGCTGCCAGTAGCCATTAAAGTGTCTGAAATGGGGACACTTCTTTCAAACGGTCACAAAATCTTCTCCACTTCGATTTTTTAGCTAAACTTTTTTGTGCATGCCAAAAAAAATACAAGGATCACCTCTATTAAATTTGGGGACAAAACTCTTTCTAAAAAAATTTTAAAAAATCCTCAACTGCCAAAAGTTTCAAAAATCATGAAAAATAGAAAACGGGTTGTCTTGCCACGAAACTTCACATGAAGGCTTAGGGGACCATTGTATGAATTTACAAGCCAAAAAAATGGCATTGGCACAACAGAAATATGAAGATGTGCTTGAACCCACCGACCACCAGTTCAATCTCCGGCTTACGCATCCTGCCTCTCTGGTCGACTGAGCGTCCGCACGCTCGTTTCGTGTGTTGACTTAGGCATACGGAGTTCATCCCCAGTCTAAGCATACAGAGTTCATTCCTAGTCTAAGATCGGATCGGATCGAGGGTTGCGATAGCAGGATCGACAGCACCCATGGGGGACCGGACCGATCCCTGGCTTACGCATTCTGCCTGTCCGACCGGCTGAGCGCCCGCACGCCTATTTCGTGGGTTGGCTTAGGCATAGGGAGTTCATTCCATGTCTAAGCCTCAGTCAGACCGAAGGTTATGGCAGCGGGACTAGCAGCACACAGAGGGGGATCGAGTCGATCCTCGACCTACGCATTATGCCTCTCTGATCGGCTCAACGCCTGCACGCTCGTTTCATGGGTTGACTTAGGCATACGGAGTTCATTCCCAGTCTAAGATCAGACTGGATCGAGGGTTGCGACAGCAGGATCAACAGCGCACAGGGGGGACTTGGTCGGTCCCTAGCTTGCACATTCTGCCTCTCCGGTCGGTTGAGCGCCTGCACGCTCATTTCATGGGTTGGCTTAGGCATACGGAGTTCATTCAATGTCTAAGCATACAGAGTTCATTCCCAGTCTAAGATCAGACCGGATCGAGGGTTGCAGTAGCAGGACCAGCACAGGATCAACGCATGCAAGGGGGATCGGGTTGATCCACGGCTTGCGCATTCTGCCTCTTTGGTCGGTTAGGCACCTGCACGCTCATTTCGTGGGTTGGCTTAGGCATATGAAGTTTATTCCATGTCCAAGCCCCAGCCGGACCGAAGGTTGTGGCAGTAGGACCGACAGCGGGATCGGTAGCATGCAAAGAGGGACAGAGCTGATCCCTAGCTTATGCATTATGCCTCTTCAGCCAGCCTCTCCGATCGGTTGAGTGCCTTCATGCTCGTTTCGTGGGTTGACTTAGGCATACGGAGTTCATCCCCAGCCTAAGCATACGGAGTTCATTCCCGGTCTAAGATCGGATCGGACCGAGGGTTACAGTAGTGGAACCAGTAGCAGGATCGATAGCTTGTAAGAGGGATCGAGCCGATCCTTGGCTTACGCATTCTGCCTCTCCGGCCAGCTGAGCACCCGCACGCTCATTTCATGGGTTGGCTTAGGCATACGGAGTTCATTCCATGTCTAAGCATACGGAGTTCATTCCCAATCTAAGATTTTGAGCCACGATGCACATGCTGGGCTCGGGCATGTGCTGGTGTCACTTTTTTTTCACCCGGGGCACCATCACTGGAGCATCGTTGGAGCATCACCGAAGAGCCTAATCGACGGCATTGGGGGTTTCGGTGATTAGGGGGGTGCACACATGATGTGTGATGGGTGCTGGTACTTGTGTCATAGGCTCTGACCTTAGACTTAGAAACCGTGCGGCCTTAGGCTTGGAATCTCCTCCTTTATGCCTAAGTCAGCCTAAAACACAAGCGTACGGGCACTAGAACAACGGGAAGGGCTGATTATGCAAGCTAAAGAGAAATGGGATAAGAAGGTAGAATTCTGGAAATACTTTTGTATTCACTGAAACAGAAATGTTTGATGGTGTGCAAATGAGGGAGGAGCAGCCCTCTATTTATAGTTGAGGCTCCAGCTTACACTTAACGACAATATCCTTAGAATAAAGGCTAAAATCATGGGATTATATAGATTACAATCAATCAGGATGCTAACTCCTGATTTTCAGGGTCAACCAAATCTGCCAGGATGCTGCTGCTGATCCTGCCTGCTTCCAGAAGCTTCCTTTGCGTGTCCAGCACCTTGGGCCCCTTTGAATGTGGTACGGGCAGCTTGTATGCCAGGCCTTGGTCTCACAGGCTAGCCTACAAGTTGGGCGGGTGTTCTGAACTCGTTTGCTAGGATTTGCGTGTAGATACCCGCTAGCACACCTGGTTTGCAGGCCTCAACCTCTAGCTCACCTGCTGGTGCACCTGATGCACCTGGCGTGCCCGCCTAAGGCATGACATTCTCCCCCACTTGATTACACAACGCCCTCATTGTGTCTTCTGCATGGTACTACCTGATCTGGTCCCCGAACTGCCATAAGTTATTTGTTGGTTCCCAGCTCACCTCACTGTCTGAAAGTCCCTTTTAGCGTACCAAGTACTCTTATCTTGGCTGATAGTTATTTCATCTCACCTCCCGATCAGCTATGATGCTGTGGACCTCCTTCTCATATAAGGCCCTTGCTCCCAATGGCACACCTTTGACTCACCCGTCCTGGATCTCCCTCATCCTTATGGAATGGCTTGAGCATGCTCACATGGAACACCGGGTGTACCCTCGGCTTGGGTGGCATATCTAGCTTGTAGGCAACCTTGCCTACCCTCTTGACTACTCAAAAAGGTCCCTCATACCTCTGGACTAGGCCTTTGTGCAACCCCCTATGGCGCACAATGGGATACAGCTTCACCAAAACCAAGTCTCCAACCTGGAACTGCACGTCCCGCCTATTCTGGTCTGCCCACTTCTTCGACCTCTTGGCCGCCTTGTGTAGACAAACTCTGGTCAAGTCAGTTTGCTCCTGCCATGCCTTGGCAAACTTGTATGCTGCTGGATTTGGCCCTGTATAACCTGTAGCAATTGAACCGGGTGTTAGTGGTTGTTGCCCTGTCACAACCTCAAATGGGCTCTGGTTCGTTGCCTCGCTCCTTTGCAAGTTGTAGGAAAATTACGCAATATCTAGCAGCTTTGGCCAGTCCCTTTGTGTGGCACTCACATAGTGCCTGAGGTAGACCTCCAATAGTCCATTCACTGGTTCTGTCTACCCATCGGTTTGCGGATGCATGCTGGTGGAAAAGTTCAAGTCTGACCCCAACAGCTTGAACAACTCAGTCCAGAACCTGCCCGTGAAATGCCCATCCCGATCACTAACAATGGTCCTCGGCACTCTCCAGTACTTAACCATGTTCTTCAAGAACAATCGAGCTGCCTCTTCGGCTGGGCACTCCTTGGTTGCTGGAATGAAGATTCCATACTTGGAAAACCTGTCCACCACTACCATGATGCTTCCAAACCCTTTTGCTTTAGGTAGATCGACTATAAAGTCTAGAGAAACACTCTCCCATGGTCGCTCTGGCACTAGCAATGGCTCCAAGAGACTTGGCACACAAGACAAGTCTTCACATAGGCCTCCACATCGTCCCTCATGTACGGCCAGTAGTACCGGTCCTCGATCAACGCCAAGGTACGACTCACTCCGGGGTGTCCAGCCCACCTTGAATCATGGCATTCTTGCAAAACTTCTTTGCGGAGCTTCTCGTGCTACGGCACAAATATTCTACTTCCCTGGTGTACAACAAGCCATCCTGCAACCAAAACCGCCTAGTCTTACATTGCTGGGCGTACTCCATCAAAGCCTTGGCTGTAGGATCATGCGCAAGTCCCTCTTTGATGCGCGGCACCAGTGACCCCTTTGGTTAGCTAATGGCAGCAAGGTTAGCCTTCCTGCTCAGGGCGTCTGCCACTAGGTTCACCCACCCTGGCTTGTACTCCATCTAGAAATCAAATTTCGTAAGAAAATCTTACCATCTCACCTGTTTGGGGGACAACATCTTCTACGTCTGGAAGTAGCTGGTCGCCACATTGTCCGCCCTAACCATGAACCTCGACCCAACAGGTAATGGTGCCAAGTGCACAAGCAGCACACCACTGCAGTCATCTCTTTCTCTTGGATCGTGTACTTACGCTCAGTCTCGTTCAGCTTTCTACTTTCGAACGTGACTGGACGTCCCTCCTACATTAACATGCCCCCTATGGCAAAGTTTGATGCATCCGTATGCATCTCATACAGCTTGGCATGGTCTGGCAAGGCCAAGACTGGCTCCTCATTTACAGCTCGCTTCAACCTGTCAAAGGCTTCCTGGCACCCTGCGCTCCACTCCCATGCTTTCCATTTTGTTGAGCAAGTCAGTCAATGGCGTGGCTATTGCTGAGTGACCTTTGATGAAGCGCTTGTAGTAGTTGACCAGCCCAAGGAATGATCTCAACTCAGTGACCTTGGCTGGCAGTTGCCACTCCATGATGGCGTGTATCTTTCCTTCATCCAAGCGTATCCTGCCACCTCCCACTATGTGGCTAAGGAATGGGATCTCCTACTGGGCGAATGAGCACTTTTCCCTCTTGACAAACACCTCGAACACCTGTCTCAAGTGGTCTACATGCTCTCCCAAAGTCTGGCTGTAGATCACAATGTCATCCAAATAAACCACAACAAACCGATCAAGGAATGACTGAAGTACCTTGTTCATAAGGGTGCAGAATGTTGCTGGGGCATTCGTGAGTCCAAAAGGCATCACCAAGAACTCATACGAACCATACCGAGTGACACATGCTGTCTTTGGCTCATCTCTCTCCGCGATCCTGACTTGATAGTAGCCTGACCTCAAATCCAGCATGGTCAACCACCTTGGGCTCCCAAGTTGATCGAACAAGTCTGCAATGAGTGGGATGGGGTACTTGTCCTTGATGGTCAGCTTGTTCAAAGCCCGGTAGTCTATGCACAGCTGCAACAACCCATCATGCTTGTCCTAAAATAGAACCGGTGCACCATAGGGTGCCTTCGATGGCCTGATGAAGCCAACATCAACTAACTCTTTGAGCTGCTTCCTCAACTCCTCCAACTCTGGTCGAGACATTCAGTAAGGGGCTCTAGCTGGTGGCTTGGCCTCGGACACCAGCTCGATCTTGTGGTCCACCTCCCTCTTAGGTGGTAGCTTGCTAGGTAGCTTTGTGGGCATCACATCACTAAAGGTCTTCAGCACCTTTAGCACCTCTAAAGGTGACTCAGTCTCCTTTTCCCTTGGCTCATCATATTTCAGGGCTGCCAAGAAGGTGTCTTCTTGTCTGCTTACCGCCTTGGCAAATTGGATGGCTGACACCACCCGCGACCCAACTCTAGACCTCTCTTCAATGGCACTAGGCATTGGCACCGTGCATCCAAGATGCAAACACAATCGGTAAAAGGCACAAGGAGGGCATTAATCCAAATAAGGAAATCCAACCCAATCACAAACTCATAGTCGTCAAGGGGTATTACCTCAATGGTCTCATTGTCTTTCCAGTCTCCAAGCTGCAACTCTACTCCTCGCGCTACTCCAATGGCTAGAACTTCCTTAGAGTTCACCATTTTGATGGTACCAATCTTTTTCTGCACCTTTAGTCCAAGCTTTCGGGCTCTATCACCTGAAATAAAAAGATGTGAGGCACCTGTGTCCACCAGTGCGCTCACCTTTTGACCCGCAACCATCAGATCCGTAAACATCAAGCCCTTTGGCTTGCGACTTCCCTTACTCTGGATAGCATTGAGCACCAACGACCCAAGCTTTGCTGCCCCTGACTTTGGCTCCTCATCAGACTCCTTGTCTATAGTAGCCAGCTTGCCCTTCTGTGGGTAATTGCGCACTATGTGGCTCTCTCCACATAGGTAGCATGCTAGTGGCTTTTGGTCCCCTTTTGCTTTCCACTTGCCTACTGGTGGCTTCCTCTCGCCATCCTTGGTTGAACGGTCTCAGTCTCCATCCTTGGACTCCCGATCATGGTCTTTCCCCTTGGACTACTTCTTCCAATCCCTATCATCCCTGTCCTTACCCTTGGGCTTGGTAGACTCGAACTTGTTTAGAGGCTTGAACTCTATCAAGGCCTCGGCAGTAGTCATGGCTTTAGCCAAGTCATGAACTCCTCTCTTTTGTAGCTCATGCTTCACCCACGGCTTCAGCCCATCCATGAAAGCAAATAAGGTGTCCTTCTCACCTAGATCCGAGATCTGTAGCATCAGTTCAGAGAATTTCTAGACATACTCCCTTATGTCCCCTTGCTGGCTCAGCCTGCACAACTTTGCCCGCGCCTCATCATCAGTATACTCCAGGTAAAATTGTTCTCTGAACTCCTTTTGGAACTCTGTCCAGGTTCCAATCTTGGCGCTCCCACGCTTGACATCATCACACCTGTGCCTCTACCACAATAAGGCTACATTAGTGAGATACATAGCAGCGGTGCTTACCTTTATCACCTCGTCTTGCATGCCCATGGCCTGGAAGTACTGCTCCATACCCCAAAGGTAGTTATCTACTTCCTTGGCTGCCCTAGTCCCCTTGAACTCCTTAGGCTTGGGGACATCCAATCTGGACTTGGACACTCTAGCAAACATGCCATTCCCAATGGCAGTCTTGCAAGCAACGAGCTCACTGGTAAGCTCCCCCATTCGCTGGCGAATGGCCTCCATGCCATCGTGCAAGGTCAGCACTTCAGCCTCCAAGGTCTGATTCTTTTGGGTGAACACGTCCAAGCCTTTGTTGAGAGCAGCATGCAGCTCACTTTGGATCTCCTCCCCCATGGAGTCTAGCAATGCAATGTGAGTCTCTACCCCCTCAAGCTTCTCCCCCATGTCGCCCATGGTTCACCTCCACCTTGGCCAGCCTACTGTCCATGGTAGACCAGATATCTCTAGAACTAGCTTTCCTTCCCTCTTCCACACCCATGCTCCTGAGCCTCTGGTTGTTGGTTAGCAGCGCCACTTTGGGATGCCATCTCCTCTAACCTGCACAACACAAACACGCAGAATCGAACTTGCTCTGATACCAACTGTCACGGGCTCTGACCTTAGACTCAGAAACCGTGTGGCCTTAGGCTTGGAATCTCCTCCTTTATGCCTAAGTCAGCCTAAAACACAAGTGTACGGGCACTAGAACAACAGGAAGGGCTGATTACGCAAGTTAAAGAGAAATAGGATAAGAAGGTAGAATTCTGGAAATGCTCTTGTATTCACTGAAACAGAAGTGTTTAATGGTGTACAAATGAGGGAGGAGCAGCCCTCTATTTATAGTTGAGGCTCCAGCTTACACTTAATGGCAATATCCCTAGAATAAAGCCTAAAATAATGGGATTATACAGATTACAATCAATCAGGATGCTAACTCTTGATTTTTAGCGTCAACCAAATCTGCCAGGATGTTGCTACTGATCCTGCCTGCTTCCAGAAGCTTTCCTTGCGTGTCCAGCACCTCGGGCCCTTCTGGATGTGGTGCGGGCAGCTTGTATGCCAGGCCTTGGTCTCACAGGCTGGCCTGCAAGTTGGACGGGTGTTCTGAACTCGTTTGCTAGGCTTTGCGCGCAGATACCCGCCAGCACGCCTGGTCTGCGGGCCTCAACCTCTAGCTCGCCTGCTGGTGCGCCTGATGTGCCTGGCGCGCCCATCCAGGGTGTGACACTTGGCCCTTATATTGGTCCCCTATCCCTCATCAAACCTCGAGAACTCACACCCCCTTAAAGAGCATTTGAGATTTTATACGTTTGCTGCCAGTAGCCATTAAAGTGTCTGAAAAGGGAACACTTTTTTCAAATTGTCACAAAATCTTCTCCACTTCGTGTTTTTAGCTGACTTTTTTTGTGCATGCCAAGAAAAATACAAGGATCACCTCTACCAAATTTGGGGACAAAATACTTTCTAAAAAAATTTTAAAAAATCTCGAACCGTAAAATGTTTCGAAAATCATGAAAAATAGAAAACGGGTCGTCTTGCCACGAAACTTCACATGAAGGCTTAGGGGACCATTGTATGAATTTACAAGCCATAAAATGGCATTGGCATGGCAGAAATATGAAGATGTGCTTGAACCAACCTACCACCCATTCGATCCCCGACTTGCGCATCCTGCCTCTCTGGTCGGCCTGAGCGCCCGCACGCTCGTTTCGTGGGTTGACTTAGGCATACGGAGTTCATCCCCAGTCTAAGCATACGGAGTTCATTCCCAGTCTAAGATCGGACCGGACCAAGGGTTGCAGCAGCAGGATGGGCAGCAGGCAGGGGGGATCGGGCTGATCCCCGGCTTGCGCATTCTACGTCTCCGACCGGCTGAGCGCCCGTACGCTCATTTCGTGGGTTGGCTTAGGCATACGGAGTTCATTCCATGTCTAAGCCCCAGTCGGATCGAGGGTTGTGGCAGCAGGACCGGTAGCGGGATCGACAGTATGCAGAGGGGGACCGGGCTAATCCCTGGCTTGCGCATTATGCCTCTCCAGTCGGTTGAGCGCCCGCATGCTCGTTTCATGGGTTGACGTAGGCATACAAAGTTCATCCCCAATCTAAGCATACGGAGTTCATTTCCAGTCTAAGATCGGATCGGACTGAGGGTTACGCCAGCAGGATCGGCAGCACGCAGGGGGATCGAGTCGATCCTCGGCTTGCGTATTCTACCTCTCCAGTCTGCTGAGCGCCCTGCACGCCCGTTTCGTGGGTTAGCTTAGGCATAGGGAGTTCATTCCATGTCTAAGCCCCAGTCGAACCAAGGGTTGTGGCAGTGGGATCGGTAGCACGCAGAGGGGGACCGAGCCGATCCCCGGCATTCGCATTATACCTTTCTGACCGGCTCAGCGCCCGTACGGTCATTTCATGGGTTGACTTAGACATACGAAGATCATTCCCAGCCTAAGATCGGACCGGACCTAGGGTTGTGACAGTAGGATCGACAGCACGCAGGGGGGATCGGGCCAATCCCTGGCTTGCGCATTCTGCCTCTCCGGCCGACTGAGTGCCCTCACGCTCGTTTTGTAGGTTGGCTTAGGCATACGGAGTTCATTCCACATCTAAGCATACGAAGTTCATTCTCAGTCTAAGATCAGATTGGACCGAGGGTTGCGACAGTAGGATCGACAGCATGTAGGGGGGATCGGGCCGATCCCCAGCTTGCGCATTCTGCCTCTCCGACCGACTGAGCACCGGCACGCTTGTTTCGTGGGTTGGTTTAGGCATACGGAGTTCATTCCATGTCTAAGCCGCAGCCGGATCGAGGATTATGGCAGTAGGACCGGCAGCGGGATCGACAGCACGCAAAGGGGGACCGTGCTGATCCCCGGCTTACTTATTATGCCTCTCCGGCCGACTGAGCACCCGCAAGCTCATTTTGTGAGTTGACTTAGGCATACGGAGTTCATCCCCAGTCTAAGCATATAAAGTTCATTCCCAGTCTAATATCGTATCGGACTGAGGGTTGTGACAGCAGGATCGACAGCACGCAGGGGGATTGGGCAGGTCCCCAGCTTACACATTGTACCTCTCCGGTCGGCTGAGCGTCTGCACGCCCGTTTCGTGGGTTGGCTTAGGCATAGGGAGTTCATTCCATGTCTAAGCCCCAGCCGGACCGAAGGTTGTGGTAGCGAGACTGACAGCACGCAGAGGGGGATCGGGCTGATCTCTGACTTGCGCATTATGCCTCTTCGACCGGCTTAGTGATCGCACGCTCGTTTCGTGGGTTGACTTATGCGTACGGAGTTCATCCCTAGTATAAGCATACGGAGTTCATTCCCAGTCTAAGATCGGACCAGACTGAGGGTTGCGTCAGTAGGATCGGCAGCACGCAGGGGGGATAGGGCCGATCCCCGGCTTGTGCATTCTGCCCCTCCAACTGGCTGAGCGCCTGTACACCCATTTCATGCATTGGCTTAGGCATAGGGAGTTCATTCCATGTCTAAGCCCCAGTCGGACCAAAGGTTATGGCAGCGGGATCGATAGTATCGCAGAGGGGGACCGGGCCGATCCCCGACTTGTGCATTATACCTCTTCGGCCAGCTCAACGCCCGAACGCTCGTTTCGTGGGTTAACTTATGCATACGAAGTTCATTGCCAGTCTAAGATCAGATTGGATCGAGGGTTACAGCAGCAGGATCTACAGCACGCAGGGGGGACCGAACTGATCCCCGGCTTGCGCATTCTACCTTTCCAGTCGGCTGAGCACCCGTATGCTCGTTTCATGGGTTGGCTTAGGCATACGGAGTTCATTCCATGTCTAAGCCCCAGCTGGACCGAGGGTTGTTGCAGCAAGACTGACAATGGGATCGACAGCACGCAGAGGGGGACCGGGCTGATCCCAGGCTTACGCATTATGCCTCTCCGGTCGGCTGAGCACTTGCACGCTCGTTTCGTGGGTTGACTTAGGCATACGAAGTTCATCCCCAGTCTAAGCATACGAAGTTCATTCCCAGTCTAAGATCAAACCGGATCGAGGGTTACGATAACAGGATCAGCAGCACGTAGGGGGGACCGGGCTGATCCCCGGCTTGCAGATTCTGCCTCTTCGACCGATTGAGCGCCCGCACGCCCGTTTCATGGGTTGGCTTAGGCATAGGGAGTTCATTCCATGTCTAAGCCCTAGCCAAACTGAGGGTTGTGGCAGTAGGACCGGTAACATGCAGAGGGGGACCAGGTCGATCCTCGGTTTTACGTATTATGCCTCTTCGATTGGCTCAGTGCCCGCACGCTCGTTTCATGGGTTGACTTATGCATACAAAGTTCATTCCCAGTATAAGATGGAACCGAATCGAGGGTTGCGGTAGAAGGATTGACAGCACGCTAGGGGGACCGAGTTGATCCTCGGCTTGTGCATTCTACCTCTCTGGCCGACTGAGCGCCGCACGCTCGTTACGTGGGTTGGCTTAGGCATACGGAGTTCATTCCATGTCTAAGCATACAGAGTTCATTCCCAGTCTAAGATTTTGAGCCGTGGTGCACATGGTGGGCTGGGCCATGTGCTGGTGCCATATTTTTTTTGCCCAGGGCACCATCGTCGGAGCATTGTCGGAGCATCGTCGGAGAGCCTAACCGACGGTATTGGGGTTCCGACGATTGGAGGGGCCGGGGGGTGTGCGCACATGATGTGCGATGGGTGCTGGTACTTGGCCCTTATATTGGCCCCTATCCCTCATCAAACCTCGAGAACTCACACCCCCTTAAAGAGCATTTGCGATTTTATAGGTTTGCTGCCAGTAGCCATTAAAGTGTCTGAAATGGGGACACTTTTTTGAAACGATCACAAAATCTTCTCCACTTTGAGTTTTTAGCTGAATTTTTTTGTGCTTGCCAAGAAAAATACAAGGATCACCTCTACCAAATTTAGGGACAAAACACTTTCTAAAAAAATTTTCAAAAAATCCTGAACCGTAAAAAGTTTCAAAAATCGTGAAAAATAGAAAACGGGTCATCTTGTCACAAAACTTCACATGAAGGCTTAGGGGACCATTGTATGAATTTACAAGCCATAAAAATGGCATTGGCATGGCAGAAATATGAAGATGAGCTTGAACCGACCTACCACCCGTTCGATCCCTGGCTTGCGCATCCTGCCTCTCTAGTCGGCTGAGCGTCCGCACGCTCGTTTCGTTGGTTGACTTAGGCATACGAAGTTCATCCTCAGTCTAAGCATACAGAGTTCATTCCCAGTCTAAGATCGGACCAGCCTGAGGGTTACGATAGTAGGATCGGTAGCACGCAAGAGGGATCGGGCCGATCCCTGGCTTACGCATTCTGCCTCTCCGGTCGACTCAACGCCGGTACGCTTGTTTCGTAGGTTGACTTAGGCATATAGAGTTCATTCCCAGTCTAAGATCAGATCAGACCGTGGGTTACAGCAGCAGGATCGACAGCACGCAGGGGGACCGGGCTGATCCCGACTTGCGCATTCTGCCTCTTCGGTCGACTGAGCGCCCGCACGTTCGTTTCGTAGGTTGACTTAGGCATACGGAGTTCATTCCTAGTCTAAGAT
Organism: Durio zibethinus; assembly: GCF_002303985.1. Next base: position 30,877,387 of record NW_019167826.1, on the reverse strand, counting down.
CAGACTGGACCGAGGGTTCTGGCAGCAGGATCGACAGCACGAAAAGGGGCACTGGATCGATCCCCAGCTTGCATATTCTGCCTCTCTGACAGGCTGAGCGCCCGCACGCTCGTTTCGTGGGTTGGCTTAGGCATACGGAGTTCATTCCATGTCTAAGCCCCAGCCAGACCGAGGATTGTGGTAGCAGGACCGGCAGCACGTAGAGGGGGACCGGGCTGATCCCCGACTTACGTATTATGCCTCTCTGGCCGGCCTCTCCGGTTGGTTGAGCACCCGTACGCTCGTTTCGTATGTTAACTTAGGAATACGGAGTTCATCCACAATCTAAGCGTACGAAGTTCATTCCCAGTCTAAGATCAGATCGGATCGAGGGTTACGATAGCAGGATCGACGGCACACAGGGGGGACCGGGCCGATCCTCGACTTACGCATTCTGCCTCTTTGACCGGCTGAGCGCTCGCACGCCGTTTGGTGGGTTGGCTTAGGCATAGGGAGTTCATTCCATGTCTAAGCCCTAGCCAGATCGAGGGTTGTGGTAGCGAGACCGACAGCACGTAGAGGGGGATCGGGCCGATCCTCGGCTTGCGCATTATGCCTCTTCGGTCGGCTTAGCGCCAGCACGCTCATTTCATGGGTTGACTTATGCATACGGAGTTTATTCCCAGTCTAAGATTAGATCGGACCGAGGGTTACGACAGCAGGATCAACAGCACACAGGGGGGGACCGGGCCGATCCCCGACTTGCGTATTCTGCCTCTCCGGTCGACTGAGCGCCTGCCCGCTCGTTTCGTGGGTTGGCTTAGGCATACGGAGTTCATTTAATGTCTAAGCATACGGAGTTCATTCCAGTCTAAGATTTTGAGCCACATTGCACATGCTGGGCTCGGGCATGTGCTGGTGCCACATTTTTTTTGGCCGAGGCACCATCACAGGAAGCATCGTCGGAGAGCCTAACCGACGGCATTAGGGGTTCGACGATTGGGGGGGCCGGGGGGTGTGCGCACATGATGTGCGATGGGTGCTGGTACTTGGCCCTTATATTGGTCCCCTATCCCTCATCAAACCTCGAGAACTCACACCCCCTTAAAGAGCATTTGAGATTTTATAGGTTTGCTGTCAGTAGCCATTAAAGTGTCTGAAATGGGGACACTTTTTTCAAACGATCACAAAATCTTCTCCACTTCGAGTTTTTAGCTGAATGTTTTTGTGCATGCCAAAAAAAATACAAGGATCACCTCTACCAAATTTGGGGATAAAACTCTTTCTAAAAAAATTTTAAAAAATCTCGAACCGTAAAAAGTTTCAAAAATTATGAAAAATAAAAAACGGGTCGTCTTGCTACGAAACTTCACATGAAGGCTTAGGGGATCATTGTATGAATTTACAAGCCATAAAAATGGCATTGGCATGGCAGAAATATGAAGATGTGCCTGAACCCACCTACCACCCGTTCGATCTCCGACTTGCGCATCTTGCCTCTCTGGTCGGCTGAGCGTCCGCATGCTCGTTTCGTGGGTTGACTTAGGCATACGGAGTTCATCCCCAATCTAAGCATATGGAGTTCATTCCCAGTCTAAGATCAAACCGGATCGAGGGTTGCGACAGTAGGATTGGTAGCACGCAGGGGGGATCGGATCGATCCCTGGCTTGTGCATTCTGTCACTCTGGCCGGTTGAGTGCCCGCACACCTGTTTCATGGGTTGGCTTAGGGATAGGGAGTAAATTCCATGTCTGAGCCCCAGTCGGACCGAGGGTTGTGGCAGCGGGACCGACAGCACGTAGAGGGGGACCGGGCTGATCCCCGACTTACACATTATGCCTCTCCGACTGGCTCAACGCCTGCACGCTCATTTCATGGGTTGACTTAGGCATACGAAGTTTATTCCCAGTCTAAGATCGGACCGAACTGAGGGTTGTAGCAGCAGGATCGATAGCACAAAGAGGGGGATCGGGTCGATCCCCAGCTTGCGCATTCTACCTCTCCGACCGGCTGAGTGCCTGTACGCTCATTTCGTGGGTTGGCTTAGGCATACGAAGTTCATTCCGTGTCTAGGCATACGGAGTTCATTCCCAATCTAAGATCGGATCAAACCAAGGGTTACGGCAGTAGGACCAACAGCAGGATCGACAACATGTAGGGGGGACCGAGCTGATCCTCGGCTTGCCCATTCTGCCTCTCCGATTGGCCTCTCCGGTTGGCTGAGCGCCCGCACGCTCGTTTCATGGGTTGACTTAGGCATATGGAGTTCATCCCTAGTCTAAGCATACGGAGTTCATTCCCAGTCTAAGATCAGACTAGATCGAGGGTTACGGTAGTAGGATCAGCACATACAGGGGCGATCGGGCCGATCCTCAGCTTCTGCATTCTGCGTCTTCGACCGACTGAGCACCTGCACGCCCGTTTCATGGGTTGGCTTAGGCATAGGGAGTTCATTCCAATTCTAAGCCCTAGCCAGACCGAGGGTTATGGTAGCGAGACCAGCAGCATGCAGAGGGGGATCGGGTTGATCTCCGGACTTGCGTATTCTGCCTCTTTGGTCGGCTGAGCGCCCGCACGCTCGTTTCATTGCTTGGCTTAGGCATACGGAGTTCATTCCATGTCTAAGCATACGAAGCTTATTCCCAGTCTAAGAGTTTGAGCCACAGTGCACATGTTGGGGTCGGGCATGTGCTGTTGCCGCATTTTTTTCGCCCGGGGCACCATCATCGGAGCATCACCAGAGAGCCTAACCAGCGGCATTGGGGTTCCGACGATTGGGGGGGCCGGGGGTGTGCGCTCATGATGTGCGATGGGTGCTGGTACTTGGCCTTTATATTGGCCCCCTATCCCTCACCAAACCTCGAGAACTCTCACCCCCTTAAAGAGCTTTTGAGATTTTATAGGTTTGCTGCCAGTAGCCATTAAAGTGTTTGAAATGGGGACACTTTTTTCAAACGGTCACAAATCTTCTCCACTTCGAGTTTTAGCTGAATTTTTTTGTGCATGCCAACAAAAATACAAGGATCACCTCTACGAAATTTGGGGACAAACCTCTTTCTAAAAAAATTTTAAAAAATCTTGAACCGTAAAAAGTTTCAAAAATCATGAAAAATAGAAAACGTCTTGCCACGAAACTTCACATGAAGGCTTAGGGACCATTGTATGAATTTACAAGCCATAAAAATGGCATTGGCACGGCAAAAAATATGAAGATGTGCTTGAACCCACCTACCACCCATTCGATCCTCGGCTTGCGCATCCTGCCTCTCTGGTCGGCTGAGCGCCCACACGCTCGTTTCGTGGGTTGACTTAGGCATATCGGAGTTCATCCCCAGTCTAAGCATATGGAGTTCATTCCCAGTCTAAGATCAGACGGATCGAGGGTCTACAGTAGTAGGACCAACATTAGTATTCGGCAGTATGCAGGAAGGGACCGGCATCGATCCCCAGCTTGTGTATTCTGCCTCTTCCGATCGCGCTAAGTGCCCGCAAGTTCATTTTTGGGTTGGCTTAACGGTATACGGAGTTTCATTCCATGTTCTAAAGCCCTAGCCGGACCGAGGGTTGTAGCAGGCAGGATTGACAGCGAGATCGAGAGCACATGGAAGGGAACTGGGTTGATCCTGGCTTACGCATTATGCCTCTCCGACCCGGCTCTTACTCTTCGACCGACTAATCGCCCGCATGTCATTTCGTGGGTTGACTAGGCATACGGAGTTCATCCCCAGTCTAAGCTTATCGAGTTAATTCTTAGTCTAAGATCGGATACCGGACCG
>NW_019167826.1:30833209-30872631 GCF_002303985.1 Durio zibethinus | reverse complement strand
TTGGGAATGAACCTCATATGCTTAGACTGGGGATGAACTCCATATGCCTAAGTCAACCCATGAAATGAGCGTGCGGGCGGGCGTCAGCTGACCAAGAGGTAGGATCGCAAGCTGGGATCGAACGGGTGGTAGGTGGGTTCAAGCACATCTTCATATTTCTGCCATGCCAATGCCATTTTTATGGCTTGTAAATTCATACAATGGTCCCCTAAGCCTTCATGTGAAACCCGATTTCTATTTTTCACGATTTTTGAAACTTTTTACGATTCGGGATTTTTTAAAATTTTTTTGGAAAGAGTTCTATTCCCAAATCGTGAGCCCAGCATGTGCACCGTGGCTTAAACTCCTAGACTGGGAATGAACTCTGTATGCTTAGACGTGGAAAGAACTACGTATGCCTAAGCCAACCCACGAAACGAGCGTGCGAGCGCTCGACCGACTGGAGAGGCAGAATGCGTAAAGCCGGGATCGGCCTGGTCCCCCCCTACGTGCTATCGATCCTGCTACTGTAACCCTCTATCCGGTCTGATCTTAGACTGGGAATGAACTCCATATGCATAAGTCAACCCACGAAACGAGCGTGCGGGCACTGAGCCGGTCGAAGAGGCATAATGCGCAAATTGAGGATCAACCCGGTCCCCCTCTGCGTTCTGCCGGTCCCGCTACCGCAACCCTCGGTCTGACTGGGGCTTAGACATGGAATGAACTCCCTATGCCTAAGCCAACCCATGAAACAGGCGTACGGTCGCTCAGTTGGTCGGAGAGGTAGAAAGCGCAAGCTGGGGATCGGTTCGGTCCCCTACGTCTACCAATCCTGCTGTTGCAACCCTCGGTCAGGTCCGATCTAGACTAAGGAATGAACTCCGTATGCTTAGATTGGGATGAACTTCGTATGCCAAAAGTCAACCCATGAAACGAGCGCGTGGGCGCTCAGTCGACCGGAGAGGGCAACCGGTGAGGCATAATGTGCAAGTCGAGGATCAGCCCAGTCCCCCTCTGCGTGCTGCCGATCCCGCTGCCAGTCTTGCTGCCACAACCCTTGGTCCGACTGGGGCTTAGACATGGAATGAATTCCCTATGCCTAAGCCAACCCATGAAACGAGCGTGCGGGCTCTCAGTTGTGCGCAAGCCAAGGATCAGCCCGATCCCCCCTGCGTACTGCCGATCCTGCGGTCGCAACCCTCGATCCAATCCGATCTTGGACTGGGAATGAACTCCATATCCAAAGACATGGAATGAACTCCGTATGCCTAAGCCAACCCACGAAACGAGCGTGCGGGTGCTCAGCTAGTCGGAGAGGTAGAATGTGCAAGTCGGGGATCGGCCCAATCCCCCCTACGTGCTACCAATCCTACTACTGGTCCTGCTATCACAACCCTCAGTCCGGTCCGATCTTAGACTGACAATGAACTCCGTATGCTTAGACATGGAATGAACTCCGTATGCTTAGACATGGAATGAACTCCGTATGCCTAAGCCAACCCACGAAACGAGCGTGCGGGCGCTCAGCCGGTCGGAGAGGTAGAATGCACAAGCCGGGGATCGACCCGATCTCCCCTACATGCTGTCGATCCTGCTACCATAACCCTCGGTCCGTTCTGATCTTAGACGAAGAATGAACTCCGTATGCCTAAGTCAACCAACGAAATGAGCGTGCGGCACTGAGCCGGCCAGAAAGGCATAATGCGAAAGTCGAGGATCGGCCCGGTCCCCCTCTGCGTGCTGTCGATCCTGCTGCCACAACCCTCGGTCCGATTGGGGATTAGACATGGAATGAACTCCCTATGCCTAAGCCAACCCACGAAACGGGCGAGCGGGCGTTCAGCCGGTCGAAGTGGCAGAATGCGTAATCTGGGGATCGGTCTGGTCTGCCCTGTGTGTTGCCGATCCTACTACCGTAACCCTCGATCCAGTCCGATCTTAGACTGGGAGTGAACTCTATATACTTAGACTGAGGAGGAACTCCGTATGCCTATGTCAACCCATGAAACGAGAGTGCGGGCGCTCAGCCGACCAGAGAGGCAGGATGGACAAGCCGGGGATCGAATGGGTGGTGGGTGGGTTCAAGAACATATTCATATTTCTGCCATGCCAATGCCATTTTTATGGCTTGTAAATTCAAACAATGGTCCCGTAAGCCTTCATGTGAAGTTTCGTGGGAAGACGACCCGTTTTCTATTTTTTATGATTTTTGAAACTTTTTGCGTTTCAAGATTTTTTAAAATTTTTTTAGAAACAGTTTTGTCCCCAAATTAGGTAGAGGTGATCCATATACTTTTTTTGGTATGCACAAAAAAATTCAGCTAAAAACTCAAAGTGGAGAAGATTTTGTGACTGTTTGAAAAAAGTGTCCCCATTTCAAACACTTTAATGTCTACTGGCAGCAAACCTATAAAATCACAAATGCTCTTTAAGGGCGTGTGAGTTCTGAGGTTTCGAGTGAAGGATTAGGGGGCCAATAAATAGGGCCAAGTACCAGCAAGCCCATCGCAAACATGTGCGTACACCCTCGGCCCCCCTAATCGCTGGAACCCCCAATGCCGCCGGTTAGGCTCTCCCGCGATGTGCTCCGTGCGTGATGTTTCGACGATGGTGCCCCGTGGGCAAAAAGATAATTGTGGCACCAGCACATGCTGAGACCCAGTACGTGCACCGTGGCTCAAAATCTGTAGACTGGTAATTGAACCCCGTATCGCTAGACATGGAATGAACTCCATATACCTAAGCCAACCCATGAAATGAGCTAGAGGTGCCTCAGCCCAGTGGCGAAGATGCAGAATGCGCACAGCCGGGGGATCGGCCGGTCCCCCGCTGCGTGCTGTCGATCCTCACTACCGTACCCTCGTGCTTGGTCTGATCTTAGAGCTGGGAATGAACTCCATATGCGTTAAGCTCAACCCATGAAATGAGGCGTGTGAGGCACTGAGCCGGCCGAAGAGGCATAATGCGCAAGTCAGGGATCGGCCTGGTCCCCCTCTGCGTGCTGCCGATCCCACTGCCACAACCTCGATCCGGCTGGGCTTAGACATGGAATGAAACTCCCCTATGCCTAAGCCAACCACGAAACCGGTCGTGAGGGTGCTGAGACGGTCGGAAAGGCAGAATGCGTAAGCCAGGGAACGGGTCGATCCCCCCACGTGCTGCCGATCTTGTTGTCGTAACCTTAGTCCGATCCAATCTTAGACTGGGAATGAACTCCGTTTTGCCTTAGATTGGGGATGAACTCTGTATGCCTAAGTCAACCCACGAAACGAGTGTGTGGGTGCTCAACCGGTCGAAAAAGGCATAATGCGCAAGCCATGGATTAGCTCGATCCCCCGCTGCATGCTACCGGTCCCCGCTGCCCACAACCCTCGGTCCGACTTGGGCTTAGACATGGAATGAACTTCTATGCCTAAGCCAACCCACGAAATGGGCGTACGGGCACTCAGTCGGCTGGAGAGGCAGAATGCACAAGTCGAGGATCAGCTTGGTTCCCCCTGCGTGCTGTCGATCCTGCTGCTACAACCCTCAGTCCGGTTCGATCTTAGACTGGGAATGAACTCCGGATGCTTAGACTGGGGATGAACTCCGTATGCCTAAGTCAACCCACGAAACGAGCGTGTGGGTGCTCAGTCGACCGGAGAGGCATAATGTGCAAGCCGAGGATCTGCCCGATCCCTCGCTATGTGCTGCCGGTCCCACTACCACAACCCTCGGTCTGGCTGGGGCTTAGACATGGAATGAACACCTTATGCCTAAGGCAACCAACAAAATGGGCGTGCGGGCGCTCAGCCGATCGGAGAGGCAGAATACGTAAGCCAGGGATCGGCCTGATCCCCCCTGCGTGCTGTCGATCTTGCTATCGCAACCCTCGGTCCGGTCTGATCTTAGACTGGGAATGAACTCCATATGCTTAGACTGGGGATGAACTCCGTATGCCTAAGTCAACCCACAAAAGAGCTTGTGGGTGCTCAGCTGATCGGAGAGGCATAATGCGTAAGCCGGGATTAGCTCAGTCCCTCCGTTGTGTGCTGCCGGTCCTGCTACCACAACCCTCGGTCTGGTTGGGGCTTAGACTTGGAATGAACTCCCTTTGCCTAAGCTAACCCATGAAACGAGCATTACGGGTGCCTCAGCCGGCCAGAGAGGCAGAATGCACAAGCCGGGGGATCGGCCCGGTCCCCCCCTGCTTGCGTAGATCCTGCTGCCTGTCCTGCTTACTGCAACCCTCGGACCAGACCGATCATAGATTGGGAATGAACTACGTATGCTTAGACATGGAATGAACTCCATATGCCTAAGCCCAACCCATGAAACGAGCGTAACGGGCGTTCAGTCGCTCGGAGAGCCAGAATGGGCAAGTCGAGGATCGACTTGGTCCCCCCACGTGTTGTCGATCTACTATCGTAACCCTTGGTCCAGGTCCAATCTTAGACTTGGGAATGAACTCCGTATGCATAAGTTAACCCATGAATGAGCGTGCGGGCGCTGAGCCGATCGGAGGCATAATGCGCAAGCGGGATCGAGCTTGGTCCCCCTCTGCTGCTGTGATCCTGCCAAACCCGCGTCGACTGGGCTTACATGGAATGAACTCCCTATGCCTAAGCCAACCATGAAACAGGCATCTGCCGATGCGCTCTGCCGGTCGGAAGCCGAATGCACCGTCGGGGATGACTTAGCTTATGGAGCCAATCTTGCCCACAAGATTCGCGGACAGTATGATCTTAGACTGGGAATGAACTCCATATGCTTAGACTGGGGCATGACTCCGATATGGCCTAAGTCAACCCACGAAACAGCAGCTATGTGGGGCGCTCAACCGACTGGAGAGGCATAATGCGTAAAGCCGGGGATCAGCTCGATCCCCCGCTTGCGTGCTATCCGATCCCGTTGCCACAACCCTCAGTCCCGGCTGGGGCTTAGACATGGAATGAACTCCCTATGCTAAGCCTACCCATGAAACGGGCATACGGGTGCTCAGCCAGTCGGAGAGGCAGAATGCATAGGCAGGGATCGACCCGGTCCCCCCTGCGTGCTGTCGATCCTACTGTCGCAGCCCTCGGTCTAGTCTGATCTTGGACTGGGAATGAACTTCGTATGCTTAGACTGGGGATGAACTCCATATGCCTAAGTCAACCCACGAAACGAGCATGCTGGTGCTCAGTCGGTAGGAGAGGTCGATCGGATAGGCTGAGTGCCCAAGCCAGGGATCAGCCCAGTCCCCCTCTACGTTCTGTCGATCCCGCTGTTGGTCCTACTACCATAACCTCGTCAGACTGGGCTTAGACATGGAATGAGCTCCGTATGCCTAAGCCTACCCACGAAATGAGCGTGCAGGTGCTTAGCCGACCGCAGAGGCAGAATGTGCAAGTCAAGGAATGGCCCGATCCCCCCTGTGTGCTATCGATCCTGCTACCGCAACCCTCGATCCGGTCTGATCTTAGACTGGAATGAACCCCCGTATGCTTAGACATGGAATAAACTCCGTATGCCTAAGACAACCCTCAAAACGAGCGTGTGGGTGCTCAGCCAACTGGAGAGGCAGAATGCATAAGTTGGGGATTGGCCCGGTCCCCCTGCGTGCTGTTGATCTTGCTACCGCAACCTCGATCTGATCTGATCTTAGATTGGGAATGAACTCCGTATGCCTAAGTCAACCTACGAAACGAGCTGCGGGCGCTCAGTCGGTCGGAGAGGCCATAATGCGCAAGCGGGGATCAGCCTGGTCCCCCTCTGCGTGCTGTCGGTCCCACTGCCACAACCCTTGGTCCGACTGGGGGTTTAGACATGGAATGAACTCCCTATGCCTAAGCCAACCCACCAAAACGGGCGTGCGGGCACTCAACCGGCCAGAGAGGCAGAATGCGCAAGCCGGGGATCGGCCCGATCCCCCCTGCGTGCTACCGATCCTGCTGTCGCAACCCTCGGTCTGGTTCGATCTTAGACTGGGAATGAACTCGGTATGCTTAGACTGGGGATGAACTCTGTATGCCTAAGTCAACCCATGAAACGAGCATGCGGGTGTTCAGCCCGGCCCCCTCTACGTGCTGACCGATCCCGCTGCCGGTCTTGCTGCCACAACCCTCGGTCCGGTTGGGGCTTATACATGGAATGAGCTCCGTATGCCTAAGCCAACCCACGAAACGAGCGTACGGGTGCTCAGCCAGTCGGAGAGGCAGAATGTGCAAGCTGGGGATCGGCCCGATCCCCCCTACGTGTTTCGATCCTACTGCTGGTCCTGCTCTCGCAACCCTCAGTCCGATCCCATCTTAGATGAGAATGAACTCTGCATGCTTAGACATGGAATGAACTCCGTATGCCTAAGCCAACCCACGAAATGATCGTGCGAGCGCTCAGTCGGTCGGAGAGGCAGAATGCGCAAGCCAAGGATCGACCCGATCTCCCCTGCGTGCTGTTGATCCTGCTGTCGCAACCCTCGATCCGTTTTGATCTTAGACTGAGAATGAACTCTGTATGCCTAAGTCAACCCACGAAAAGAGTGTGCAGCCACTGAGCTGATCGGAGAGGCATAATACGAAAGTCGGGGATCAACCTGATCCCCCTCTGCGTGCTGTTAGTCCCACTGCCACAACCCTTGGTCCGGCTGGGGCTTAGACATGGAATGAACTCCCTATGCCTAAGCCAACCCACGAAACGGGCGTGCGGGCGCTCAGCCGGCCGGAATGGCAGAATGCACAAATCGGGGATCGATCTGGTCCCCCCTGCGTGTTGCCGATCCTGCTGGTCCAACCCTCTGTCCGATCTGATCTTAGACTGGGAATGAACTCCATATGCTTAGACTGAGGGTGAACTCTGTATGCCTAAGTCAACCCACGAAACGAGAGTACGGGCGCTCAGCCGACCAGAGAGGCAGGATGCGCAAGCCGAGGATCGAACGGGTGTTGGGTGGGTTCAAGCACATATTCATATTTCTGCCATGCCAATGCCATTTTTATGGCTTGTAAATTCAAACAATGGTCCCCTAAGCCTTCATGCGAAGTTTCGTGGGAAGATGACCCGTTTTCTATTTTTCAAAATTTTTGAAACTTTTTATGTTTCAAGATTTTTTAAAATTTTTTTAGAAATAGTTTTGTGCCCAAATTAGGTAGAGGTGATCGTTGTACTTTTGTTGGCATTCACAAAAAAATTTAGCTAAAAACTCGAAGTGGAGAAGATTTTGTGACTGTTTGAAAAAAGTGTCCCCATTTTAGACACTTTAATGTCTACTGGCAGCAAACCTAACAAATCTCAAATGCTCTTTAAGGGGGTGTGAGTTCTCGAGATTTGATAAAGGATAGGAGGCCAATATAAGGGCCAAGTACCAGCACCCATCGCACATCATGTGCGCACACCCTCCGGCCCCCCTAATCGCTGGAACTCCCAATGCCGCCGGTTAGGCTCTCCGGCGATGCTCCAGTGACGTTCTGACGATGGTGCCCCGGGTGAAAAAAGTGTGGCACCAGCACATGCCCGAGCCAGTATGTGCACCGTGCGTCAAAATATTAGATTGGGAATAAACTCCGTATGCCTAAGCCAACCCACGAAACGAGCGTGCGGGCGCTAAGTCGGTCGGAGAGGCAGAATGCGCAAGTCGGGGACCAGCCTGGTCCCACCCTACATGCTGTCGATCCTGCTACCATAACCCTCGGTCCAGTCTGATCTTAGATTGGGAATGAACTCCGTATACATAAGTCAACCCATGAAATGAGCGTGCGGGCGCTGAGCCGGCCGAAGAGGCATAATGCGCAAGCCGGGGATCAGCCTGGTCCCCCTCTGCGTGCTGCCAGTCCCACTACAACAACCCTCGGTCTGGCTGGGGCTTAGACATGGAATGAACTCCCTATGCCTAAGCCAACCCATGAAAAGGGCGTGCAGATGTTGAACCGATCGGAGAGGCAGAATGCGTAAGTCGGGGATCAGCCTGATCCTCTCTATGTGCTATCGATCTTGTTGCCGTAACCCTCAATTCAATCTGATCTTAGACTAGGAATGAACTCTGTATGCCTAAGTCAACCCAAGAAACGAGTGTGTGGGCGCTCAGCCGGCCGGAGAGGCATAATGTGCAAGCCAGGGATTAGCCCGATCCCCCGTTGCATGCTGTAGGTCCCGCTGCCACAATCCTCGGTCCGACTGGGGCTTAGACATGGAATGAACTCCCTATGCCTAAGCCAACCCATGAAACGGGCGTGCAGGCGCTCAGTCGGCCGGAGAGGCAGAATGCGCAAGCCAGGGATCGGCTCGGTCCCCCCTGCGTGCTGCCGATCCTACTGCTGCAACCCTCAGTCCGGTTCGATCTTAGACTGGGAATGAACTCTAGATGCTTAGACTGGGGATGAACTCTGTATGCCTAAGTCAACCCACGAAACGAGCGTGTGGGCGCTCAACCGATCGAAGAGGCATAATGCACAAGCCGAGGATCAGCTCGGTCCCCCGCTACGTGCTGTCGATCCCGCTGCCATAACCCTCAATCCAACTGGGGCTTAGACGTGGAATGAACTCCCTATGCCTAAGCCAACCCACAAAACGGGCGTGCGGGCGCATAGTCGGTCGAAGAGGTAGAATACGCAAGCTGGGGATCGGCCCGGTCCCTCCTGCATGCTGCCTTTCCTGCTATCGGAACCCTCGGTCCGGTCCGATCTTAGACTGGGAATGAACTCCGTACGCTTAGACTGGGGATGAACTCCGTATGCCTAAGTCAACCTACAAAATGAGCGTGTGGGCGTTCAGTCGATCGGAGAGGCATAATGCGTAAGCCGGGGATCAGCTCGGTCCCCCGCTGTGTGCTGCTGATCTCGCTGCCACAAACCACAAAACAAGCGTGCAGGCACTCAGTCGGTCGGAGAGGCAGAATGCGTAAGCTGGGGATCGGCCCGATCCCCCTTATGTGCGGTTGATCCTGCTGCCGCAACCCTCGATCCGGTCTGATCTTAGACTGAGAATTAACTCCGTATGCCTAAGTCAACACATGAAACAAGCGTGCGGGCGCTGAGCCGGTCGAAAAGGCATAATGAGCAAGCCAGGAATCAGCCCGGTCCCCCTCTACGTGCTACCGGTCCCGCTGCCACAATCCTCGATCTGGCTGGGGCTTAGAGATGGAATGAACTCCCTATGCCTAAGCCAACCCACGAAACGGGCGTCCGGGCGCTTAGCCGGCCGGAGAGGCAGAATGCGCAAGCCAGGGATCGGCCTGGTCCCCCCTGCGTGCTGTCGATCTTGCTGCCGCAACCTTCGGTTCGATCCGATCTTAGACTGGGAATGAACTCCATATGCCTAAGTCAACCCACGAAAACTAGCATGTGGGTGCTCAGTCGACCGGAGTGGCATAATGCGTAAGCCGAGGATCAACCCGGTCCCCCGCTACGTGGTACCGATCTCACTGCCACAACCCTCGATCCGGCTGGGGCTTAGACATGGAATGAACTCCCTATGCCTAAGCCTATCCATGAAATGGACGTATGGGCGCTCAGTCGACCGGAGAGGTAGAATGGCCCGGTCCTCCCTGCATGCTATCGATCCTGCTATCGCAGCCTTCGGTCTAGTCTGATCTTAGACTGGGAATGAACTCTGTATGCTTAGACTGGGGATGAACTCCGTATATCTAAGTCGACCCATGAAACGAGCGTGCTGGCGCTCAGCTGACAGGAGAGGCCTACCGGATAGGCCTACCGGATAGGCTTAATACGCAAGCCGGGGATCAGCCCAGTCCCACTCTGGGTTCTATCGATCCCGTTACCTATCCTGCTTCCACAACCCTCGGTTCGACTGGGGCTTAAACATGGAATGAACTCCGTATGCCTAGGCCTACCCACGAAACAAGCGTGCGGGTGCTCAGTCGATCGAATAGGCAAAATGCGTAAGTCGAGGAATGGCTCGATCCCCCCTTGTGTACTGTCGATCCTGCTGCCGCAATCCTCGGTCCGGTCTGATCTTAGACTGGGAATGAACCCCGTATGCTTAGACATGGAATAAACTCCATATGCCTAAGACAACCCTCGAAACGAGCATACGAGCGCTCAGCCAACCGAAGAGGCAGAACGCACAAGCTGGGGATCGACCCGGTCCCCCCTGCGTGCTGTCGATCCTGCTACCGCAACCCTCGATCCGATCTGATCTTAGACTGGGAATGAACTCTGTATGCCTAAGTCAACCTACGAAACGAGCGTACGGGTGCTCCGTCGGTCGGAGAGACATAATGTGCAAGCCGGGGATCAGCCTGGTCCCCCTCTACGTGCTATCGATCCTACTACCGCAACCTTCGGTCTGATCCGATCTTAGACTAGGAATGAACTCTGTATGCTTAGATTGGGATGAACTTCGTATGCCTAAGTCAACCCACAAAACGAGCGTGTGGGTGCTCAACCGGTCGAAGAGGCATAATACACATGTCGAGGATCAGCCCAGTTCCCCTCTGCGTGCTGCCGATCCTGCTACCGATCCTGCTACCACAACCCTCAGTCCAACTGGGGCTTAGACATGCAATGAACTCCCTATGCCTAAGCCAACCCACAAAATGGGCATACGGGCTCTCAGCCGATCGAAGAGGCAGAATGCGTAAGCCTGGGATTGGCCCGGTCCCTTCTGTGTGCTATCGATCCTGTTGCCGCAACCCTCGATCTGGTCTAATCTTAGATTAGGAATGAACTCCATATGCTTAGACTGGGGATGAACTCCGTATGCCTAAGTCAACCCATGAAACGAGCGTGCAGGCGCTCAGCCGACCAGAGGGGCAGGATGCGCAAGCCGGGGATCGAACGAGTGGTAGGTGGGTTCAAGCACATCTTCACATTTCTACCATGCCAATGCCATTTTTATGGCATGTATTTTCATACAATGGTCCCCTAAGCCTTCTTGTGAAGTTTCATGGCAAGACGACCCATTTTCTATTTTTCACGATTTTCAAAACATTTTACGGTTCGAGATTGTTTAAAATTTTTTTAGAAAGAGTTTTGTCCCCAAATTTGGTAAGGTGATCCTTGTATTTTTGTTGGCATGCATAAAAAAATTCAGCTAAAAACTCGAAGTGGAGAAGATTTTGTGATCGTTTGAAAAAAGTGTCCCCATTTTTGACACTTTAATGACTACTGGCAGCAAACCTATAAAATCTCAAACGCTCTTTAAGGGGGTGTGAGTTCTCAAGGTTTGATGAGGGATAGGGGGCCAATATAAGGGCCAAGTAACAGCACCCATCACACATCATGTGCGCACAACCCCCCGGCCCCCCCAATCACCAAAACCCCAATGCCGCCGGTTAGGCTCTCCGGCAATACTCCGACGATGGTGCCCTGGGCGAAAAAAATGCGGCACCAGCACATGCCCAAGCCCAGCATTTGCTCCGTGGCTCAAAATCTTACATTGGGAATGAACTCCGTATGCTTAGACATGGAATGAACTCCGTATGCTTAAGCCAACCTATGAAACGAGCGTGCGGTCGCTTAGCCGACCGGAGAGGTAGATTGCACAAGTCGGGGATCGGCCCAGCCCCCCTTCGCTGCTATCGATCCTGCTATCGCAACCCTCAATCCGGTCTG
Organism: Durio zibethinus; assembly: GCF_002303985.1. The sequence goes on along the minus strand of NW_019167826.1, from coordinate 30,861,121 downwards.
ATCTTAGACTTGGAATGAACTCCGTATGCATTAGTCAACCCACGAAACAAGCGTACAGGCACTAAGCCGATCGAAGAGGCATAATGCGCAATTCGGGGATCGGCTCGGTCCCCCTCTGCGTGCTGCCGGTCCCGCTGCCACAACCCTCGGTCCAGCTAGGGCTTAGACATGGAATGAACTCTCTATGCCTAAGCCAACCCATGAAACGGGCGTGCGGGCGCTCAACCGGTCGGAGAGGGTCCCGTTGCCACAACCCTCCGTCCACCTGGGGCTTAGACATGGAATGAACTCCCTATGCCTAAGCCAACCCACGAAACAGGCGTGCAGGCGCTCAGCCAGTCAGAGAGGCAGAATGCATAAGCCGAGGATCGGCTCGGTCCCCCCTGCGTGCTATCGATCCTGCATTCGCAACCCTCGGTCTGGTCCGATCTTAGACTGGGAATGAACTCTGTATGCTTAGATTGGGGATGAACTTCGTATGCCTAAGTCAACCCACAAAACGAGCGTGCGGGTGCTTAGCCGGCTGGAGAGGCCAACCGAATAGGCATAATGCACAAGCCGGGGATCAACCCGGTCCCACTCTACGTGTTGCCGATCCTACTACCACAACCCTCGGTTCGGCTGGGCCTTAGACCTGCAATGAACTCCGTATGCCTAAGCCAACCCACGAAATGAGCTTGCGGGCGCTCAGTCGGTCGGGGAGGCAGAATGCACAAGCCATGGATCGGCTCAATCCCCCTCTACGTGCTGTCGATCCTACTGCTGGTCCTGGTGCTGCAACCCGCGGTCCGGTCCGATCTTAGATTGGGAATGAACTTCGTATGCTTAGACATGGAATGAACTCCGTATGCCTAAGCCAACCCACGAAACGAGTGTGCAGGTGCTCAGCTGGCCGGAGAGGCAGTATGCACAAGCCAGGTATCGACCCGATCCCTCCCTGCGTGCTGTCAATCCTGCTGCTGCAATTCTCGATCCGGTCTGATCTTAGACTGAGAATGAACTCCGTATGCCTAAGTCAACCCACGAAATGAGCGTGCGGGCGCTGAGTCAGTCGGAGAGGCATAATGCGCAAGCCGGGGATCGACCCGGTCCCCCTCAGCGTGCTGCCGGTCCCACTGCCATAACCCTCCATCCGGCTGGTGCTTAAACATGGAATGAACTCCCTATGCATAAGCCAACCCACGAAATGGGCGTACGGGTGCTCAGCCAGCCGGAGAGGCAGAATGTGCAAGCCGATGATTGGCCCGATCCCCCTGCGTGCTGCCGATCCTGTTGTCGCAACCCTTGGTCTGGTCTGATCTTAGGTTGGGAATGAACTCTGTATGCTTAGACTGGGGATGAACTCCGTATGGCTAAGTCAACCCACAAAACGAGCGTGGGGGCACTCAGCCGACCAGAGAGGCAGGATGCGCAAGCCGGGGATCGAACGGGTGGTAGGTGGGTTCAAGCACATCTTCATATTTCTGCCATGCCAATGCCATTTTTATGGCATGTAAATTCATACAATGGTCCCCTAAGCCTTCATGTGAAGTTTCATGGCAAGACGACCCGTTTTCTATTTTTCATGATTTTCAAAAAATTTTGTGGTTCGGGATTTTTTAAAATTTTTTTAGAAACAGGTTCATCCCCAAATTAAACAAGGGTGATCCTTGTATTTTTTTTGGCATGCACAAAAAAATTCAGCTAAAAACTCGAAGTGGAGAAGATTTTGTGACCATTTGAAAAAAATGTCCCCATTTCAAACACTTTAATGGCTACTGGCAGCAAACCTATAAAATCTCAAATGGTCTTTAAGGGGGTGTGAGTTCTTGAGGTTTGATGAGGCATTGGGTGCCAATATAAGGGCCAAGTGTCATGCCCTGGGTGGGTGTGCCAGGCACATCAGGTGCACCAGCAGACGAGCCAGAGGTTGAGGCCCGCGGACCAGGCGTGCTGGCGGGTATCTGCACACAAAGCCTAGCAAACGAGTTCAGAACGCCTGCCCAACTTGCAGGCCAGCCCGTGAGACCAATGCCTAGCATACAAGCTGCCCACACCACATCTAGAATGGCCCAAGGTGCTGGACAGGCAAGGGAAGCTTCTGAAAGTAGGCAGGATCAGTAGCAGCATCCTGGCAGATTTGGTTGACCCTGAAAATCAGGAGTTAGCATCCTGATTGATTGTAATCTGTATAATCCCATGATTTTAGCCTTTATTCTAGGGATATTGCCATTAAGTGTAAGCTGGAGCCTCAACTATAAATAGAGGGCTGCTCCTCCCTCATTTGTACACCAACAAACACTTCTGTTTCAGTGAATACAAGAGCATTTCCAGAATTCTGCCTTCTTATCCTGTTTCTCTTTAACTTGCGTAATCAGCTCTTCCTATTGTTCTAGTGCCGTACACTTGTGTTTTAGGCTGACTTAGGCATAAAGGAGGAGATTCCAAGCCTAAGGCCACATGGTTTCTGAGTCTCAGGTCAGAGCCCGTGACAGTTGGTATCAGAGCAAGTTTGATTCTGCGTGTTTGTGTTGTGCAGGATAGAGAAGATGGCATCCCAAAGTGACGCTGCTAACCAACAACTAGAGGCCCAGGAGCATGGGTGTGGAAGAGGGAGGAAAGCCAGTTCTATAGATATTTGGTCTACCATGGACGGTAGGTTGGCCAAAGTGAAGGTGACCAAGGGCGACATGGGGGAGAAGCTTGAGGGGGTAGAGACTCACATTGCATCACTAGACTCCATAGGGGAGGAGATCCAAAGTGAGCTGTAAGCTGCTCTTAACAAAGGCTTGGACGTGTTCACCCAAAAGAATCAGACCTTGGAGGCTGAAGTGCTGACCTTGCACGATGGCATGGAGGCCATGTGCCAGCGGATGGAGGAGCTTACCAGTGAGCTCATTGCTTGCAAGACTGCCATTAGGAATGGCATGTTTGCTGGAGTGTCTAAGTCCAGATTGGATGTCCCCAAGCCTAAGCAGTTCAAGGGGACTAGGGCAGCCAAGGAATTAGATAACTACCTTTGGGGTATAGAGCAGTACTTCCAGGCCATGGGCATGCAAGATGAGGCGATAAAGGTAAGCACCGCTGCTATGTATCTCACTGATGTAGCCTTATTGTGGTAGAGGCGTAGGTGTGATGATGTCAGGCATGGGAGCACCAAGATTGGAACTTGGGCTGAGTTCCAAAAGGAGTTCAGAGAACAATTTTACCTGGAGTATGTCGATGATGAGGCACGGGCAAAGTTGCGCAGGTTAAGCTAGTAAGGGGACATAAGGGAGTATGTCCAAAAATTCTCTGAATTGATGCTACAGATCTCAGATCTTGGTGAGAAGGATGCCTTATTTGCTTTCATGGATGGGCTGAAGCTGTGGGTGAAGCATAAGCTACAAAGGAGAGGAGTTCATGATTTGGCTAAAGCCATGACTACTGTTGAGGCCTTGATAGAGTTCAAGCCTCTGAACAAGTTCGAGTCTACCAAGCCCAAGGGTAAGGGCAGGGACGATAGGGATCAGAAGAAACAGTCCAAGAGAAAGGATCGTGATCGAGAGTCCAAGGATGGAGACTGAGACCGTTCAACCAAAGATGGCAAGAGGAAGCCACCAGCAGGCAAGTGGAAAGCAAAAGGGGACCGAGAGCCACTAGCATGCTACCTATGTAGAGGGAGCCACATAGCGTGCAATTACCCGCAGAAGGGCAAGCTGGTTGCTTAGACAAGGAGTCTGACGAGGAGCCAAAGTCAGGGGCAGTAAAGCTTGGGTCGTTGGTGCTCAATGCTATCCAGAGTAAGGGGAGCCGCAAGCCAAAGGGCTTGATGTTTACGGATCTGATGGTTGCTGGTCAGAAGTGAGCGCACTGGTGGACACAGGTGCCTAACATCTTTTTATTTCAGGTGATAGAGCCTGAAAGCTCAGACTAAAGGTGCAGAAAGGGACTGGTACCATCAAAACGGTGAACTCCAAGGAAGTTCCAGCCATTGGAGTAGCGCGGGGAGTGGAGTTGTAGCTCGGAGACTGGAAAGGCAAGGAGACCATTGAGGTAATACCCCTTGACGACTATGAGTTTATGATTGGGTTGGATTTCCTTGTTCGGATTAATGCCCTCCTTGTGCCTTTTGTTGATTGTGTTTGCATCTTAGATGCATGGTGCCAATAACCTAGTGCCATTGAGAAGATCTGGAGTGGGTCACGGGTGGTGTCAGCCATCCAATTTGCCAAGGCAGTAAGCAGACAAGAAGACACCTTCTTGGCAGCCCTAAAATATGATGAGCCAAGGGAAAAGAGACTGAGTCACCCTTGGAGGTGCTAAAGGTGTTGAAGACCTTTAGTGATGTGATGCCCACAAAGCTACCTAGCAAGCTACCACCTAAGAGGGAGGTGGACCACAAGATTGAGCTAGTGTCTGAGGCCAAGCCACCAGCTAGAGCCCCTTACTGAATGTCTCCACCAGAGTTGGAGGAGTTGAGGAAGTAGCTTAAAGAGTTAGTTAATGCCAGCTTCATCAGGCCATCGAAGGCACCTTATGGTGCAACGGTTCTATTTCAGCGTAAGCATGATGGGTCGTTGCGGTTGTGTATAGACTACTGGGCTTTGAACAAGCTGACCATCAAGAATAAGTACCCATCCCACTCATTGCGGACTTGTTCGATCAACTTGGGAGCACATGTGATTCACCAAGCTAGATTTGAGGTCAGGCTACTATCAAGTCAGGATCACGAAGGGAGATGAGCCAAAGATAGCATGTGTCACTCGGTATGGTTCATATGAGTTCTTGGTGATGCCTTTCAGACTCACGAACGCCCCAGCAACATTCTGTACCCTTATGAACAAGGTACTTCAGTCATTCCTTGATCGGTTTGTTATAGTTTATTGGGATGACATTGTGATCTACAGCCAGACTTTGGGAAAGCATATAGACCACTTGAGATAGGTGTTCGAGGTGTTGCGGGCACACAAGCTATTTGTCAAGAGGAAGAAGTGCTCATTCACCCAACAGGAGATCCCATTCCTTGGCCACATAGTGGGAGGTGGCAGGATACGCATGGATGAAGGCAACATACACGCCATCCTGGAGTGGCAACCGCCAGCCAAGGTCACTGAGTTGAGATCGTTCCTTGGGCTGGTCAACTACTACAGGTGCTTCAACAAAGGTCACTCAGCAATAGCCACACCATTGACTAACTTGCTCAAGAAAGGGAAAGCATGGGAGTGGAGCGTAAGGTGCCAGGAAGCCTTTGACAGGTTGAAATGGGCTGTGACTGAGGAGCCAGTCTTGGCCTTGCCAGACCATGCCAAACCGTATGAGGTGCATACAGATGCATCAGACTTTGCCATAGGGGGCATGTTGATGCAGGAGGGACGTCCAGTCGCGTTCGAGAGCAGGAAGCTAAACGAGACTGAGTGCAAGTACACGGTCCAAGAGAAGGAGATGACTGTAGTGGTGCACTGCTTGCGCACTTGGTGCCATTACCTGTTGGGGTCGAGGTTCATGGTTAGGACGGACAATGTGGCGACCAGCTACTTCCAGACGCAGAAGAAGTTGTCCCCCAAGCAGGCAAGATGGTAAGATTTTCTTACAAAATTTGATTTCCAGATGGAGTACAAGCCAGGGCGGGTGAACCTAGTGGCAGATGCCCTGAGCAGGAAGGCTAACCTTACTGCCATTAGCCAACCAGAGGGGTCACTGGTGCCATGCATCAAGGAGGGACTTGCACATGATCCTATAGCTAAGGCTTTGATGGAGTATGCCCAGCAAGGTAAGACTAGGCAGTTTTAGTTGTAGGATGGCTTGCGTACACCAGGGGCAGTAAACTGTTTGTGCCACAGCACGGAAAGCTCCACAAGGAAGTTTTACAAGAATGCCATGATTCAAGGTAGGTTCGACACCCCGGAGTGAGTCGTACCTTGGTACTGATCGAGGACCAGTACTACAAGCCACACATGAGGGATGATGTGAAGGCCTATGTGAAGACTTGTCTTATGTGCCAACAGGACAAGGTGGAGCTCAAGAAACCAGGTGGTCTCTTGGAGCCATTGCCAATGCCAGAGCGACCATGGGAGAGTGTTTCTCTGGACTTTATAGTCGGTCTAACCAAAGCAGAAGGGTTTGGAAGCATCATGGTAGTGGTGAACAGGTTTTCCAAGTATGGAATCTTCATTCCAGCAACCAAGGAGTGCCCAGCCGAGGAGGCAACTCAATTGTTCCTGAAGAACATGGTTAAGTACTGGGGAGTGCCAAGGACCATTGTTAGTGATCGGGACGGGCGTTTCACGGGCAGGTTCTAGACTGAGTTGTTCAAGCTGTTGGGGTCAGACTTGAACTTTTCCACCAGCATGCATCCGCAGGCCGATGGGCAGACAGAACGAGTGAATGGACTATTGGAGGTCTACCTCAGGCACTATGTGAGTGCCACACAAAGGGATTGGCCAAAGCTGCTAGATATTGCGCAGTTTTCCTATAACTTGCAAAGGAGCGAGGCAACGAACCAAAACCCATTTGAGGTTATGATAGGGCAACAACGACAAACACCCGGTTCGATTGCTGCAGGTTATACAGGGCCGAATCCAGTAGCATACAAGTTTGCCAAGGCATGGTAGGAGCAAACTGACTTGGCCAAAGTTTGTCTACTCAAGGCGGCCAAGAGGTCGAAGAAGTGGGCAGACCAAAATAGGCGGGACGTGCAGTTCCAGGTTGGAGACTTGGTGTTGGTGAAGCTGCATCCCATTGTGCACCATAGAGGGCTACACAAAGGCCTAGTCCGGATGTATGAGGGACCTTTTCGAGTAGTCAAGAGGGTAGGCAAAGTTGCTTACAAGATGGATATGCCACCTAAGCTGAGGGTACACCCAGTGTTCCATGTGAGCATGCTCAAGCCGTTCCATGAGGATGAGGGAGATCCAGGACGGGCAGAGTCAAAGCGTGCGCCATTGGGAGCAAGGGCCTCATATGAAAAGGAGGTCCATAGCATTATAGCTGATTGGGAGGTAAGACAGAAGAACTATCAGCCAAGATAAGAGTACTTGGTGCGCTGAAAGGGACTTCTAGACAGTGAGGCGAGCTGGGAACCAGCAAATGACTTATAGTAGTTTGGGGACCAGATCAGGCAGTACCATGCAGAAGACACAACTAGGGTGTTGCATAATCAGGTGGGGGAGACTGTTACACCCTGGGCGGGCGCACCAGGCACATCAGGCACACCAGCAGGTAAGCCAGAGGTTGAGGCCCGTAGACTAGGCGTGTTCGCGGGTATCTGCGCGCAAAGCCTAGCAAACGAGTTCAGAATGCCCGCCCAACTTGTAGGCTAACCCGTGAGACCAAGGCCTTGCATACAAGCTACCTGCACCACATCCGGAAGGGCCCAAGGTGCTGGAGACACAAGGGAAGCTTCTGGAAGCAGGTAGGATCAGCAGTAGCACCCTGGCAGATTTGGTTGACACTGAAAATCAGGAGTTAGCATCCTGATTGATTGTAATCTCTATAATCCCATGATTTTAGCCTTTATTCTAGGGATATTGCCATTAAGTGTAAGCTGGAGCCTCAACTATAATTAGAGGGCTGATCCTCCCTCATTTGTACACCATCAAACACTTCCGTTTCAACGAAAACAAGAGTATTTCCAGAATTCTACCTTCTTATCCTATTTCTCTTTAACTTGCATAATCAGCCATTCCCGTTGTCCTAGTACCCGTACGCTTGTGTTTTAAGCTGACTTAGGCATAAAGGAGGAGATTCCAAGCCTAAGGCTGCACTGTTTTTGAGTCTAAGGTCGGAGCCCATGACATAAGTACCAGCACCCATCGCACATCATGTGCGCACACCCCCCGACCCCCCCAATCGTTGAAACTCCCAATGCCATCGGTTAGGCTCTCCTGTGATGCTCCGGTGATGCTCCGACGATGGTGCCTCGGGTGAAAAAAATGCGACACCAGTATATGCCCGACCCCAGCATGTGCACCGTGGCTCAAAATCTTAGACTGGGAATGAACACCGTATGCTTAGACATGGAATGAACTCCATATGCCTAAGCCAAGCCATGAAACGAGCGTGCCAGTGCTCAGCCAGCCGGAGAGGTAGAATGCGCAAGCTGGGGATCAGCTCGGTCCCTCCCTGCGAGCTGTCGATCCTGCTATCACAACCCTCGGTCCGATCTGATCTTAGACTGGGAATGAACTCCATATGCATAAGTCAACCCACGAAACGAGCGTGCGGGCGCTGAGCCAGCCGAAGAGGCATAATGTGCAAGCCGGGGATCAGCCCGGTCCCCCTCTGCGTGCCGTTGATCCCGCTACCACAACCCTCGATCTGGCTAGGGCTTAGACATAGAATGAACTCCCTATGAAGCCAACCAACGGAATGGGCGTGCAGGCACTCAGCCGGTCGGAGAGGCAGAATGCGCAAGCTGCGGATCAGCCCGGTCACCCCTACTGCCACAACCCTTGATCCGGTCCGATCATAGACTGGGAATGAACTCCGTATGCTTAGACTAGGGATGAACTTCGTATGCCTAAGTCATCCCATGAAACGAGCGTGCAGGCGCTCAGTCGGTTGGAGAGGTCGATCAGAGAGGCATAATGAGTAAGCCAGGAATCAGCCCGATCTCCCTTTACGTGCTGTCGATCCTGCTACCGATCTTGCTACCACAACCCTCAGTCCTACTGGGGCTTAGACATGGAATGAACTTCGTATGCCTAAGCCAACCCACGAAATGAGCGCACGGGCACTCAACCGACAGGAGAGGCAGAATGCGCAAGTCGGGGATCGGCCTGATCCCCCTACGTGCTGTCGATCCTACTGTTGGTCCTGCTACCACAACCTTCGATCCGATCTGATCTTAGACTGGGAATGAACTCCACATGCTTAGAAATGGAATGAACTTCGTAGGCCTAAGCCAACCCACGAAACGAGCGTGCGGGCACTCATTCGACCGAAGAGGTAGAATGCGCAAGTTGAGGATCGGCTCGGTCCCCCTCTGTGTGCTGTCGGTCCCCCTGCCACAACCCTCAGTCTGGCTAGGGCTTAGACATGGAATGAACTCCCTATGCCTAAGCCAACCCAAGAAACGGACATGCGGGTGCTTAGTCGACCGGAGAGACAGAATACAGAAGCTGAGGATCGACTCGGTCCCCCTTGCGTGCTGTCAATCCTGCTGTCGCAACCCTCGATCCGGTCCGATCTTAGACTTGGAATGAACTCCGTATGCTTAGACCGAGGATGAACTCCGTATGCCTAAGTCAACCCACGAAATGAGCGTGCAGGCGCTCAGTCGATCGGAGAGGCTGGTTGGAGAGGCATAATGCGCAAGTCAAGGATCAGCCCGGTCCACCTTTGCGTGCTGCCGATCCCGCTGCCAGTCCTGCTGCCACAACCTTCGGTCCTGTTGGGGTTAGACATCGGATGAACTCCGTATGCCTAAGTCAACTCACGAAGCAGGCGTGCGGGTGCTCAGTCGGCCGGAGAGGTAGAATGCGCAAGTCAGGGAATGGCCCGGTCCCCCCTGCATGCTGTCGATCCTGCTGCCGCAACCCTCGATCCAGTCTGATCTTAGACTGGGAATGAACTTTGTATGCTTAGACTGGGGATGAACTCCGTATGCCTAAGTCAACCCACGAAATGAGCGTACGGGCGCTCAGCCGACCAGAGAGGTAGGATGCGCAAGCCGAGGTTCGAACGGGTGGTAGGTGGGTTCAAGCACATCTTTATATTTTTGCTGTGCCAATGCCATTTTTATTGCTTGTAAATTCATACAATGGTCCCCTAAGCCTTCATGTGAAGTTTCGAGGCAAGACAACCCGTTTTCTATTTTTCACGATTTTTGAAACTTTTTACGGTTCGAGATTTTTTAAAATTTTTTTAGAAAGATTTTTGTCCCCAAATTTGGTAGAGGTGATCCTTGTATTTTTGTTGGTATGCACAAAAACATTCAGCTAAAAACTTGAAGTGGAGAAGATTTTGTGACTGTTTGAAAAAAGTGTCCCCATTTCAGACACTTTAATGGCTACTGGCAGCAAACCTATAAAATCTCAAATGCTCTTTAAGGGGGTGTGAGTTCTTGAGGTTTGATGAGGGATAGGGGGCCAATATGAGGGCCAAGCACCAGCACCCATCACACATCATTTGCGCACACCCCCTCGGCCCCCCAATCGCCAGAACCCCCAATGCCGCTGGTTAGGCTCTCCGACGATGCTATGGCGATGGAGCCCCGAGCGAAAAAAATGTGCCACCAGCACATGCCCGAGCCCATCATGTGCACCGTGGCTCAAAATCTTAGACTGGGAATGAACTCCGTATGCTTAGACATGGAATGAACTCCGTATGCCTAAGCCAACCCACGAAACAAGCATACGGGTGCTCAACCGGCTGGAGAGGCAGAATGTGCAAGCCGGGGATCGGCCCGGTCCCCCTCTGCGTGCTACCGGTCCCGCTGCCACAACCTTCGGTCTGGCTGGGGCTTAGACATGGAAAGAACTCCCTATGCCTAAGCCAACCCACGAAACAGGCGTGCGGGGGCTCAGTCGACCGAAGGGGCAAAATACGCAAGCCAGGGATCGGCCCGATTCCCCTGCGTGCTGCCGATCCTGCTGCCGCAACCCTCGGTCTAGTATGATCATAGAATGGGAATGAACTCCATAAGCTGAGACTGGGGATGAACTCCATCTGCCTAAGTCAACCCACGAAACGAGCATGCGAGCGCTCAGTCGACCAGAGAGGCAGGATGCGCAAGCCGGGGATCGAATGAGTGGCAGGTGGGTTCAAGCACATCTTCATATTTTTGCCGTGCCAATACCATTTTTATGGCGTGTAAATTCATACAATGGTCCCCTAAGCCTTCATGTGAAGTTTCGTAGCAAGATGACCCATTTTCTATTTTTCATGATTTTTGAAACTTGTTGCGGTTCGGGATTTTTTAAAATATTTTTAGAAAGAGTTTTGTTGGCATGCACAAAAAATTCAGCTAAAAACTCGAAGTGGAGAAGATTTTGTGACCGTTTGAAAAAAGTGTCCCCATTTCAGAACACTTTAATGGCTACTGGCAGCAAACCTATAAAATCTCAAATGCTCTTTAAGGGGTGTGAGTTCTGAGGTTTGATGAGGATAGGGGCCCAATATAAGGGCCAAGTACAAGCAGCCATCGCACATCATGTGTGCACACCCCTCGGCCCCCCTAATCGTCGGAACCCCCAATGCCGCCGGTTAGGCTCTCCGACGATGCTCCGACGATAGTGCCCCGGGCGAAAAAAATGTGGCACTAGCACATGCCTGAGCCCAGCATGTGCATCGTGGCTCAAACTCTTAGACTGGGAATGAACTCCGTATGCTTAGACAGGGAATGCACTCCATATACCTACGCCAACCAACGAAACGAGCGTGCGGGCGCTCAGCCTGCTGGAGAGGTAGAATGTGGAAGCTGAGGATTGGCTCGGTCCCTCTCTGCATGCTACCGGTCTCGCTGCCAGTACCCTCGGTCTGACTGGGGCTTATACATGGAATGAACTCCCTATGCCTAAGCCAACCCATGAAACAGGCGTTCAGGCGCTCAGTCGGTCGTAGAGGCAAAATGCGCAAGCCGGGGACAGGCCCGGTCGCCCCTACATGCTACCGATCCTGCTACCACAACCTGTGGTCCGGTTTGATCTTAGACTGGGAATGAACGCCGTATGCTTAGACTGGGATGAACTCTATATGCCTAAATCAACCCATAAAACGAGCATGCAAGCGCTCAGTCAGTCGAAGAGGCCAATCGAAGAGGCAGAATGCGCAAGTCGGGGATCGGCCCATTCCCCCTTTGCGTGCTGTCGGTCCTGCTACCACAACCCTCGATCCGACTGGGGCTTAGACATGGAATGAACTCCCTATGCCTAAGCCAACCCACAAAACGGACGTGCGGGTGCTCAGCCGGTCGGAGAGGCAGAATGTGCAAGCTGGGGATCGGGTCGGTCCCCCCTGCGTGCTGCCGATCCTGCTATCGCAACCCTCAGTCCATTCCGATCTTAGACTGGGAATGAACTCCGTACACTTAGACTGGGGATGAACTCCGTATGCCTAAGCCAACCCATGAAACGAGCGTGCAGGCACTCAACCGACCGAAGAGGCAGAATGTGCAAGCTGGAGATCGGCCTAGTCCCCCCCTGCATGCTGCCAATCCTGTTGCTGGTTCTGTTGCCAACACCCTCGGCCCGGTTTGATCTTAGACTGGGAATGAACTCTGTATGCTTAGACATGGAATGAACTCCGTATGCCTAAGCCAACCCATGAAACGAGCGTGCGGGCCTCAGTCGATCGGAGAGGTAAAATGCGCAAGCCAGGGACTGACCCGATCCCCTTTGCGTTTTGACGATGGTGCCCCGAGTGAAAAAAAATATGACACCAGCACATGCCAAAGCCCAGCATGTGCAGCGTGGCTCAAACTTTTAGACATGGAATGAACCATATGCTTAGACATGGAATGAACTCCTATGCCTAAGCCAACCCACGAAATGAGTGTACAGGCGCTCAGTCGGTCGAAGAGGCAGAATGCGCAAGCCAGGGATTAGCCCGATCCCCCTCTGTGTGCTGTCGGTCCCGCTGCCACAACCCTCGGTTCGGCTAGGGCTTAGACATGGAATGAACTCCCTATGCCTAAGCCAACCCACGAAACAGGTGTGTGGGCACTCAACCGGTTGGAAAGGCAGAATACGCAAGCCGGGGATTGGCTCGATCCTCCACTGCGTGCTTGCGATCCTGCTACTGGTCCTGTTGCCATAACCCTCTGCATGCTGTCGGTCCCACTGCCACAACCCTCGGTCTGGCTGGGGCTTAGACATGGAATGAACTCCCTATGACTAAGCCAACCCACGAAACGGACGTACAGGCGCTCAGTCGGTCGGAGAGGCAAAATGCGCAAGCCGGGGATCAACCCGATCCCCCCTGCGTGCTGTCGATCCTACTACTGCAACACTGGATCCGGTCTGATCTTAGACTGGGAATGAACTCCGTATGCTTATACTGGGGATAAACTTCGTATGCCTAAGTCAATCCACGAAACGAGCGTACAGGCGTTCAACCGACGAGAGAGGCCGGTCGAAGAGGTATAATGTGCAAGCTGAGGATCAACCCGATCCCCCTCTGCGTGCTACCGATCCCGCTGCCGGTCTTGCTACCACAACCCTCGATCCGGCTAGGGCTTAGACATGGAATGAACTCCGTATGCCTAAGCCAACCCGCAAAACGAACGTGCGGGTGCTCAGTCGGCCGGAGACGCAGAATACGTAAGCCGGGGATCGACCCGATCTCCCCTGCGTGCTACCAATCCTGCTGTTGGTCCTGCTACTGGGAATGAACTCCGTTATGCCCAAGTCAACCCACCGAAACGAGCGTATGGGTGCTGAGCCGATCGGAGAGGCATAATGCGTAAGCCAGGGATCGGCCCGATCCCCCTCTACATGCTACCGATCCCGCTGCTACAACCATCGATTCAGCTAGGGCTTAGACATGGAATGAACTCCCTATACCTAAGCCAACCCATGAAATGGGCGTGCGGGCGCTCAACCGGCTGGAGAGGTAGAATGTGCAAGTCGGGGATCGACCCAGTCCCCCCTGCATGCTGCCGATCCTGTTGCCGCAACCCTTGGTCCGGTCTAATGTTAGACTGGGAATGAACTTCGTATGCTTAGATTGGGGATGAAATTCATATGCCTAAGTCAACCCACGAAACGAGCACGCGGACGTTCAGCCGACGAGAGAGGCAGGATGCGCAAGCCGGGGATCGAATGGGTGGTAGGTGGGTTCAAGAAAGTCTTAATATTTCTACCATGCCAATGCCATTTTTATGGCTTGTAAATTCATACAATGGTCCCCTATGCCTTCATGTGAAGTTTTGACGGCAAGACGACCCGTTTTCTATTTTTCATGATTTTCGAAACTTTTACGGTTCGAGATTTTTAATACTTTTTTGGAAAGAGTTTTGTCCCCAAAATTGGTAGAGGTGATTGTTGTATTCTTGTTGGCATGCACAAAAACATTCAGATAAAAACTTGAAGTGGAGAAGATTTTGTGACCATTTGAAAAAAGTGTCCCCATTTCAGACACTTTAATGGCTATTGGCAGCAAACCTATAAAATCTCAAATGCTCTTTAAGGGGTGTGAGTTCTCGAGGTTTGATGAGGGATAGGGGGCCAATATAAGGGCCAAGTACCAGCACCCATCGCACATCATGTGCGCACACCCCCCCAGCCCCCCCAATCGTCGGAACCCCCAATGCCGCTGGATAGGCTCTCCGCGATGCTCTGGCAATGCTCCGACGATGGTGCCCCGTGCAAGAAAAATGTGGCACCAGCACATGCTCGAGCCCAGCATGTGCTCCGTGGCTCAAACTTTTAGACATGGAATGAACTCCTATGCCTAAGCCAACCCATGAAACGAGCGTGCGGGCGCTCTGCTGGCCGAAGAGGCAGAATGCACAAGCCATGATCGGCCCGGTCCCTTCTGTTGTGCTGTCAGTCCCACTGCACAACCCTCGGGCGGCGGGGCTTTGACAGTGGAAAGAAACTTCCCTATGCCTAAGCCAACCCATTGAAACAGCGTGTTGGGCGGCTCAACCGATCGAGAGGCAGAAAGCATAAGCTAGGGATCAAGCCTCGGTCCCCCACTGCGTGCTGTCGATCCTACTTTGCTGGTCCTGCTACCTCAACCCTCGGTTCGATCCAATCTTAGACTGGAATGAACTTTCGTATGCTTAGACATGTAATGAAACTCACGGTATGCCATAGCCAAACCACGGAACCACGTGCGGGGCGCTTAGTCGGGCCTTAGAGGCAGAATGCGCAAGCCGGGGACTGGCCCGGCCCCCCTGCGTGCTGCGATCTTCTACCGCGACCCTCGGTCCGGTCTGAATCTTAGATTGGGATGAACGTCCGTATGCCAAAGTCAACCCATGAAACGAGCATTCGGGTGCTGAGCCGACCGGAGAGGCATAATGCGCAAGCCGGGGATCGACCCGGTCCCCCTCTACATGCTACCAGTCCCGCTACCACAACCCTCAGTCTGACTGGAGCTTAGACATGGAATGAACTCCCTATGCCTAAGCCAACCCACGAAACGGACGTGCGGGTGCTCAGCTGACCGGAGAGGCAAAATTCACAAGCCGGAGATCAGCCCAATCCCCCTTACGTGCTATCGATCCTGCTATCGTAACGCTCGATCCGGTCCGATCTTAGACTGGGAATGAACTCCGTATGCTTAGATTGGGGATGAACTCCGTATGCCTAAGTCAACCCACGAAACGAGCGTACAGGCGCACAACTGGCTAGAGAGGTTGGTCGGAGAGGTATAATGTGCAAACCAAGGATCGACCCGATCCCCCTCTGCGTGCTGCCAATCTCGTTGCCGAACCTACTGCCACAACCCTCATCCAACTGGGGCTTAGACATGGAATGAACTCTGTATGCCTAAGCCAACCCATGAAATGAGCGTGTGGGCACTCAGTCGACCGGAGAGGCAGAATACGCAAGCTGGGGATCGGCCCGATCCCCCCCTGCATGCTGCCAATCCTGCTGCTGGGAATGAACTCCGTATGCCTAAGTCAACCCATGAAATGAGCGTGTGGGCGTTGACCCGGCCGGAGAGGCATAAGGCGTAAGCCGAGGATCGGCTCGATCCCCCTCTGCGTGCTACCAGTCCTGCTGCCACAACCCTCGGTTCAGCTGGGGCTTAGACATGGAATGAACTCCCTATGCCTAAGCTAACCCATGAAACGGGCGTGTGGGCGCACAGCCGGCCAGAGAGGCAGAACATGCAACCCTTGGTCCGGTTCGATGTTAGACTGGGAATGAACTCCGTATGCTTAGACTGAGGATGAAATCCATATGCCTAAGTCAACTCACGAAATGAGTGTGCGGACGCTCAGCCGACCAGAGAGGCAGAATGCACAAGCCGGGGATCGAAGGGGCGGTAGGTGGGTTCAAGAAAATCTTAATATTCCTGCCATGCCAATGCCATTTTTATGGCTTGTAAATTCATACAATCGTCCCCTATGCCTTCATGTGAAGTTTCATGGCAGGATGACCCGTTTTCTATTTTTCATAATTTTTGAAACTTTTTACGGTTCGGGATTTTTTAAAATATTTTTAGAAAGAGTTTTGTAACCAAATTTAGTAGAGGTGATTGTTGTATTTTTGTTGGCATGCACAAAAACATTCAGCTAAAAACTCAAAGTGGAGAAGATTTTGTGACAGTTTGAAAAAAGTGTCCCCATTTCAGACACTTTAATGGCTACTGGCAACAAACCTATAAAATCTCAAATGCTCTTTAAGGGGATGTGAGTTCTTGAGGTTTGATGAGGGATAGAAGGCCAATATAAGGGCCAAGTACTAGCACCCATCGTACATCATGTGCGCACACCCCTACAGCCCCCCCAATCGCTGGAACCCCAAATGCCGCCGGTTAGGCTCTCCGGCAATGCTCCGGCAATACTCCGGTGATGGTGCCTCAAGCAAAAAAAATCCAGCACCAGCACATGCCCGAGCCCAGAATGTGCACCGTGGCTCAAACTCTTAGACTGGGAATGAACTCTGTATGCTTAGACATGGAATGAACTCTGTATGCTTAGACATGGAATGAACTCCGTATGCCTAAGCCAACCCACGAAACGAGCGTGTGGGCGTTCAGCCGGTCGAAGAGGCAGAATGCTCAAGTCAGGGATCGGCCCGATCCCCCTTTGCTTGCTTTTGGTCTCGCTGCCACAACCCTCGGTCTGACTGGGGCTTAGACATGGAATGAACTTCCTGTGCCTAAGCCAACCCATGAAAAGGGCATGCGGGCACTCACCCGACCGGAGAGGCAGAATGTGCAAGCCGGAGATCGGCCTGAGCCCCCCTGTGTGCTGTCGATCCTGCTATCGCAACCCTCGGTCCGATTAGATCTTAGACTGGGAATGAACTCCGTATGGTTAGACTGGGTATGAACTCCGTATGCCTAAGTCAACACACGAAACAAGCGTGCAGGAGCTCAACCGGTCGAGAGGCCGATCGGAGAGGCAGAATGCGCAAGCCGGGGATCGGCCCGATCCACCCTGTGTGCTATCGATTCTGCTACTGGTCCTGCTACCACAACCCTCAGTCCGATCTGATCTTAGATTGGGAATGAACTCCGTATGCTTAGACATGGAATGAACTCCGTATGCCTAAGCCAACCCATGAAATGAGCGTTCAGGCACTCAACCGGCTGGAGAGGCAGAATGCGCAAGCCAAGGATCGACCCAGTCCTCCCCTGCATGCTGTCGATCCTATTGCTGCAACCCTCGATCCAATCTGATCTTAGACTGGGAAAGAACTATGTATGCCTAAGTCAACCCACGAAATGAGCGTTCGGGCACTGAGCCTGTCGGAGAGGCGTAATGCGCAAGCTGAGGATCAACCTGGTCCCTCTCTCCGTACTGTCAGTCCCGTTGCCACAACCTGTGGTCCGGCTGGGGCTTAGACATGGAATGAACTCCCTATGCCTAAGCCAACCCACAAAATGGGCGTGCGGGTGCTCAGTCGGTCGAAGAGGCAGAATGTGCAAGTCGTGGATCGGCCCGGTCCCCCCTGCATGCTATCGATCCTGCTACCGCAACCCTCGGTCCGGTCTGATCTTAGACTGGGAATGAAATCTGTATTCTTAGACTGGGGATGAACTCCGTATGCCTAAGTCAACCCATTAAATGAGCGTACGGGTGCTCAACCGGCCAGAGAGGCCGATCGGACAGGCATAATGCGCAAGCCGGGGATCAACTCAGACCCTTTCTGCGTGTTGTCGATCCCGTTGTCGGTCTTGTTGCCATAACCCTCGGTCCGACTGGGGCTTAGACATGGAATGAACACCGTATGCCTAAGCCACCCCACGAACGAGCGTGCGGGCGCTCAACCGGCTGGAGAGGCAGAATGCACAAGCTAGGGATCAGTCCGATCCCCCCTGCATGCTACCAATCCTGCTGCTGGTCCTACTGTCGTAACCCTCGGTCTAGTCCGATCTTAGACTAGGAATGAACTCTTTATGCTTAGACATGGAATGAACTCCTTATGCCTAAGCCAACCCACGAAACGGGCGTGCAGGTGCTCAGCCGGTCGGAGAGGCAGAATGCACAAGCTGGGGATCGACCCGGTCCCCCCATGCGTGCTGTCGATCCTGCTGCCGCAACCTTCAGTCCGGTCAGATCTTAGACTGGGAATGAACTCCATGTGCTTAGATTGGGGATGAACTCCGTATGCCTAAGTTAACCCACGAAAAGAGCGTGCAGACGTTCAACCGACCAGAGAGGCAGGATGCGTAAGCCGGGGATCGAACGGGTGGTAGGTGGGTTCAAGCACATCTTCATATTTCTGCCGTGCCACTACCATTATTATGGCTTGTAAATTCATACAATGGTCCACTACGCCTTCATGTGAAGTTTCGTGGCAAGACGACCCGTTTACTATTTTTCACGATTTTTGAAACTTTTTACGATTTGGGATTTTTTAAAATGTTTTTAGAAAGAGTTTTGTCCCCAAATTTGGTAGAGGTCATCCTTCTATTTTTATTGGCATGGACAAAAAAATTCAATAAAAAACTCGTAGTGGAGAAGATTTTGTGACCGTTTGAAAAAGTGTCCCCATTTCAGACGCTTTAATGGCTACTGGCAGCAAACCTATAAAATCTCAAATGCTCTTTAAGGGGTGTAAGTTCTCGAGGTTGATGAGGGATAGGGGGCCAATATAAGGGCCAAGTACCAGCACCCATCGCACATCATGTGCGCACACCCCCCGGCCCCCCAATCGTCGAAACCCTCAATGCCGTCGATTAGGCTCTCCGACGATGCTCCGATGATGCTCCGACGATGGTGCCCTGGGTGAAAAAAATGCAGCACCAGCACATGCGCGAGCCCAACATGTGCACCGTGGCTCAGACTCTTAGACTGGTAATGAACTCCGTATGCTTAAACATGGAATGAACTCCGTATGCCTAAGCCAACCCACGAAATGAGCGTGTGGCGCTCAGCGAGCCGGAGAGGCGGAATGCACAAGTCGGGGATCGGCCCGGTCCCCCTCTATGTGCTGTCGGTCCTGCTGCCACAACCCTCATTCTAGCTTGGGCATAGACATGGAATGAACTCCTATGCCTAAGCCAACCCACGAAATAGGCCTGCGGGCGCTCAGCCGACCGGAGAGGCAGAATGCGCAAGCTGGGGATCGGCCCAGTCCCCCCTGCGTGCTGTCGATCCTGCTGTCGCAACCCTCGGTCCAATCTGATCTTAGACTGGGGAATGAACTCCGTATGCTTAGACTAGGGATGAACTCCGTATGCCTAAGTCAACCCATGAAATGAGCGTGCGGACGCTCCGTCGACCAGAAAGGCAGGATGCGCAAGCCGAGGATCGAACGGGTAGTAAGTGGGTTCAAGCACATCTTCATATTTCTGCCATGCCAATGCCATTTTTCTGGCTTGTAAATTCATACAATAGTCCCCTATGCCTTCATGTGAGGTTTCGTGGTGAGACGACCCGTTTTCTATTTTTCATGATTTTTGAAACTTTTTACGGTTTGGGATTTTTTAAAATGTTTTTAGACAGAGTTTTGTCCCCAAATTTGGGAGAGGTGATCCTATTTTTTTTTTGGCATGCACAAAAAAATTCAGCTAAAAACTCGAAGGGGAGAAGATTTTGTGATCGTTTGAAAAAAGTGTCCCCATTTCAGACACTTTAATGGCTATTGGCAGCAAACCTATAAAATCTGAAATGCTCTTTAAGGGGGTGTGAGTTCTTGAGATTTAATGAGAGATAAGGGGCCAATATAAGGGCCAAGTACCAGCACCCATCGCAAATCATGTGCGCACACCCCCCGGCCCCCCCAATCTCTGAAACCCCCAACGCCGCCGGTTAGGCTCTCCGGCGATGGTCCGGCAATGGTGCCCCAGGCAAAAAAAATGCAGCACCAGCACATGCCCGAGCCCAGTATGTGCACCATGGCTCAAAATCTTAGACTGGGTGTGAACTCCGTATGCTTAGACATGGAATGAACTCCGTATGCCTAAGCCAACCCACGAAACAAGCGTATAGGCGCTCAGCCGGCCGAAGAGGCAGAATGCGCAAGCCGAGGATCGACTCGGTCCCCCTCTACGTACTACCGGTCCCGCTGCCACAACCCTTGATCCTACTGGGGCTTAGACATGGAATGAACTCCCTATGCCTAAGCCAACCCACAAAACAGGCGTGCGGGCGCTCAGTCGGCCGGAGAGGCAGAATGCGCATGCTGAGGATCAGCCCGGTCCCCCCTGCGTGCTGCCGATCCTACTACTGCAACCCTCGGTCTGGTCCGATCTTAGACTGGGAATGAACTCCATATGCTTACACTGGGGATGAACTCCGTATCCCTAAGTCAACCCATGGAACGAGCTTGCGGATGCTCAGTCGACCAGAGAGGCAGGATGCACAAGTCGGGGATCGAATGGGTGGTAGGTGGGTTCAAGCACATCTTCAAATTTCTATCATGCCAATGCCATTTTTATGGCTTGTAAATTCATACAATGGTCCCCTATGCCTTCATGTGAAGTTTTGTGGCAAGACGACCCGTTTTGTATTTTGCATGATTTTTGAAACTTTTTACGGTTCGGGATTTTTTAAAATTTTTTTAGAAAGAGTTTCGTCCCCAAATTTGGTAGAGGTGATCCTTGTATTTTTGTTGGCATGCACAAAAACATTCAGCTAAAAACTTGAAGGGGAGAAGATTTTGTGACCGTTTGAAAAAAGTGTCCCCATTTCAAACACTTTAATGGCTACTGGCAGCAAACCTATAAAACCTCAAATGCTCTTTAAGGGGGTGTGACTCCTCGAGGTTTGATGAGGGATAAGGGGCCAATATAAGGGCCAAGTACCAGCACCCATCGCACATCATGTGCATAAACCCCCCCGGCCCCCCCAATCATCGGAACCCCCAATGTCGCCGGTTAGGCTCTCCGGTGATGCTCCTGTGATGGTGCCTCGAGCAAAAAAAATGTGGCACCAGCACATGCCCGAGTGTAGCATGTGCACCGTGGCTCAAACTCTTAGACTGGGAATGAACTCTGTATGCTTAGACATGGAATGAACTTCGTATGCCTAAGCCAACACATGAAATGAGCAAGCCGGGGATCGGCCCGGTCCCCCTCTATGTGCTGTCGATCTCGCTGCCACAACCCTCAGTCCGACTGGGGCTTAGACATGGAATGAACTCCCTATGCCTAAGCCAACCCATAAAACGAGCGTACGGGGGCTAACCGGCCGAAGAGGCAAAATGCGTAAGCCGAGGACCGACCCGGTCCCCTCTGCGTGCTGTCGATCCTGTTGCCGCAACCCTCGATCCGATCTGATCTTAGACTGGGAATGAACTCCGTATGCCTAAGTCAACCCATTAAACGAGCATTCGGGCGCTAAGCCAGCTAGAGAGGCATAATGCGCAAGCTGGGGATTGGCCTGGTCCCCCTCTGCGTGCTGTCGGTCCCACTGCCACAACCCTCGATCCGGTTGAGGTTAGACATGGAATGAACTCCCTACGCCTAAGCCAACCCATGAAACGGGCATGCGGGTGCTCATCTGGCCAGAGGGTAGAATGCGCAAGTCGAGGATCGGCTCGGTCCCCCCTGCGTGCTACCAATCCTACTGCTGGTCCTACTATCGCAACCCTCGGTCCGGTCTGATCTTAGACTGGGAATGAACTCCGTATGCTTAGACATGGAATAAACTTCGTATGCCTAAGCCAACTCAAGAAATGAGCATACGGGCACTCAGCTAGCCGGAGAGGTAGAATGCACAATGCGGGGACCGGCCCGGTCCCCCCTGCGTGCTGTCAATCCTGCTGCCGCAACCCTCAGTCCAGTCCAATCTTAGACTGGGAATGAACTTCGTATGCCTAAGTCAATGCATGAAACAAGCGTTCGAGCGTTGAGCTAGCCGCAGAGGCATAATGTGCAAGCCAAGGATCGGCCCGGTCCCCCTCTGCGTGCTACCGGTCCCGCTGCCACAACCGTTGTTCCGACGGGGGCTTAGACATGGAATGAACTCCCTATGCCTAAGCCAACCCACGAAACAGGCATGCGGGTGTTCAGCGGGTCGAAAAGACAAAATATGCAAGCCGACGATCGGCTCGTCCCCCTGCGCACTGTCGATCCTGCTACCACAACCCTCAGTCCTATCTGATCTTAGACTGGGAATGAAATCTGTATGCTTAGACTGGGGATGAACTCCGTATGCCTAAGTCAACCCATGAAACGAGTGTGCGGGCACTCAACCGGCTGAAAACGCATAATGCGTAAGCCAGGGATTAGCCCAATCCCCCTTTGCGTACTGTCGATCTCGCTACCGATCTTGCTGCCACAACCTTCGGTCCGGTTGGGGCTTAGACATGGAATGAAGTTCGTATGCCTAAGCCAACCCATAAAATGAGCGTGTGGGCGCTCAGCCGATCGAAAAGGCAGAATGCGCAAGCCGAGGATCGGCCAGATCCCCCTTGCGTGCTGTCGATCCTGCTATTGGTCCTGCTACCGCAACCCTCGATCCAGTTCGATCTTAGACTGGGAATAAACTCTGTATGCTTAGACATGGAATGAACGCCGTATGTCGAAGCCAACCCATGAAATGAGCATACGGGCGCTTAGCCGGTTGAAGAGGCAGAATGACCAAGCCAAGGACCGGCTCGGTCCCCCCTACGTGCTGTCGATCCTGCTGTTGCAACCCTCGCTCTGGTCTGATCTTAGACTGGGAATAAACTCCGTATGATTAAGTCAACCCACGAAACAAGTGTACGGGTGCTGAGCCGACCGAAGAGGCATAATGCACAAGTCGGGGATTGGTTCGATCCCCCTCTGCGTGCTGCCAGTCCCGCTGCCACAACCCTCGGTTCAGCTGGGGCTTAGACATGGAATGAACTCTGTATACCTAAGCCAACCCACGAAACGAGCGTGCAGGCGCTCAGCCAACCAGAAAGGAAGAATGCGTAAGCTGAGGATCAACCTGGTCCCTCCATGTGTGCTACCGATCCTGCTGCTGGTCCTACTGCCGCAACCCTCGGTCTGATCTGATCTTAGACTGGGAATGAACTCCGTATGCTTAGACATGTAATGAACTCCGTATGCCTAAGCCAACCCATGAAACGAGTGTGTGGGAGCTTAGTCGGCCCGAGAGGCAAAATGCACAAGCCAGGGATCGGCTTGGTCCCCCTCTGCATGTTGTCGATCCTGTTGTCGTGGCTCAAACTCTAGACTGGGAATGAACTCTGTATGATTAGACATGGAATAAACTCCGTAAGCCTAAGCCAACCCACGAAACAAGCGTGCGAGCACTCAGCAGGTCGGAGAGGTAGAATGCGCAAGCTGGGGATTGGCCCGATCCCCCTCTGCAAGCTGTCAACCCCGCTACCACAACCCTCAGTCCGGCTGGGGCTTAGACATGGAAAGAACTCCCTATGCCTAAGCCAACCAATAAACCAAAGGTGTGGGCACTCGGCGTGCTGTCGATCCTGCTACCGCAACCCTCGATCCAGTTCGATCTTAGACTTGGAATGAACTCCGTATGCTTAGACTAGGGATGAACTCCGTATGCCTAAGTCAACTCATGAAACGAGCGTGCCGAAGCAAGCCGGGGATTGGCCTGGTCCCCCCTGCGTGCTGTTGATCCTACTGTCGGTCTTGCTGCCGCAACCCTCAGTCCGGTCTGATCTTAGACTGGGAATGAACTCTGTATGCTTAGACATGGAATGAACTCTGTATGCCTAAGCCAACCCACAAAATGAGCGTGCGGGCGCTCAGCCGATCGGAGAGGCAGAGTGCGCAAGCCGGGGAGCAAACCGGTCCCTCCTGTGTGCTGTCGATCCTGGTACTCAAATTTGGTATAGGTGATCCTTGTATTTTTGTTCGCATGCACAAAAAAATTCAGCTAAAAACCCGAAGTGGAGAAGATTTTGTGACCATTTGAAAAAAGTGTCCCCATTTTAGACACTTTAATTGCTACTGGCAGCAAACCCATAAAATCTCAAATGCTCTTTAAGGGGGTGTGAGTTCTCGTGGTTTGATGAGGGATAGGGGGCCAATATAAGGGCCAAGTACCAGCACCCATCACACATCATGTGCGCACTCCCCCCAGCCCCCCCAATCGTCGGAACCCCTAATGCCGTCGGTTAGGCTCTCCGACGATGCTCTGACGACGCTCTGGCGATGGTGCCCCGAGCAAAAAAAATATAGCACCAGCACATGCCTAAGCCCAATATGTGCACCGTGGCTCAAACTCTTAGACTGGGAATGAACTCCGTATGCTTAGACATGGAATGAACTCCGTATGCCTAAGCCAACCCATGAAACGAGCGTGCGAGCGCTCAGCCAGTCGGAGAGGTAGAATGCGCAAGTCGGGGATCGACCCGATCCCCTTCTGCGTGCTGCCAGTCTCGTTGCCCCAACCCTTGGTCCGATTGGGGCTTAGACATGGAATGAACTCCTTATGCCTAAGCCAACCCACAAAATGGGTGTGCGGGCACTCAGCCGGCCGGAGAGGCAGAAAATGCAAGCCGGGGACCGACCTGGTCCCCCCTGCATGCTGCCGATCCTGCTGTCGCAACCCTCGATCTGGTTAGATCTTAGATTGGGAATGAACTCCATGTGCTTAGACTGGGGAAGAACTTTGTATGCCTAACTCAGCCCACGTAACGACCGTGCAGGTGCTCAGCCGGCCAGAGAGGTCAGCCAAAGAGGCAGAATGCACAAGCTGGGGATCAACCCGATCCCGCCCTGCGTGCTATCGATCCTACTACTGGTCCTACTATCGCAACCCTTGATCTGGTCCGATCTTAGACTAGGAATGAACTCCATATGCTTAGACATGGAATGAACTCCGTATGCCTAATCCAACCCACGGAACAAGCGTGCGGGTGCTCAGTAGGCCAGAGAGGCAGAATGCGCAAGCCAAGGATCGACCCGATCCCCTCCTGCGTGCTGTCGATCCAAGTGCTGCAACCCTCGGTCCGGTCCAATCTTAGACTGGGAATGAACTCCGTATGCCTACGTCAACCCACGAAACGAACGTTCGGGTGTTGAGCCGGTCGGAGAGGCATAACGCGCAAGATGGGGATTGGCTCGATCCCCCTCTGCATGCTACCGGTCTCGCTGCCACAACCCTCGGTCCAGCTAGGGCTTAGACATGGAATGAACTCCCTATGCCTAAGCCAACCAATAAACCAAAGGTGTGGGCACTCGGCGTGCTGTCGATCATGCTGCCGCAACCCTCGATCCAGTTCGATCTTAGACTTGGAATGAACTCCGTATGCTTAGACTGGGGATGAACTCCGTATGCCTAAGTCAACTCACGAAACGAGCGTGTCGAAGCAGGCCGGGGTTTGGCCTGGTCCCCCCCTACGTGCTGTTGATCCTACTGTCGGTCTTGCTGTCGCAACCCTCAGTCCGGTCTGATCTTAGACTGGGAATGAACTCTGTATGCTTAGACATGGAATGAACTCTGTATGCCTAAGCCAACCCACAAAATGAGCGTGCGGGCGCTCAGCCGATCGGAGAGGCAGAATGCGCAAGCCGGGGAGCAAACCGGTCCCTCCTGTGTGCTGTCGATCCTGGTACTCGGTCTGGTCCAATCTTAGACTGGGAATGAACTCCGTATGCCTAAGTCAACCCACTAAATGAGCGTTCGGGTGCTGAGCTGGCCAGAGAGGCATAATGCGCAAGCCAGGGATCAGCCCGGTCCCCCTCTGAGTGTTGTCGTTCCCGCCACCACAACCCTCGGTTCGGTGGGGCTTAGACATGGAATGAACTCCCTATGCCTAAACCAACCCATGAAACGGGTGTGCAGGCGCTCAGCCGGCTGGAGAGGTAGAATGCGCAAGCTGGGGATTAGCTCGGTCCCCCCTGCGCGCTGCCAATCCATCTGCCGCAACCTTCGGTCCATTACATCTTAGGTTAGGAATCTACTCCATATGCTTAGACTGGGGATGAACTCCATATGCCTAAGTCAACCCACGAAACGAGCGTGCGGGTGCTCAGCCAGCCGGAGAGGCCCACCGAAGATGCAGAATGCGCAAGCTGGGGATTCGCCCGGTCCTCCCTTGCGTGCTACCGATCCTGCTACTGGTCCTGTTGCCGTAACCCTCGGTCCGGTCCGATCTTAGACTGGGAATGAACTCCGTATGCTTAGACATGGAATGAACTTCGTATGCCTAAGCCAACCCACGAAACGAGCGTGCGGGCGCTCAGCAGGCCGAAGAGGTAAAATGCACAAGCCGGGGACTGGCTTGATCCCCCCTGCGTGCTATCGATCCTGCTGTCGCAACCCTCGATCCGATCCAATCTTAGACTGGGAATGAACTCCGTTTGTCAAAGTTAACCCATGAAATGAGCGTTCGGGTGCTGAGCCGATCGGAGAGGCATAATATGCAAGCCGGGGATCGGTCCGATCCCCCTCTACGTGCTGTTGGTCCCACTACCACATCCCTCGATCCGGCTAGGGTTAGACACGAAATGAACTTCGTATGCCTAAGCCAACCCACGAAATGGGTGTACGGGCGCTCAGTCAGCTAGAGAGGTAGAATGCACAAGCCGGGGATCGATTCGATCCCTCTTGCATGCTGTCGATCCTGCTGTCGCAACCCTTGGTATGATCCGATCTTAGACTGGGAATGAACTTCATATGCTTAGACTAGGGATGAACTCCGTATGCCTAAGTCAACACACGAAATGAGCGTGCGAGCACTCAGCCGGCAGGAGAGTTCGGCCGGAGAGGCATAATGCACAAGTCTAGGATTAGCCTGGTCGCCCTCTGCGTGCTACCGATCCCGCTGTCGGTCCTACTGCCACAACCCTCGATCCGGCTGGGGCTTAGACATGGAATGAACTCCGTATGACTAAGCCAACCCACAAAACGAGCGTGCGGGCGCTCAGCCGATCAGAGAGGCAGAATGCGCAAGCCGAGGAGCGACCCGGTCCCTCCTGTGTGCTGTCGATCCTGGTACTCGGTCTGGTCCAATCTTAGACTGGGAATGAACTCTGTATGCCTAAGTCAACCCACTAAATGAGCGTTCGGGTGCTGAGCCGGCCAGAGAGGCATAATGCGTAAGTCGAGGATCAGCCCGGTCCCCCTCTCAGTGTTGTCGTTCCCACTGCCACAACCCTCGGTCCGGTGGGGCTTAGACATGGAATGAACTCCCTATGCCTAAGCCAACCCATGAAACGGGCGTGCAGGCGCTCAGCCGGCTGGAGAGGTAGAATGCGCAAGCTGGGGATTAGCTCGGTCCCCCCTGCGCGCTGCCAATCCATCTGCCGCAACCTTCGGTCCATTACATCTTAGGTTAGGAATCTACTCCATATGCTTAGACTGGGGATGAACTCCATATGCCTAAGTCAACCCACGAAACGAGCGTGCGGGTGCTCAGCCAGCCGGAGAGGCCAACCGAAGATGCAGAATGCGCAAGCTGGGGATTGGCCCGGTCCTCCCTTGCGTGCTACCGATCCTGCTACTGGTCCTGTTGCCGTAACCCTCGGTCCGGTCCGATCTTAGACTGGGAATGAACTCCATATGCTTAGACATGGAATGAACTTCGTATGCCTAAGCCAACCCATGAAACGAGCGTGCGGGCGCTCAGCAGGCCGAAGAGGTAGAATGCACAAGCTGGGGACTGGCTCAATCCCCTCTGCGTGCTGTCGATCCTGCTACCGCAACCCTCGGTCCGATCCAATCTTAGACTGGGAATGAACTCCGTTTGTCAAAGTTAACCCATGAAATGAGCGTTCGGGTGCTGAACCGATCGGAGAGGCATAATATGCAAGCCAGGGATCGGTTCGATCCCCCTCTGCGTGCTGTCGGTCTCACTGCCACATCCCTCGATCCGGCTAGGGTTAGACATGGAATGAACTTCGTATGCCTAAGCCAACCCACGAAATGGGCGTACGGGCGCTCAGTCAGCTAGAGAGGTAGAATGCACAAGC
>NW_019167826.1:30794591-30832209 GCF_002303985.1 Durio zibethinus | reverse complement strand
TTGGGAATGAACCTCATATGCTTAGACTGGGGATGAACTCCATATGCCTAAGTCAACCCATGAAATGAGCGTGCGGGCGGGCGCTCAGCTGACCATAGAGGTAGGATCGCAAGCTGGGGATCGAACGGGTGGTAGGTGGGTTCAAGCACATCTTCATATTTCTGCCATGCCAATGCCATTTTTATGGCTTGTAAATTCATACAATGGTCCCCTAAGCCTTCATGTGAAACCCGATTTCTATTTTTCACGATTTTTGAAACTTTTTACGATTCGGGATTTTTTAAAATTTTTTTGGAAAGAGTTCTATTCCCAAATCGTGAGCCCAGCATGTGCACCGTGGCTTAAACTCCTAGACTGGGAATGAACTCTGTATGCTTAGACGTGGAAAGAACTACGTATGCCTAAGCCAACCCACGAAACGAGCGTGCGAGCGCTCGACCGACTGGAGAGGCAGAATGCGTAAAGCCGGGATCGGCCTGGTCCCCCCCTACGTGCTATCGATCCTGCTACTGTAACCCTCTATCCGGTCTGATCTTAGACTGGGAATGAACTCCATATGCATAAGTCAACCCACGAAACGAGCGTGCGGGCACTGAGCCGGTCGAAGAGGCATAATGCGCAAATTGAGGATCAACCCGGTCCCCCTCTGCGTTCTGCCGGTCCCGCTACCGCAACCCTCGGTCTGACTGGGGCTTAGACATGGAATGAACTCCCTATGCCTAAGCCAACCCATGAAACAGGCGTACGGTCGCTCAGTTGGTCGGAGAGGTAGAAAGCGCAAGCTGGGGATCGGTTCGGTCCCCCCTACGTCTACCAATCCTGCTGTTGCAACCCTCGGTCAGGTCCGATCTTAGACTAAGAATGAACTCCGTATGCTTAGATTGGGGATGAACTTCATATGCCAAAGTCAACCCATGAAACGAGCGCGTGGGCGCTCAGTCGACCGGAGAGGGCAACCGGTGAGGCATAATGTGCAAGTCGAGGATCAGCCCAGTCCCCCTCTGCGTGCTGCCGATCCCGCTGCCAGTCTTGCTGCCACAACCCTTGGTCCGACTGGGGCTTAGACATGGAATGAATTCCCTATGCCTAAGCCAACCCATGAAACGAGCGTGCGGGCTCTCAGTTGTGCGCAAGCCAAGGATCAGCCCGATCCCCCCTGCGTACTGCCGATCCTGCGGTCGCAACCCTCGATCCAATCCGATCTTGGACTGGGAATGAACTCCATATCCAAAGACATGGAATGAACTCCGTATGCCTAAGCCAACCCACGAAACGAGCGTGCGGGTGCTCAGCTAGTCGGAGAGGTAGAATGTGCAAGTCGGGGATCGGCCCAATCCCCCCTACGTGCTACCAATCCTACTACTGGTCCTGCTATCACAACCCTCAGTCCGGTCCGATCTTAGACTGACAATGAACTCCGTATGCTTAGACATGGATGAACTCCGTATGCTTAGACATGGAATGAACTCCGTATGCCTAAGCCAACCCACGAAACGAGCGTGCGGGCGCTCAGCCGGTCGGAGAGGTAGAATGCACAAGCCGGGGATCGACCCGATCTCCCCTACATGCTGTCGATCCTGCTACCGTAACCCTCGGTCCGTTCTGATCTTAGACGAAGAATGAACTCCGTATGCCTAAGTCAACCCATGAAATGAGCGTGCGGCACTGAGCCGGCCAGAAAGGCATAATGCGAAAGTCGAGGATCGGCCCGGTCCCCCTCTGCGTGCTGTCGATCCTGCTGCCACAACCCTCGGTCCGATTGGGGATTAGACATGGAATGAACTCCCTATGCCTAAGCCAACCCACGAAACGGGCGAGCGGGCGTTCAGCCGGTCGAAGTGGCAAAATGCGTAATCTGGGGATCGGTCTGGTCTGCCCTGTGTGTTGCCGATCCTACTACCGTAACCCTCGATCCAGTCCGATCTTAGACTGGGAGTGAACTCTATATACTTAGACTGAGGAGGAACTCCGTATGCCTATGTCAACCCATGAAACGAGAGTGCGGGCGCTCAGCCGACCAGAGAGGCAGGATGGACAAGCCGGGGATCGAATGGGTGGTGGGTGGGTTCAAGAACATATTCATATTTCTGCCATGCCAATGCCATTTTTATGGCTTGTAAATTCAAACAATGGTCCCGTAAGCCTTCATGTGAAGTTTCGTGGGAAGACGACCCGTTTTCTATTTTTTATGATTTTTGAAACTTTTTGCGTTTCAAGATTTTTTAAAATTTTTTTAGAAACAGTTTTGTCCCCAAATTAGGTAGAGGTGATCCATATACTTTTTTTGGTATGCACAAAAAAATTCAGCTAAAAACTCAAAGTGGAGAAGATTTTGTGACTGTTTGAAAAAAGTGTCCCCATTTCAAACACTTTAATGTCTACTGGCAGCAAACCTATAAAATCACAAATGCTCTTTAAGGGCGTGTGAGTTCTGGAGGTTTGATGAAGGATAGGGGGCCAATATAAGGGCCAAGTACCAGCACCCATCGCACAACATGTGCGTACACCCCTCGGCCCCCCTAATCGCTGGAACCCCCAATGCCGCCGGTTAGGCTCTCCGGCGATGCTCCGGTGATGTTCCGACGATGGTGCCCCGGGCGAAAAAAATGTGGCACCAGCACATGCCTGAGCCCAGTACGTGCACCGTGGCTCAAAATCTTAGACTGGGAATGAACCCCGTATGCTTAGACATGGAATGAACTCCATATACCTAAGCCAACCCATGAAATGAGCGTGAGGGCGCTCAGCCAGTGGAAGAGGCAGAATGCGCAAGCCGGGGATCGGCCCGGTCCCCCCTACGTGCTGTCGATCCTACTACCGTAACCCTCGGTCTGGTCTGATCTTAGACTGGGAATGAACTCCATATGCGTAAGTCAACCCATGAAATGAGCGTGTGGGCACTGAGCCGGCCGAAGAGGCATAATGCGCAAGTCAGGGATCGGCCTGGTCCCCCTCTGCGTGCTGCCGATCCCACTGCCACAACCCTCGATCCGGCTGGGGCTTAGACATGGAATGAACTCCCTATGCCTAAGCCAACCCACGAAACCGGCGTGAGGGTGCTGAGACGGTCGGAAAGGCAGAATACGTAAGCCAGGGAACGGGTCGATCCCCCCACGTGCTGCCGATCTTGTTGTCGTAACCCTTAGTCCGATCCAATCTTAGACTGGGAATGAACTCCGTTTGCTTAGATTGGGGATGAACTCTGTATGCCTAAGTCAACCCACGAAACGAGTGTGTGGGTGCTCAACCGGTCGAAAAGGCATAATGCGCAAGCCATGGATTAGCTCGATCCCCCGCTGCGTGCTACCGGTCCCGCTGCCACAACCCTCGGTCCGACTGGGGCTTAGACATGGAATGAACTTCCTATGCCTAAGCCAACCCACGAAATGGGCGTACGGGCACTCAGTCGGCTGGAGAGGCAGAATGCACAAGTCGAGGATCAGCTTGGTTCCCCCTGCGTGCTGTCGATCCTGCTGCTACAACCCTCAGTCCGGTTCGATCTTAGACTGGGAATGAACTCCGGATGCTTAGACTGGGGATGAACTCCGTATGCCTAAGTCAACCCACGAAACGAGCGTGTGGGTGCTCAGTCGATCGGAGAGGCATAATGTGCAAGCCGAGGATCTGTCCGATCCCTCGCTATGTGCTACCGGTCCCACTACCACAACCCTCGGTCTGGCTAGGGCTTAGACATGGAATGAACACCTTATGCCTAAGGCAACCCACAAAATGGGCGTGCGGGCGCTCAGCCTATCGGAGAGGCAGAATACGTAAGCCAGGGATCGGCCTGATCCCCCCTGCGTGCTGTCGATCTTGCTATCGCAACCCTCGGTCCGGTCTGATCTTAGACTGGGAATGAACTCCATATGCTTAGACTGGGGGATGAACTCCGTATGCCTAAGTCAACCCACAAAACGAGCTTGTGGGTGCTCAGCTGACCGGAGAGGCATAATGCGTAAGCCGGGGATTAGCTCAGTCCCCCGTTGTGTGCTGCCGGTCCTGCTACCACAACCCTCGGTCCGGTTGGGGCTTAGACTTGGAATGAACTCCCTTTGCCTAAGCCAACCCACGAAACGAGCGTACGGGTGCTCAGCCGGCCAGAGAGGCAGAATGCACAAGCCGGGGATCGGCCCGGTCCCCCCTGCTTGCTGTAGATCCTGCTGCCTGTCCTGCTACTGCAACCCTCGGACCAGACCGATCATAGACTGGGAATGAACTACGTATGCTTAGACATGGAATGAACTCCGTATGCCTAAGCCAACCCATGAAACGAGCGTACGGGCGTTCAGTCGCTCGGAGAGCCAGAATGGGCAAGTCGAGGATCGACTTGGTCCCCCCAACGTGTTGTCGATCCTACTATCGTAACCCTTGGTCCAGTCCAATCTTAGACTGGGAATGAACTCCGTATGCATAAGTTAACCCATGAAATGAGCGTGCGGGCGCTGAGCCGGTCGAAGAGGCATAATGCGCAAGCCGGGGATCAGCTTGGTCCCCCTCTGCGTGCTGTCGATCCCACTGCCACAACCCTCGGTCCGACTGGGGCTTAGACATGGAATGAACTCCCTATGCCTAAGCCAACCCATGAAACAGGCATCTGGGCGCTCAGCCGGTCGGAAAGGCAGAATGCACAAGCCGGGGATCGACCTAGTCCCCCCTACGTGCTGCCAATCTTGCTACCACAACCTTCGGTCCAGTATGATCTTAGACTGGGAATGAACTCCGTATACTTAGACTGGGGATGAACTCCGTATGCCTAAGTCAACCCACGAAAATGAGCATGTGGGCGCTCAGCCGACTGAAGAGGCATAATGCGTAAGCCGGGGGATCAGCTCGATCCCCCGCTGCGTGCTATCGATCCCGTTGCCACAACCCTCAGTCCGGCTGGGGCTTAGACATGGAATGAACTCCCTATGCCTAAGCCTACCCATGAAACGGGCATACGGGTGCTCAGCCAGTCGGAGAGGCAGAATGCATAGGCCAGGGATCGACCCGGTCCCCCCTGCGTGCTGTCGATCCTACTGTCGCAGCCCTCGGTCTAGTCTGATCTTGGACTGGGAATGAACTTCGTATGCTTAGACTGGGGATGAACTCCATATGCCTAAGTCAACCCACGAAACGAGCATGCTGGTGCTCAGTCGGTAGGAGAGGTCGATCGGATAGGCTGAGTGCCCAAGCCAGGGATCAGCCCAGTCCCCCTCTACGTTCTGTCGATCCCGCTGTTGGTCCTACTACCATAACCTTCGGTCAGACTGGGGCTTAGACATGGAATGAGCTCCGTATGCCTAAGCCTACCCACGAAATGAGCGTGCAGGTGCTTAGCCGACCGCAGAGGCAGAATGTGCAAGTCAAGGAATGGCCCGATCCCCCCTGTGTGCTATCGATCCTGCTACCGCAACCCTCGATCCGGTCTGATCTTAGACTGGGAATGAACCCCGTATGCTTAGACATGGAATAAACTCCGTATGCCTAAGACAACCCTCAAAACGAGCGTGTGGGTGCTCAGCCAACTGGAGAGGCAGAATGCATAAGTTGGGGATTGGCCCGGTCCCCCCTGCGTGCTGTTGATCTTGCTACCGCAACCCTCGATCTGATCTGATCTTAGATTGGGAATGAACTCCGTATGCCTAAGTCAACCTACGAAACGAGCGTGCGGGCGCTCAGTCGGTCGGAGAGGCATAATGCGCAAGCCGGGGATCAGCCTGGTCCCCCTCTGCGTGCTGTCGGTCCCACTGCCACAACCCTTGGTCCGACTGGGGGTTAGACATGGAATGAACTCCCTATGCCTAAGCCAACCCACAAAACGGGCGTGCGGGCACTCAGCCGGCCAGAGAGGCAGAATGCACAAGCAGGGGATCGGCCCGATCCCCCCTACGTGCTACCGATCCTGCTGTCGCAACCCTCGGTCTGGTTCGATCTTAGACTGGGAATTAACTTGGTATGCTTAGACTGGGGATGAACTCTGTATGCCTAAGTCAACCCATGAAACGAGCAAGCGGGTGTTCAGCCCGGCCCCCTCTACGTGCTACCGATCCCGCTGTCGATCTTGCTGCCACAACCCTCGGTCCGGTTGGGGCTTATACATGGAATGAGCTCCGTATGCCTAAGCCAACCCACGAAACGAGCGTACGGGTGCTCAGCCAGTCGGAGAGGTAGAATGTGCAAGCTGGGGATCGGCCCGATCCCCCCTACGTGTTTCGATCCTACTGCTGGTCCTGCTCTCGCAACCCTCAGTCCGATCCCATCTTAGATTGAGAATGAACTCTGCATGCTTAGACATGGAATGAACTCCGTATGCCTAAGCCAACCCACGAAATGATCGTGCGAGCGCTCAGTCGGTCGGAGAGGCAGAATGCGCAAGCCAAGGATCGACCCGATCTCCCCTGCGTGCTGTTGATCCTGCTGTCGCAACCCTCGATCCGTTTCGATCTTAGACTGAGAATGAACTCTGTATGCCTAAGTCAACCCACGAAAAGAGTGTGCAGCCACTGAGCTGATCGGAGAGGCATAATACGAAAGTCGGGGATCAACCTGATCCCCCTCTGCGTGCTGTTAGTCCCACTGCCACAACCCTTGGTCCGGCTGGGGCTTAGACATGGAATGAACTCCCTATGCCTAAGCCAACCCACGAAACGGGCGTGCGGGCGCTCAGCCGGCCGGAATGGCAGAATGCACAAATCGGGGATCGATCTGGTCCCCCCTGCGTGTTGCCGATCCTGCTGGTCCAACCCTCTGTCCGATCTGATCTTAGACTGGGAATGAACTCCATATGCTTAGACTGAGGGTGAACTCTGTATGCCTAAGTCAACCCACGAAACGAGAGTGCGGCGCTCAGCCGACCAGAGAGGCAGGATGCGCAAGCCGAGGATCGAACGGGTGTTGGGTGGGTTCAAGCACATATTCATATTTCTGCCATGCCAATGCCATTTTTATGGCTGTAAATTTCAAACAATGGTCCCCTAAGCCTTCATGCGAAGTTTTCGTGGGAAGATGACGCCGTTTCTATTTTTTCAAAATTTTTGAAACTTTTATGTTTCAAGATTTTTTAAAATTTTTTAGAAATAGTTTTGTGCCCAAATTAGGTAGAGGTGATCCTTGTACTTTTGGTTGGCATTCACAAAAAAATTTAGCTAAAAACTCGAAGTGGAGAAGATTTGTGACTGTTTGAAAAAAGTGTCCCCATTTAGACACTGTTAATGTCTACTGGCAGCAAAACCTAACAAATCTCAAATGCTCTTTAAGGGGGTGTGAGTTCTCGAGATTTGATAAAGGATAGGAGGCCAATATAAGGGCCAAAGTACCAGCACCCATCGCACATCATGTGCGCACACCCTCTCGGCCCCCCTAATCGCTGGAACTCCCAATGCCGCCGGTTAGGCTCTCCGGCGATGCTCCAGTGACGTTCTGACGATGGTGCCCCGGGTGAAAAAAAGTGTGGCACCAGCACATGCCCGAGCCAGTATGTGCACCGTGCGTCAAAATATTAGATTGGGAATAAACTCCGTATGCCTAAGCCAACCCACGAAACGAGCGTGCGGGCGCTAAGTCGGTCGGAGAGGCAGAATGCGCAAGTCGGGGACCAGCCTGGTCCCACCCTACATGCTGTCGATCCTGCTACCATAACCCTCGGTCCAGTCTGATCTTAGATTGGGAATGAACTCCGTATACATAAGTCAACCCATGAAATGAGCGTGCGGCGCTGAGCCGGCCGAAGAGGCATAATGCGCAAGCCGGGGATCAGCCTGGTCCCCCTCTGCGCTGCCAGTCCCACTACAACAACCCTCGGTCTGGCTGGGGCTTAGACATGGAATGAACTCCCTATGCCTAAGCCAACCCATGAAAAGGGCGTGCAGATGTTGAACCGATCGGAGAGGCAGAATGCGTAAGTCGGGGATCAGCCTGATCCTCTCTATGTGCTATCGATCCTGTTGCCGTAACCCTCAATTCAATCTGATCTTAGACTAGGAATGAACTCTGTATGCCTAAGTCAACCCAAGAAACGAGTGTGTGGGCGCTCAGTCGGTCGGAGAGGCATAATGTGCAAGCCAGGGATTAGCTCGATCCCCCGTTGCGTGCTGCAGGTCTCGCTGCCATAATCCTCGATCCGACTGGGGCTTAGACATGGAATGAACTCCCTATGCCTAAGCCAACCCATGAAACGGGCGTGCAGGCGCTCAGCCGGCCGGAGAGGCAGAATGCGCAAGCCAGGGATCGGCTCGGTCCCCCCTGCGTGCTGCCGATCCTACTGCTGCAACCCTCAGTCCGGTTCGATCTTAGACTGGGAATGAACTCTAGATGCTTAGACTGGGGATGAACTCTGTATGCCTAAGTCAACCCACGAAACGAGCGTGTGGGCGCTCAACCGATCGAAGAGGCATAATGCACAAGCCGAGGATCAGCTCGGTCCCCCACTACGTGCTGTCGATCCCGCTGCCATAACCCTCAATCCAATTGGGGCTTAGACGTGGAATGAACTCCCTATGCCTAAGCCAACCCACAAAACGGGCGTGCGGGCGCATAGTCGGTCGAAGAGGTAGAATACGCAAGCTGGGGATCGGCCCGGTCCCTCCTGCATGCTGCCTTTCCTGCTATCGGAACCCTCGGTCCGGTCCAATCTTAGACTGGGAATGAACTCCGTACGCTTAGACTGGGGATGAACTCCGTATGCCTAAGTCAACCTACAAAACGAGCGTGTGGGCGTTCAGTCGATCGGAGAGGCATAATGCGTAAGCCGGGGATCAGCTCGGTCCCCCGCTGTGTGCTGCTGATCTCGCTGCCACAAACCACAAAACAAGCGTGCGGGCATTCAACCGGTCGGAGAGGCAGAATGCGTAAGCTGGGGATCGGCCCGGTCCCCCTTATGTGCTGTTGATCCTGCTGCCGCAACCCTCGGTCCGGTCTGATCTTAGACTGAGAATTAACTCCGTATGCCTAAGTCAACACATGAAACAAGCGTGCGGGCGCTGAGCCGGTCGAAAAGGCATAATGAGCAAGCCAGGAATCAGCCCGGTCCCCCTCTACGTGCTACCGGTCCCGCTGCCACAATCCTCGATCTGGCTGGGGCTTAGAGATGGAATGAACTCCCTATGCCTAAGCCAACCCACGAAACGGGCGTCCGGGCGCTTAGCCGGCCGGAGAGGCAGAATGCGCAAGCCAGGGATCGGCCTGGTCCCCCCTGCGTGCTGTCGATCTTGCTGCCGCAACCTTCGGTTCGATCCGATCTTAGACTGGGAATGAACTCCATATGCCTAAGTCAACCCACGAAAACTAGCATGTGGGTGCTCAGTCGACCGGAGTGGCATAATGCGTAAGCCGAGGATCAACCCGGTCCCCCGCTACGTGGTACCGATCTCACTGCCACAACCCTCGATCCGGCTGGGGCTTAGACATGGAATGAACTCCCTATGCCTAAGCCTATCCATGAAATGGACGTATGGGCGCTCAGTCGACCGGAGAGGTAGAATGGCCCGGTCCTCCCTGCATGCTGTCGATCCTGCTATCGTAGCCTTCGGTCTAGTCTGATCTTAGACTGGGAATGAACTCTGTATGCTTAGACTGGGGATGAACTTCGTATATCTAAGTCGACCCATGAAACGAGCGTGCTGGCGCTCAGCTGACAGGAGAGGCCTACCGGATAGGCCTACGGATAGGCTTAATACGCAAGCCGGGGATCAGCCCAGTCCCACTCTGGGTTCTATCGATCCCGTTACCTATCCTGCTTCCACAACCCTCGGTTCGACTGGGGCTTAAACATGGAATGAACTCCGTATGCCTAGGCCTACCCACGAAACAAGCGTGCGGGTGCTCAGTCGATCGAATAGGCAAAATGCGTAAGTCGAGGAATGGCTCGATCCCCCCTTGTGTACTGTCGATCCTGCTGCCGCAATCCTCGGTCCGGTCTGATCTTAGACTGGGAATGAACCCCGTATGCTTAGACATGGAATAAACTCCATATGCCTAAGACAACCCTCGAAACGAGCATACGAGCGCTCAGCCAACCGAAGAGGCAGAACGCACAAGCTGGGGATCGACCCGGTCCCCCTGCGTGCTGTCGATCCTGCTACCGCAACCCTCGATCCGATCTGATCTTAGACTGGGAATGAACTCTGTATGCCTAAGTCAACCTACGAAACGAGCGTACGGGTGCTCCGTCGGTCGGAGAGACATAATGTGCAAGCCGGGGATCAGCCTGGTCCCCCTCTACGTGCTATCGATCCTGCTACCGCAACCTTCGGTCTGATCCGATCTTAGACTAGGAATGAACTCTGTATGCTTAGATTGGGATGAACTTCGTATGCCTAAGTCAACCCACAAAACGAGCGTGTGGGTACTCAACCGGTCGGAGAGGCATAATACACATGTCGAGGATCAGCCCAGTTCCCCTCTGCGTGCTGCCGATCCTGCTACCGATCCTGCTACCACAACCCTCAGTCCAACTGGGGCTTAGACATGCAATGAACTCCCTATGCCTAAGCCAACCCACAAAATGGGCATACGGGCTCTCAGCCGATCGAAGAGGCAGAATGCGTAAGCCTGGGATTGGCCCGGTCCCTTCTGTGTGCTATCGATCCTGTTGCCGCAACCCTCGATCTGGTCTAATCTTAGATTAGGAATGAACTCCATATGCTTAGACTGGGGATGAACTCCGTATGCCTAAGTCAACCCATGAAACGAGCGTGCAGGCGCTCAGCCGACCAGAGGGGCAGGATGCGCAAGCCGGGGATCGAACGAGTGGTAGGTGGGTTCAAGCACATCTTCACATTTCTACCATGCCAATGCCATTTTTATGGCATGTATTTTCATACAATGGTCCCCTAAGCCTTCTTGTGAAGTTTCATGGCAAGACGACCCATTTTCTATTTTTCACGATTTTCAAAACATTTTACGGTTCGAGATTGTTTAAAATTTTTTTAGAAAGAGTTTTGTCCCCAAATTTGGTAAGGTGATCCTTGTATTTTTTGGCATGCATAAAAAAATTCAGCTAAAAACTCGAAGTGGAGAAGATTTTGTGATCGTTTGAAAAAAGTGTCCCCATTTTTGACACTTTAATGACTACTGGCAGCAAACCTATAAAATCTCAAACGCTCTTTAAGGGGGTGTGAGTTCTCAAGGTTTGATGAGGGATAGGGGGCCAATATAAGGGCCAAGTAACAGCACCCATCACACATCATGTGCGCACAACCCCCGGCCCCCCAATCACCAAAACCCCAATGCCGCCGGTTAGGCTCTCCGGCAATACTCCGACGATGGTGCCCTGGGCGAAAAAAATGCGGCACCAGCACATGCCCAAGCCCAGCATTTGCACCGTGGCTCAAAATCTTACATTGGGAATGAACTCCGTATGCTTAGACATGGAATGAACTCCGTATGCTTAAGCCAACCTATGAAACGAGCGTGCGGTCGCTTAGCCGACCGGAGAGGTAGATTGCACAAGTCGGGGATCGGCCCAGCCCCCCTTCGCTGCTATCGATCCTGCTATCGCAACCCTCAATCCGGTCTGATCTTAGACTTGGAATGAACTCCGTATGCATTAGTCAACCCACGAAACAAGCGTACAGGCACTAAGCCGATCGAAGAGGCATAATGCGCAATTCGGGGATCGGCTCGGTCCCCCTCTGCGTGCTGCCGGTCCCGCTGCCACAACCCTCGGTCCAGCTAGGGCTTAGACATGGAATGAACTCTCTATGGCCTAAGCCAACCCATGAAACGGGCGTGCGGGCGCTTCAACCGGTCGGAGAGGGTCCCGTTGCCACAACCCTCCGTCCACCTGGGGCTTAGACATGGAATGAACTCCCTATGCCTAAGCCAACCCACGAAACAGGCGTGCAGGCGCTCAGCCAGTCAGAGGGCAGAATGCATAAGCCGAGGATCGGCTCGGTCCCCCCTGCGTGCTATCGATCCTGCATCGCAACCCTCGGTCTGGTCCGATCTTAGACTGGGAATGAACTCTGTATGCTTAGATTGGGGATGAACTTCGTATGCCTAAGTCAACCCACAAAACGAGCGTGCGGGTGCTTAGCCGGCTGGAGAGGCCAACCGAATAGGCATAATGCACAAGCCGGGGATCAACCCGGTCCCACTCTACGTGTTGCCGATCCTACTACCACAACCCTCGGTTCGGCTGGGCCTTAGACCTGCAATGAACTCCGTATGCCTAAGCCAACCCACGAAATGAGCTTGCGGGCGACTCAGTCGGTCGGGGAGGCAGAATGCACAAGCCATGGATCGGCTCAATCCCCTCTACGTGCTGGTCGATCCTACTGCTGGTCCTGGTGCTGCAACCCGCGGTCCGGTCCGATCTTAGACTGGGAATGAACTCCGTATGCTTAGACATGGAATGAACTCCGTATGCCTAAGCCAACCCACGAAACGAGCGTGCGGGTGCTCAGCTGGCCGGAGAGGCAGTATGCGCAAGCCAGGGATCGACCCGATCCCCCCTGCGTGCTGTCGATCCTACTGTTGCAATCCTCGGTCCGGTCTGATCTTAGACTGAGAATGAACTCCGTATGCCTAAGTCAACCCACGAAATGAGCGTGCGGGCGCTGAGTCGGTCGGAGAGGCATAATGCACAAGCCGGGGATCGACCCGGTCCCCCTCAGCGTGCTGCGGTCCCACTGCCATAACCCTCCATCCGGCTGGTGCTTAAACATGGAATGAACTCCCTATGCATAAGCCAACCCACGAAATGGGCGTACGGGTGCTCAGCCAGCCGGAGAGGCAGAATGTGCAAGCCGAGATTGGCCCGATCCCCCTGCGTGCTGCCGATCCTGTTGTCGCAACCCTTGGTCTGGTCTGATCTTAGGTTGGGAATGAACTCTGTATGCTTAGACTGGGGATGAACTCCGTATGGCTAAGTCAACCCACAAAACGAGCGTGGGGGTCAGCCGACCAGAGAGGCAGGATGCGCAAGCCGGGATCGAACGGGTGGTAGGTGGGTTCAAGCACATCTTCATATTTCTGCCATGCCAATGCCATTTTTATGGCATGTAAATTCATTACAATGGTCCCCTAAGCCTTCATGTGAAGTTCATGGCAAGACGACCCCGTTTCTATTTTTTCATGATTTTCAAAAAATTTTGTGGTTCGGGATTTTTTAAAATTTTTTTAGAAACAGGTTCATCCCCAAATTAAAAGGGTGATCCTTGTATTTTTTTTGGCATGCACAAAAAAATTCAGCTAAAAACTCGAAGTGGAGAAGATTTTGTGACCGTTTGAAAAAAATGTCCCCATTTCAACACTTTAATGGCACTGGCAGCACCTATAAATCTCAATGGTCTTTAAGGGGGTGTGAGTATCTTGAGGTTTGATGAGGGATTGGGTGGCCAGTATAAGGGCCAAGTTGTCACGCCTGGGTGGGTGTGCCAGGACATCAGGTGCACCAGCAGGGCGGGCCAGAGGGTTGAGGCCTGCGGACCTGGCGTGCTGGCGGGTTATCTGCACACAAAGCCTAGGCAAACGAGTTCAGAACGCCTGCCCAACTTGCAGGCCAGCCCGTGAGACCAATGCCTAGCATACAAGCTGCCCACACCACATCTAGAATGGCCCAAGGTGCTGGACAGCAAGGGAAGCTTCTGAAAGTAGGCAGGATCAGTAGCAGCATCCTGGCAGATTTGGTTGACCCTGAAAATCAGGAGTTAGCATCCTGATTGATTGTAATCTGTATAATCCCATGATTTTAGCCTTTATTCTAGGGATATTGCCATTAAGTGTAAGCTGGAGCCTCAACTATAAATAGAGGGCTGCTCCTCCCTCATTTGTACACCATCAAACACTTCTGTTTCAGTGAATACAAGAGCATTTCCAGAATTCTGCCTTCTTATCCTGTTTCTCTTTAACTTGCGTAATCAGCTCTTCCTATTGTTCTAGTGCCCGTACGCTTGTGTTTTAGGCTGACTTAGGCATAAAGGAGGAGATTCCAAGCCTAAGGCCACATGGTTTCTGAGTCTAAGGTCAGAGCCCGTGACAGTTGGTATCAGAGCAAGTTTGATTCTGCGTGTTTGTGTTGTGCAGGATAGAGAAGATGGCATCCCAAAGTGACGCTGCTAACCAACAACTAGAGGCCCAGGAGCATGGGTGTGGAAGAGGGAGGAAAGCCAGTTCTATAGATATTTGGTCTACCATGGACGGTAGGTTGGCCAAAGTGAAGGTGACCAAGGGCGACATGGGGGAGAAGCTTGAGGGGGTAGAGACTCACATTGCATCACTAGACTCCATAGGGGAGGAGATCCAAAGTGAGCTGTAAGCTGCTCTCAACAAGGCTTGGACGTGTTCACCCAAAAGAATCAGACCTTGGAGGCTGAAGTGCTGACCTTGCACGATGGCATGGAGGCCATGTGCCAGCGGATGGAGGAGCTTACCAGTGAGCTCATTGCTTGCAAGACTGCCATTAGGAATGGCATGTTTGCTGGAGTGTCTAAGTCCAGATTGGATGTCCCCAAGCCTAAGGAGTTCAAGGGGACTAGGGCAGCCAAGGAATTAGATAACTACCTTTGGGGTATAGAGCAGTACTTCCAGGCCATGCGATAAAGGTAAGCACCGCTGCTATGTATCTCACTGATGTAGCCTTATTGTGGTAGAGGCGTAGGTGTGATGATGTCAGGCATGGGAGCACCAAGATTGGAACTTGGGCAGAGTTCCAAAAGGAGTTCAGAGAACAATTTTACCTGGAGTATGCCGATGATGAGGCGCGGGCAAAGTTGCGCAGGTTAAGCTAGCAAGGGGACATAAGGGAGTATGTCCAAAAATTCTCTGAATGATGCTACAGATCTCAGATCTTGGCGAGAAGGATGCCTTATTTGCTTTCATGGATGGGCTGAAGCTGTGGGTGAAGCATAAGCTACAAAGGAGAGGAGTTCATGATTTGGCTAAAGCCATGACTACTGTTGAGGCCTTGATAGAGTTCAAGCCTCTGAACAAGTTCGAGTCTACCAAGCCCAAGGGTAAGGGCAGGGACGATAGGATCAGAAGAAACAGTCCAAGAGAAAGGATCGTGATCGAGAGTCCAAGGATGGAGACTGAGACCGTTCAACCAAAGATGGCGAGAGGAAGCCACTAGCAGGCAAGTGGAAAGCAAAAGGGGACCGAGAGCCACTAGCATGCTACCTATGTAGAGGGAGCCACATAGCGTGCAATTACCCGCAAAAGGGCAAGCTGGTTGCTTAGACAAGGAGTCTGACGAGGAGCCAAAGTCAGGGGCAGTAAAGCTTGGGTCGTTGGTGCTCAATGCTATCCAGAGTAAGGGGAGCCGCAAGCCAAAGGGCTTGATGTTTACGGATCTGATGGTTGCTGGTCAGAAGTGAGCGCACTGGTGGACACAGGTGCCTAACATCTTTTTATTTCAGGTGATAGAGCCTGAAAGCTCAGACTAAAGGTGCAGAAAGGGACTGGTACCATCAAAACGGTGAACTCCAAGGAAGTTCCAGCCATTGGAGTAGCACGGGGAGTGGAGTTGTAGCTCGGAGACTGGAAAGGCAAGGAGACCATTGAGGTAATACCCCTTGACGACTATGAGTTTATGATTGGGTTGGATTTCCTTGTTCGGATTAATGCCCTCCTTGTGCCTTTTGTTGATTGTGTTTGCATCTTAGATGCATGGTGCCAATACCTAGTGCCATTGAGAAGATCTGGAGTTGGGTCACGGGTGGTGTCAGCCATCCAATTTGCCAAGGCAGTAAGCAGACAAGAAGACACCTTCTTGGCAGCCCTAAAATATGATGAGCCAAGGGAAAAGGAGATTGAGTCACCCTTGGAGGTGCTAAAGGTGTTGAAGACCTTTAGTGATGTGATGCCCACAAAGCTACCTAGCAAGCTACCACCTAAGAGGGAGGTGGACCACAAGATTGAGCTAGTGTCTGAGGCCAAGCCACCAGCTAGAGCCCCTTACTGAATGTCTCCACCAGAGTTGGAGGAGTTGAGGAAGTAGCTTAAAGAGTTAGTTGATGCCAGCTTCAT
Source organism: Durio zibethinus (assembly GCF_002303985.1). The sequence continues at coordinate 30,816,261 of NW_019167826.1, read as the reverse complement.
CAGGCCATCGAAGGCACCCTATGGTGCAACGGTTCTATTTCAGCGTAAGCATGATGGGTCGTTGCGGTTGTGTATAGACTACTGGGCTTTGAACAAGCTGACCATCAAGAAAAAGTACCCATCCCACTCATTGCGGACTTGTTCGATCAAACTTGGGAGCACATGTGATTCACCAAGCTAGATTTGAGGTCAGGCTACTATCAAGTCAGGATCACGAAGGGAGATGAGCCAAAGATAGCATGTGTCACTCGGTATGGTTCATATGAGTTCTTGGTGATGCCTTTCAGACTCACGAACGCCCCAGCAAACATTCTGTACCTTATGAACAAGGTACTTCAGTCATTCCTTGATCGGTTTTGTTATAGTTTATTGGATGACATTGTGATCTACAGCCAGGACTTTGGGAAGCATATAGACCACTTGAGATAGGTGTTCGAGGGTGTTGCGGGCACACAAAGCTATTTGTCAAGAGGAAGAAGTGCTCATTCACCCAACAGGAGATCCCATTCCTTGGCCACATAGTGGAGGTGGCAGGATACGCATGGATGAAGGCAACATACACGCCATCCTGGAGTGGCAAACCGCCAGCCAAGGTCACTGAGTTGAGATCGTTCCTTGGGCTGGTCAACTACTACAGGTGCTTCATCAAAGGTCACTCAGCAATAGCCACACCATTGACTAACTTGCTCAAGAAAGGGAAAGCATGGGAGTGGAGCGTAAGGTGCCAGGAAGCCTTTGACAGGTTGAAATGGGCTGTGACTGAGGAAGCCAGTCTTGGCCTTGCCAGACCATGCCAAACCGTATGAGGTGCATACAGATGCATCAGACTTTGCCATAGGGGGCATGTTGATGCAAGAGGGACGTCCAGTCGCGTTCGAGAGCAGGAAGCTAAACGAGACTGAGTGCAAGTACACGGTCCAAGAGAAGGAGATGACTGTAGTGGTGCACTGCTTGCGCACTTGGTGCCATTACCTGTTGGGGTCGAGGTTCATGGTTAGGACGGACAATGTGGCGACCAGCTACTTCCAGACGCAGAAGAAGTTGTCCCCCAAACAGGCAAGATGGTAAGATTTTCTTACAAAATTTGATTTCCAGATGGAGTACAAGCCAGGGCGGGTGAACCTAGTGGCAGATGCCCTGAGCAGGAAGGCTAACCTTACTGCCATTAGCCAACCAGAGGGGTCACTGGTGCCATGCATCAAGGAGGGACTTGCACATGATCCTATAGCTAAGGCTTTGATGGAGTATGCCCAGCAAGGTAAGACTAGGCAGTTTTAGTTGTAGGATGGCTTCCGTACACCAGGGGCAGTAAACTGTTTGTGCCACAGCACGGAAAGCTCCACAAGGAAGTTTTACAAGAATGCCATGATTCAAGGTAGGTTCGACACCCCGGAGTGAGTCGTACCTTGGTACTGATCGAGGACCAGTACTACAAGCCACACATGAGGGATGATGTGAAGGCCTATGTGAAGACTTGTCTTATGTGCCAACAGGACAAGGTGGAGCTCAAGAAACCAGGTGGTCTCTTGGAGCCATTGCCAATGCCAGAGCGACCATGGGAGAGTGTTTCTCTGGACTTTATAGTCGGTCTAACCAAAGCAGAAGGGTTTGGAAGCATCATGGTATTGGTGAACAGGTTTTCCAAGTATGGAATCTTCATTCCAGCAACCAAGGAGTGCCCAGCCGAGAGGGCAACTCAATTTGTTCGCTGAAGAACATGGTTAAAGTACTGGGGATGCCAAGGGACCATTGTTAGTGATCGGGACGGGCGTTTCACGGGCAGGTTCTAACTGAGTTGTTCAAGCATGTTGGGGTCAGACTTGAACTTTTCCACCATGCATGCATCCGCAGGCCGAGGGGCAGACAGAACGATGTGAATGGACTATTGGAGTCTACCTCAGGCACTATGTGAGGGGGGGCCACACAAGGGGATGGACCAAAGCTGCTAGAATATGCGCCAGTTTTCATATAACTTGCCAAAGGAGCGAGGCAACGAACCAAAACCCATTTGAGGTTATGATAGGGCAACAACGACAAACACCCAGTTCGATTGCTGCAGGTTATACAGGGCCGAATCCAGTAGCATACAAGTTTGCCAAGGCATGGTAGGAGCAAACTGACTTGGCCCAAAGTTTGTCTACTCAAGGCGGCCAAGAGGTCGAAGAAGTGGGCAGACCAAAATAGGCGGGACGTGCAGTTCCAGGTTGGAGACTTGGTGTTGGTGAAGCTGCATCCCATTGTGCACCATAGAGGGCTACACAAAGGCCTAGTCCAGATGTATGAGGGACCTTTTCGAGTAGTCAAGAGGGTAGGCAAAGTTGCTTACAAGATGGATATGCCACCTAAGCTGAGGGTACACCCAGTGTTCCATGTGAGCATGCTCAAGCCGTTCCATGAGGATGAGGGAGATCCAGGACGGGCAGAGTCAAAGCGTGCGCCATTGGGAGCAAGGGCCTCATATGAAAAGGAGGTCCATAGCATTATAGCTGATTGGGAGGTAAGACGGAAGAACTATCAGCCAAGATAAGAGTACTTGGTGCGCTGAAAGGGACTTCTAGACAGTAAGGTGAGCTGGGAACCAGCAAATGACTTATAGTAGTTTGGGGACCAGATCAGGCAGTACCATGCAGAAGACACAACTAGGGTGTTGCATAATCAGGTGGGGGAGACTGTTACACCCTGGGCGGGCGCGCCAGGCACATCAGGCACACCAGCAGGTAAGCCAGAGGTTGAGGCCCGTAGACTAGGCGTGTTCGCGGGTATCTGCGCGCAAAGCCTAGCAAACGAGTTCAGAATGCCCGCCCAACTTGTAGGCTAACCCGTGAGACCAAGGCCTTGCATACAAGCTACCTGCACCACATCCGGAAGGGCCCAAGGTGCTGGAGACACAAGGGAAGCTTCTGGAAGCAGGTAGGATCAGCAGTAGCACCCTGGCAGATTTGGTTGACACTGAAAATCAGGAGTTAGCATCCTGATTGATTGTAATCTCTATAATCCCATGATTTTAGCCTTTATTCTAGGGATATTGCCATTAAGTGTAAGCTGGAGCCTCAACTATAATTAGAGGGCTGCTCCTCCCTCATTTGTACACCATCAAACACTTCCGTTTCAACGAAAACAAGAGTATTTCCAGAATTCTACCTTCTTATCCTATTTCTCTTTAACTTGCATAATCAGCCATTCCCGTTGTCCTAGTACCCGTACGCTTGTGTTTTAAGCTGACTTAGGCATAAAGGAGGAGATTCCAAGCCTAAGGCTGCACTGTTTTTGAGTCTAAGGTCGGAGCCCATGACATAAGTACCAGCACCCATCGCACATCATGTGCGCACACCCCCCGACCCCCCAATCGTTGAAACTCCCAATGCCATCGGTTAGGCTCTCCTGTGATGCTCCGGTGATGCTCCGACGATGGTGCCTCGGGTGAAAAAAATGCGACACCAGTATATGCCTGACCCCAGCATGTGCACCGTGGCTCAAAATCTTAGACTGGGAATGAACACCGTATGCTTAGACATGGAATGAACTCCATATGCCTAAGCCAAGCCATGAAACGAGCGTGCCAGTGCTCAGCCAGCCGGAAAGGTAGAATGCGCAAGCTGGGGATCAGCTCGGTCCCTCCCTGTGAGCTGTCGATCCTGCTATCACAACCCTCGGTCCGATCTGTTCTTAGACTGGGAATGAACTCCATATGCATAAGTCAACCCACGAAACGAGCGTGCGGGCGCTGAGCCAGCCGAAGAGGCATAATGTGCAAGCCGGGGATCAACCCGGTCCCCCTCTGCGTGCCGTTGATCCCACTACCACAACCCTCGATCTGGCTAGGGATTAGACATAGAATGAACTCCCTATGAAGCCAACCAACGGAATGGGCGTGCAGGCACTCAGCCGGTCGGAGAGGCAGAATGCGCAAGCTGCGGATCAGCCCGGTCACCCCTGCTGCCACAACCCTTGATCCGGTCCGATCATAGACTGGGAATGAACTCCGTATGCTTAGACTAGGGATGAACTTCGTATGCCTAAGTCATCCCACGAAACGAGCGTGCAGGCGCTCAGTCGGTTGGAGAGGCCGATCAGAGAGGCATAATGAGTAAGCCAGGAATCAGCCCGATCTCCCTTTACGTGCTGTCGATCCTGCTACCGATCTTGCTACCACAACCCTCAGTCCTACTGGGGCTTAGACATGGAATGAACTTCGTATGCCTAAGCCAACCCATGAAATGAGCGCACGGGCACTCAACCGACAGGAGAGGCAGAATGCGCAAGTCGGGGATCGGCCTGATCCCCCTACGTGCTGTCGATCCTACTGTTGGTCCTGCTACCACAACCTTCGATCCGATCTGATCTTAGACTGGGAATGAACTCCACATGCTTAGAAATGGAATGAACTTCGTAGGCCTAAGCCAACCCACGAAACGAGCGTGCGGGCACTCATTCGACCGAAGAGGTAGAATGCGCAAGCTGAGGATCGGCTCGGTCCCCCTCTGTGTGCTGTCGGTCCCCCTGCCACAACCCTCAGTCTGGCTAGGGCTTAGACATGGAATGAACTCCCTATGCCTAAGCCAACCCAAGAAACGGACATGCGGGCGCTTAGTCGGCCGGAGAGACAGAATACAGAAGCCGAGGATCGACCCGGTCCCCCCTGCGTGCTGTCGATCCTGCTGTCGCCACCCTCGATCCGGTCCGATCTTAGACTTGGAATGAACTCCGTATGCTTAGACCGGGGATGAACTCCGTATGCCTAAGTCAACCCACGAAATGAGCGTGCGGGCGCTCAGTCGATCGGAGAGGCTGGTTGGAGAGGCATAATGCGCAAGTCAAGGATCAGCCCGGTCCACCTTTGCGTGCTGCCGATCCCGCTGCCAGTCCTGCTGCCACAACCTTCGGTCCTGTTGGGGTTAGACATCGGATGAACTCCGTATGCCTAAGTCAACTCACGAAGCAGGCGTGCGGGTGCTCAGTCGGCCGGAGAGGTAGAATGCGCAAGTCAGGGAATGGCCCGGTCCCCCCTGCGTGCTGTCGATCCTGCTGCCGCAACCCTCGGTCCAGTCTGATCTTAGACTAGGGAATGAACTTTGTATGCTTAGACTGGGGATGAACTCCGTATGCCTAAGTCAACCCACGAAATGAGCGTACGGGCGCTCAGCCGACCAGAGAGGTAGGATGCGCAAGCCGGGGTTCGAACGGGTGGTAGGTGGGTTCAAGCACATCTTTATATTTTTGCTGTGCCAATGCCATTTTTATTGCTTGTAAATTCATACAATGGTCCCCTAAGCCTTCATGTGAAGTTTCGAGGCAAGACAACCCGTTTTCTATTTTTCACGATTTTTGAAACTTTTTACGGTTCGAGATTTTTTAAAAATTTTTTTAGAAAGATTTTTGTCCCCAAATTTGGTAGAGGTGATCCTTGTATTTTTGTTGGTATGCACAAAAACATTCAGCTAAAAACTTGAAGTGGAGAAGATTTTGTGACTGTTTGAAAAAAGTGTCCCCATTTCAGACACTTTAATGGCTACTGGCAGCAAACCTATAAAATCTCAAATGCTCTTTAAGGGGGTGTGAGTTCTTGAGGTTTGATGAGGGATAGGGGGCCAATATGAGGGCCAAGCACCAGCACCCATCACACATCATTTGCGCACACCCCCTCGGCCCCCCAATCGCCAGAACCCCCAATGCCGCTGGTTAGGCTCTCCGACGATGCTATGGCGATGGAGCCCCGAGCGAAAAAAATGTGCCACCAGCACATGCCCGAGCCCATCATGTGCACCGTGGCTCAAAATCTTAGACTGGGAATGAACTCCGTATGCTTAGACATGGAATGAACTCCGTATGCCTAAGCCAACCCACGAAACAAGCATACGGGTGCTCAACCGGCTGGAGAGGCAGAATGTGCAAGCTGGGGATCGGCCCGGTCCCCCTCTGCGTGCTACCGGTCCCGCTGCCACAACCTTCGGTCTGGCTGGGGCTTAGACATGGAAAGAACTCCCTATGCCTAAGCCAACCCACGAAATAGGTGTGCGGGGGCTCAGTCGACCGAAGGGGCAAAATAGGCAAGCCAGGGATCGGCCCGATTCCCCCTGCGTGCTGTCGATCCTACTGGCGCAACCCTCGGTCCAGTCTGATCATAGAATGGGAATGAACTCCATAAGCTGAGACTGGGGATGAACTCCGTATGCCTAAGTCAACCCACGAAACGAGCATGCGAGCGCTCAGTCGACCAGAGAGGCAGGATGCGCAAGCCGGGGATCGAACGAGTGGTAGGTGGGTTCAAGCACATCTTCATATTTTTGCCGTGCCAATACCATTTTTATGGCGTGTAAATTCATACAATGGTCCCCTAAGCCTTCATGTGAAGTTTCGTAGCAAGATGACCCATTTTCTATTTTTCATGATTTTTGAAACTTGTTGCGGTTCGGGATTTTTTAAAATATTTTTAGAAAGAGTTTTGTTGGCATGCACAAAAAAATTCAGCTAAAAACTCGAAGTGGAGAAGATTTTGTGACCGTTTGAAAAAAATGTCCCCATTTCAGACACTTTAATGGCTACTGGCAGCAAACCTATAAAATCTCAAATGCTCTTTAAGGGGGTGTGAGTTCTTGAGGTTTGATGAGGGATAGGGGCCCAATATAAGGGCCAAGTACAAGCAGCCATCGCACATCATGTGTGCACACCCCTCGGCCCCCCAATCGTCGGAACCCCCAATGCCGCCGGTTAGGCTCTCCGACGATGCTCCGACGATAGTGCCCCGGGCGAAAAAAATGCGGCACTAGCACATGCCTGAGCCCAGCATGTGCACCGTGGCTCAAACTCTTAGACTGGGAATGAACTCCGTATGCTTAGACAGGGAATGCACTCCATATACTACGCCAAACCAACGAACGAGCGTGCGGGCGCTCAGCCTGCTGGAGAGGTAGAATGTGGAAGCTGAAGGATTGGCTCGGTCCCTCTCTGCATGCTACCGGTCTCGCTGCCAGTACCCTCGGTCCGACTGGGGCTTATACATGGAATGAACTCCCTATGCCTAAGCCAACCCATGAAACGGGCATTCAGGCGCTCAGTCGGTCGGAGAGGCAAAATGCGCAAAGCCGGGACAGGCCCAGTCGCCCCTACATGCTGCCGATCCTGCTACCACAACCTGTGGTCCCGGTTTGATCTTAGACTGGGAATGAACGTCGTATGCCTTAGACTGGGGATGAACTCTATATGCCTAAATCAACCCATAAAACGAGCATGCAAGCGCTCAGTCAGTCAAGAGGCCAATCGAAGAGGCAGAATGCGCAAGTCGGGGATCGGCCCATTCCCCCTTTGCGTGGATGCTGTCGGTCCTGCTACCACAACCCTCGATCTGACTGGGGCTTAGACATGGAATGAACTCCCTATGCCTAAGCCAACCACAAAATGGACGTGCGGGTGCTCAGCCGGTCGGAGAGGCAGAATGTGCAAGCTGGGGATCGGTCGGTCCCCCCTGCGTGCTGCCGATCCTGCTATCGCAACCCTCAGTCCATTCCGATCTTAGACTGGGAATGAACTCCGTACACTTAGACTGGGGATGAACTCCGTATGCCTAAGCCAACCCATGAAACGAGCGTGCGGCACTCAACCGACCGAAGAGGCAGAATGTGCAAGCTGGAGATCGGCCTGGTCCCCTCCTGCATGCTGCCAATCCTGTTGCTGGTTCTGTTGCCAACACCCTCGGCCCGGTCTGATCTTAGACTGGGAATGAATTCTGTATGCTTAGACATGGAATGAACTCCGTATGCCTAAGCCAACCCATGAAACGAGCGTGCGGGCCTCAGTCGGTCGGAGAGGCAAAATGCGCAAGCCAGGGACTGACCCGATCCCCTTTGCGTTTCGACGATGGTGCCCCGAGCAAAAAAAAATATGACACCAGCACATGCCAAAGCCCAGCATGTGCAGCGTGGCTCAAACTTTTAGACATGGAATGAACCATATGCTTAGACATGGAATGAACTCCTATGCCTAAGCCAACCCACGAAATGAGTGTACGGGCGCTCAGTCGGTCGAAGAGGCAGAATGCGCAAGCCGGGGATCAGCCCGATCCCCCTCTGTGTGCTGATGTCCACTGACCAAAACCTCGATTCGGCAGGCTTAGACATGGAATGAACTCCTATGCCTAAGCAACCCCGAACAAGCTGTGTGGCACTCACGGTTGGAAAGGCAGAATACGCAAGCGGGGATTGCTCATCCTCCACTGCGTTTCACTGCACTGGTCTTGCATACTCTGCATGCTGTCAGTCCCACTAAACCACAACCCTCGGTCCGGTGGGGCTTAGACATGGAATGAACTCCCTATGACTAGAAGCCAACCCACGAAACGGACGTCGGGCGCTCAGTCGATCGGAGAGGCAAATGCCGCAAGCCGAGGATCAGCCCGATCCCCCTTGCGTGCTGTCGATCCTACTACATGCACACTGGATTCGGGTCTGTCTTTAGACTGGGATGAACTCCGTATGCCTTATACTGGGGATTAAACTTCGTATTGCCTAAGTCAATCCCGAAACGAGCGTGCAGGCATTCAACCGACGAGAGAGGCCCGTCGAAGAGCGTACTAATGTGCAAGCTGGGAATCAGCCCGATCCCCCTTCTGCGTGCTACAATCCCGCTGCCGGTCTTGCTACCACAACCCTCGATCCGGCTAGGGCTTAGACATGGAATGAACTCCGTATGCCTAAGCCAACCCGCAAAACGAACGTGCGGGTGCTCAGTCGACCGGAGACGCAGAATACGTAAGCCGGGGATCGACCCGATCTCCCCTGCGTGCTACCAATCCTACTGCTGGTCCTGCTACTGGGAATGAACTCCGTATGCCCAAGTCAACCCACGAAACGAGCGTATGGGTGTTGAGCCGATCGGAGAGGCATAATGCGTAAGCCAGGGATCAGCCCGATCCCCCTCTACATGCTACCGATCCCGCTGCCACAACCATCGATTCAGCTAGGGCTTAGACATGGAATGAACTCCCTATACCTAAGCCAACCCATGAAATGGGCGTGCGGGCGCTCAACCGGCTGGAGAGGTAGAATGTGCAAGTCGGGGATCGACCCAGTCCCCCCTGCATGCTGCCGATCCTGTTGCCGCAACCCTTGGTCCGATCTGATGTTAGACTGGGAATGAACTCCGTATGCTTAGATTGGGGATGAAATTCATATGCCTAAGTCAACCCACGAAACGAGCATGCGGACGCTCAGCCGACGAGAGAGGCAGGATGCGTAAGCCGGGGATCGAATGGGTGGTAGGTGGGTTCAAGAAAATCTTAATATTTCTACCATGCCAATGCCATTTTTATGGCTTGTAAATTCATACAATGGTCCCCTATGCCTTCATGTGAAGTTTTGGCGGCAAGACGACCCGTTTTCTATTTTTCATGATTTTCGAAACTTTTTACGGTTCGAGATTTTTTAATACTTTTTTGGAAAGAGTTTTGTCCCCAAAATTGGTAGAGGTGATCGTTGTATTCTTGTTGGCATGCACAAAAACATTCAGATAAAAACTTGAAGTGGAGAAGATTTTGTGACCATTTGAAAAAAGTGTCCCCATTTCAGACACTTTAATGGCTATTGGCAGCAAACCTATAAAATCTCAAATGCTCTTTAAGGGGGTGTGAGTTCTCGAGGTTTGATGAGGGATAGGGGGCCAATATAAGGGCCAAGTACCAGCACCCATCGCACATCATGTGCGCACACCCCCCCGGCCCCCCCAATCGTCGGAACCCCCAATGCCGCTGGATAGGCTCTCCACGATGCTCTGGCAATGCTCCGACGATGGTGCCCCGTGCAAGAAAAATGTGGCACCAGCACATGCTCGAGCCCAGCATGTGCTCCGTGGCTCAAACTTTTAGACATGGAATGAACTCCTATGCCTAAGCCAACCCATGAAACGAGCGTGCGGGCGCTCTGCTGGCCGAAGAGGCAGAATGCACAAGCCAGGATCGGCCCGGTCCCCTTCTGTGTGCTGTCAGTCCCACTGCCACAACCCTCGGTCCGGCTGGGGCTTTGACATGGAAAGAACTCCCTATGCCTAAGCCAACCCATGAAACAGGCGTGTGGGCGCTCAACCGATCGGAGAGGCAGAAAGCATAAGCTAGGGATCAGCCTGGTCCCCCACTGCGTGCTGTCGATCCTACTGCTGGTCCTGCTACCTCAACCCTCGGTTCGATCCAATCTTAGACTGGAATGAACTTCGTATGCTTAGACATGTAATGAACTCCGTATGCCTAAGCCAACCCACGGAACGAGCGTGCGGGCGCTTAGTCGGCCTTAGAGGCAGAATGCGCAAGCCGGGGACTGGCCCGGTCCCCCCTGCGTGCTGTCGATCTTCTGCCGCGACCCTCGGTCCGGTCTGATCTTAGATTGGGAATGAACTCCGTATGCCAAAGTCAACCCATGAAACGAGCATTCGGGTGCTGAGCCGACCGGAGAGGCATAATGCGCAAGCCGGGGATCGACCCGGTCCCCCTCTACATGCTACCAGTCCCGCTACCACAACCCTCAGTCTGACTGGAGCTTAGACATGGAATGAACTCCCTATGCCTAAGCCAACCCACGAAACGGACGTGCGGGTGCTCAGCTGACCGGAGAGGCAAAATTCGCAAGTCGGAGATCAGCCCAATCCCCCCTACGTGCTGTCGATCCTGCTATCGTAACGCTCGATCCGGTCCGATCTTAGACTGGGAATGAACTCCGTATGCTTAGATTGGGGATGAACTCCGTATGCCTAAGTCAACCCACGAAACGAGCGTACGGGCGCACAACTGGCTAGAGAGGTTGGTCGGAGAGGTATAATGTGCAGACCAAGGATCGGCCCGATCCCTCTCTGCGTGCTGCCAATCTCGCTGTCGAACCTACTGCCACAACCCTCATCCAGCTGGGGCTTAGACATGGAATGAACTCCATATGCCTAAGCCAACCCATGAAATGAGCGTGTGGGCACTCAGTCGACCGGAGAGGCAGAATACGCAAGCTGGGGATCGGCCCGATCCCCCCCTGCATGCTGCCAATCCTGCTGCTGGGAATGAACTCCGTATGCCTAAGTCAACCCATGAAATGAGAGTGTGGGTGTTGACCCGGCCGGAGAGGCATAAGGCGTAAGCCGGGGATCAGCTCGATCCCCCTCTGCGTGCTACCAGTCCCGCTGCCACAACCCTCAGTTCAGCTGGGGCTTAGACATGGAATGAACTCCCTATGCCTAAGCTAACCCATGAAACGGGCGTGTGGGCGCGCAGTCGGCCAGAGAGGCAGAACATGCAACCCTTGGTCCGGTTCGATGTTAGACTGGGAATGAACTCCGTATGCTTAGACTGGGCATGAAATCCATATGCCTAAGTCAACTCACGAAACGAGCGTACGGACGCTCAGCCGACCAGAGAGGCAGAATGCACAAGCCGGGGATCGAAGGGGCGGTAGGTGGGTTCAAGAAAATCTTAATATTCCTGCCATGCCAATGCCATTTTTATGGCTTGTAAATTCATACAATGGCCCCCTATGCCTTCATGTGAAGTTTCATGGCAGGATGACCCGTTTTCTATTTTTCATAATTTTTGAAACTTTTTACGGTTCGGGATTTTTTAAAATATTTTTAGAAAGAGTTTTGTAACCAAATTTAGTAGAGGTGATTGTTGTATTTTTGTTGGCATGCACAAAAACATTCAGCTAAAAACTCAAACTGGAGAAGATTTTGTGACAGTTTGAAAAAAGTGTCCCCATTTCAGACACTTTAATGGCTACTGGCAACAAACCTATAAAATCTCAAATGCTCTTTAAGGGGATGTGAGTTCTTGAGGTTTGATGAGGGATAGGGGGCCAATATAAGGGCCAAGTACTAGCACCCATCGTACATCATGTGCGCACACCCCTACAGCCCCCCCAATCGCTGGAACCCCAAATGCCGCCGGTTAGGCTCTCCGGCAATGCTCCGGTGATGGTGCCTCAAGCAAAAAAAATCCAGCACCAGCACATGCCCGAGCCCAGAATGTGCACCGTGGCTCAAACTCTTAGACTGGGAATGAACTTTGTATGCTTAGACATGGAATGAACTCTGTATGCTTAGACATGGAATGAACTCCGTATGCCTAAGCCAACCCACGAAACGAGCGTTCGGGCGCTCAGCCGGTCGGAGAGGCAGAATGCTCAAGTCAGGGATCGGCCCGATCCCCCTTTGCTTGCTGTTGGTCTCGCTGCCACAACCCTCGGTCTGACTGGGGCTTAGACATGGAATGAACTCCCTATGCCTAAGCCAACCCACGAAAAGGGCATGCGGGCGCTCACCCGACCGGAGAGGCAGAATGTGCAAGCCGGAGATCGGCCCGAGCCCCCTGTGTGCTGTCGATCCTGCTATCGCAACCCTCAGTCCGGTTAGATCTTAGACTGGGAATGAACTCCGTATGGTTAGACTGGGTATGAACTCCGTATGCCTAAGTCAACACACGAAACAAGCGTGCAGGAGCTCAACCGGTCAGAGAGGCCGATCGGAGAGGCAGAATGCGTAAGCCGGGGATCGGCCCGATCCACCCTGTGTGCTATCGATTCTGCTACTGGTCCTGCTACCACAACCCTCAGTTCGATCTGATCTTAGATTGGGAATGAACTCCATATGCTTAGACATGGAATGAACTCCGTATGCCTAAGCCAACCCATGAAATGAGCGTTCAGGCACTCAACCGACTGGAGAGGCAGAATGCGCAAGCCAGGGATCGACCCAGTCCTCCCCTGCATGCTGTCGATCCTATTGCTGCAACCCTCGGTCCAATCTGATCTTAGACTGGGAAAGAACTATGTATGCCTAAGTCAACCCACGAAATGTGCTTTCGGGCACTGAGCCTGTCGGAGAGGCGTAATGCGCAAGCTGAGGATCAACCTGGTCCCTCTCTCCGTACTGTCAGTCCCGTTGCCACAACCTGTGGTCCGGCTGGGGCTTAGACATGGAATGAACTCCCTATGCCTAAGCCAACCCACAAAATGGGCGTGCGGGTGCTCAGTCGGTCGAAGAGGCAGAATGTGCAAGCCGTGGATCGGCCCGGTCCCCCCTGCATGCTATCGATCCTGCTACCGCAACCCTCGGTCCGGTCTGATCTTAGACTGGGAATGAAATCTGTATTCTTAGACTGGGGATGAACTCCGTATAACTAAGTCAACCCATGAAATGAGCGTACGGGTGCTCAGCCGGCCAGAGAGGCCGATCAGACAGGCATAATACGCAAGCCAGGGATCAACTCAGACCCTTTCTGCGTGTTGTCGATCCGTTGTCGGTCTTGTTGCCATAACCCTCGGTCCGACTGGGGCTTAGACATGGAATGAACACCGTATGCCTAAGCCACCCCACGGAACGAGCGTGCGGGCACTCAACCGACGAAGAGGTAGAATGCACAAGCTAGGGATCAGCCCGATCCCCTCTGCATGCTGCCAATCCTGCTGCTGGTCCTACTGTCGTAACCCTCGGTCTGGTCCGATCTTAGACTAGGAATGAACTCTTTATGCTTAGACATGGAATGAACTCCTTATGCCTAAGCCAACCCACGAAACGGGCGTGCAGGTGCTCAGCCGGTCGGAGAGGCAGAATGCACAAGCTGGGGATCGACCCGGTCCCCCCATGCGTGCTGTCGATCCTGCTGCCGCAACCTTCAGTCCGGTCAGATCTTAGACTGGGAATGAACTCCATGTGCTTAGACTGGGGATGAACTCCGTATGCCTAAGTCAACCCACGAAAAGAGCGTGCGGACGCTCAGCCGACCAGAGAGGCAGGATGCGTAAGCCGGGGATCGAACGGGTGGTAGGTGGGTTCAAGCACATCTTCATATTTCTGCCGTGCCACTACCATTATTATGGCTTGTAAATTCATACAATGGTCCACTACGCCTTCATGTGAAGTTTCGTGGCAAGACGACCCGTTTACTATTTTTCACGATTTTTGAAACTTTTTACGGTTTGGGATTTTTTAAAATGTTTTTAGAAAGAGTTTTGTCCCCAAATTTGGTAGAGGTCATCCTTTTATTTTTATTGGCATGGACAAAAAAATTCAATAAAAAACTCGTAGTGGAGAAGATTTTGTGACCGTTTGAAAAAAGTGTCCCCATTTCAGACGCTTTAATGGCTACTGGCAGCAAACCTATAAAATCTCAAATGCTCTTTAAGGGGGTGTAAGTTCTCGAGGTTTGATGAGGGATAGGGGGCCAATATAAGGGCCAAGTACCAGCACCCATCGCACATCATGTGCGCACACCCCCCGGCCCCCCAATCGTCGAAACCCCCAATGCCGTCGATTAGGCTCTCCGACGATGCTCCGACGACGGTGCCCTGGGTGAAAAAAATGCAGCACCAGCACATGCCTGAGCCCAACATGTGCACCGTGGCTCAGACTCTTAGACTGCGAATGAACTCCGTATGCTTAAACATGGAATGAACTCCGTATGCCTAAGCCAACCCACGAAATGAGCGTGTGGCGCTCAGCGAGCCGGAGAGGCGGAATGCACAAGTCGGGGATCGGCCCGGTCCCCCTCTACGTGCTGTCAGTCCTGCTGCCACAACCCTCAATCTGGCTTGGGCATAGACATGGAATGAACTCCCTATGCCTAAGCCAACCCACGAAACAGGCGTGCGGGCGCTCAGCCGACCGGAGAGGCAGAATGCGCAAGCTGGGGATCGGCCCAGTCCCCCCTGCGTGCTGTCGATCCTGCTGTCGCAACCCTCGGTCCAATCTGATCTTAGACTGGGAATGAACTCCGTATGCTTAGACTGGGGATGAACTCCGTATGCCTAAGTCAACCCACGAAACGAGCGTGCGGACGCTCCGTCGACCAGAGAGGCAGGATGCGCAAGCCGAGGATCGAACGGGTGGTAAGTGGGTTCAAGCACATCTTCATATTTCTGCCATGCCAATGCCATTTTTCTGGCTTGTAAATTCATACAATAGTCCCCTATGCCTTCATGTGAGGTTTCGTGGTGAGACGACCCGTTTTCTATTTTTCATGATTTTTGAAACTTTTTACGGTTTGGGATTTTTTAAAATGTTTTTAGACAGAGTTTTGTCCCCAAATTTGGGAGAGGTGATCCTATTATTTTTTTTGGCATGCACAAAAAAATTCAGCTAAAAACTCGAAGGGGAGAAGATTTTGTGATCGTTTGAAAAAAGTGTCCCCATTTCAGACACTTTAATGGCTATTGGCAGCAAACCTATAAAATCTCAAATGCTCTTTAAGGGGGTGTGAGTTCCTGAGGTTTAATGAGAGATATGGGGCCAATATAAGGGCCAAGTACCAGCACCCATCGCAAATCATGTGCGCACACCCCCCGGCCCCCCCAATCTCCGAAACCCCCAACGCCGCCGGTTAGGCTCTCCGGCGATGGTCCGGCAATGGTGCCCCAGGCAAAAAAAATGCAGCACCAGCACATGCCCGAGCCCAGCATGTGCACCATGGCTCAAACTCTTAGACTGGGTGTGAACTCCGTATGCTTAGACATGGAATGAACTCCGTATGCCTAAGCCAACCCACGAAACAAGCGTATAGGCGCTCAGCCGGCCGAAGAGGCAGAATGCGCAAGCCGAGGATCGACTCGGTCCCCCTCTACGTACTACCGGTCCCGCTGCCACAACCCTTGATCCTACTGGGGCTTAGACATGGAATGAACTCCCTATGCCTAAGCCAACCCACAAAACAGGCGTGCGGGCGCTCAGTCGGCCGGAGAGGCAGAATGCGCATGCTGGGGATCAGCCCGGTCCCCCCTGCATGCTGCCGATCCTACTACTGCAACCCTCAGTCTGGTCCGATCTTAGACTGGGAATGAACTCCATATGCTTACACTGGGGATGAACTCTGTATCCCTAAGTCAACCCATGGAACGAGCGTGCGGACGCTCAGTCGACCAGAGAGGCAGGATGCACAAGTCGGGGATCGAATGGGTGGTAGGTGGGTTCAAGCACATCTTCAAATTTCTATCATGCCAATGCCATTTTTATGGCTTGTAAATTCATACAATGGTCCCCTATGCCTTCATGTGAAGTTTTGTGGCAAGATGACCCGTTTTGTATTTTGCATGATTTTTGAAACTTTTTACGGTTCGGGATTTTTTAAAATTTTTTTAGAAAGAGTTTCGTCCCCAAATTTGGTAGAGGTGATCCTTGTATTTTTGTTGGCATGCACAAAAACATTCAGCTAAAAACTTGAAGGGGAGAAGATTTTGTGATCGTTTGAAAAAAGTGTCCCCATTTCAAACACTTTAATGGCTACTGGCAGCAAACCTATAAAACCTCAAATGCTCTTTAAGGGGGTGTGAGTTCTCGAGGTTTGATGAGGGATAAGGGGCCAATATAAGGGCCAAGTACCAGCACCCATCGCACATCATGTGCATAAACCCCCCGGCCCCCCCAATCATCGGAACCCCCAATGTCGCCGGTTAGGCTCTCCGGTGATGCTCCTGTGATGGTGCCTCGGGCAAAAAAAATGTGGCACCAGCACATGCCCGAGTGTAGCATGTGCACCGTGGCTCAAACTCTTAGACTGGGAATGAACTCTGTATGCTTAGACATGGAATGAACTCCGTATGCCTAAGCCAACGCACGAAATGAGCAAGCCGGGGATCGGCCCGGTCCCCCTCTGTGTGCTGCCGATCTCGCTGCCACAACCCTCAGTCCGACTGGGGCTTAGACATGGAATGAACTCCCTATGCCTAAGCCAACCCATAAAACGAGCGTACGGGCGCTAACCGACAGAAGAGGCAAAATGCGTAAGCCGAGGACCGACCCGATCCCCTCTGCGTGCTGTCGATCCTATTGCCGCAACCCTCGATCCGGTCTGATCTTAGACTGGGAATGAACTCCGTATGCCTAAGTCAACCCATTAAACGAGCATTCGGGCGCTAAGCCAGCTTGAGAGGCATAATGCGCAAGCTGGGGATTGGCCTGGTCCCCCTCTGCGTGCTGTCGGTCCCACTGCCACAACCCTCAGTCCGGTTGGGGCTTAGACATGGAATGAACTCCCTACGCCTAAGCCAACCCATGAAACGGGCATGCAGGCGCTCATCTGGCCAGAGGGTAGAATGCGCAAGTCGGGGATCGGCTCGGTCCCCCCTGCGTGCTACCAATCCTACTGCTGGTCCTACTATCGCAACCCTCGGTCCGGTCTGATCTTAGACTGGGAATGAACTCCGTATGCTTAGACATGGAATGAACTTCGTATGCCTAAGCCAACTCAAGAAACGAGCATACGGGCGCTCAGCTGGCCGGAGAGGTAGAATGCACAATGCGGGGACCGGCCCGGTCCCCCCTGCGTGCTGTCAATCCTGCTGTCGCAACCCTCAGTCCAGTCCAATCTTAGACTGGGAATGAACTTCGTATGCCTAAGTCAATGCATGAAACGAGCGTTCGAGCGTTGAGCTAGCCGCAGAGGCATAATGTGCAAGCCAAGGATTGGCCCGGTCCCCCTCTGCGTGCTACCGGTCCCGCTGCCACAACCGTTGTTCCGACGGGGGCTTAGACATGGAATGAACTCCCTATGCCTAAGCCAACCCACAAAACAGGCATGCGGGTGTTCAGCCGGTCGAAAAGACAAAATATGCAAGCCGAGGATCGGCTCGTCCCCCCTGCGCACTGTCGATCCTGCTACCACAACCCTCAGTCTGATCTGATCTTAGACTGGGAATGAAATCCGTATGCTTAGACTGGGGATGAACTCCGTATGCCTAAGTCAACCCACGAAACGAGTGTGCGGGCACTCAACCGGCTGAAAATGCATAATGCGCAAGCCAGGGATTAGCCCAATCCCCCTTTGCGTACTGTCGATCTCGCTGCCGATCTTGCTGCCACAACCTTCGGTCCGGTTGGGGCTTAGACATGGAATGAAGTCCGTATGCCTAAGCCAACCCATAAAACGAGCGTGTGGGCGCTCAACCGATCGGAAAGGCAGAATGCGCAAGCCGAGGATCGGCCAGATCCCCCTTGCGTGCTGTCGATCCTGCTATTGGTCCTGCTACCGCAACCCTCGATCCAGTTCGATCTTAGACTGGGAATAAACTCCCTATGCTTAGACATGGAATGAACGCCGTATGTCGAAGCCAACCCATGAAATGAGCGTACGGGCGCTTAGCCGATTGAAGAGGCAGAATGAGCAAGCCAAGGATCGGCTCGGTCCCCCCTACGTGCTGTCGATCCTGCTATTGCAACCCTCGCTCTGGTCTGATCTTAGACTGGGAATAAACTCCGTATGCTTAAGTCAACCCACGAAACAAGTGTACGGGTGCTGAGCCGACCGAAGAGGCATAATGCACAAGTCGGGGATTGGTTCGATCCCCCTCTGCGTGCTGCCAGTCCCGCTGCCACAACCCTCGGTTCAGCTGGGGCTTAGACATGGAATGAACTCTGTATACCTAAGCCAACCCACGAAACGAGCGTGCAGGCGCTCAGCCAGCCGGAAAGGAAGAATGCGCAAGCTGAGGATCAACCTGGTCCCTCCATGTGTGCTACCGATCCTG
Source organism: Durio zibethinus (assembly GCF_002303985.1). The sequence continues at coordinate 30,797,785 of NW_019167826.1, read as the reverse complement.
CTGCTGGTCCTACTGCCGCAACCCTCGGTCCGATCTGATCTTAGACTGGGAATGAACTCCGTATGCTTAGACATGTAATGAACTCCGTATGCCTAAGCCAACCCATGAAACGAGTGTGTGGGAGCTTAGTCAGCCCGAGAGGCAAAATGCACAAGCCAGGGATCGGCTTGGTCCCCCTCTGCATGTTGTCGATCCTGTTGTCGTGGCTCAAACTCTAGACTGGGAATGAACTCTGTATGATTAGACATGGAATAAACTCTGTAAGCCTAAGCCAACCCACGAAACAAGCGTGCGAGCGCTCAGCAGGTCGGAGAGGTAGAATGCGCAAGCTGGGGATTGGCCCGATCCCCCTCTGCATGCTGTCAGCCCCGCTACCACAACCCTCAGTCCGGCTGGGGCTTAGACATTGAAAGAACTCCCTATGCCTAAGCCAACCAATAAACCAAAGGTGCGGGCACTCGGCATGCTGTCGATCCTGCTGCCGTAACCCTCGATCCAGTTCGATCTTAGACTTGGAATGAACTCCGTATGCTTAGACTGGGGATGAACTCCGTATGCCTAAGTCAACTCATGAAACGAGCATGCCGAAGCAAGCCGGGGATTGGCCTGGTCCCCCCCTGCGTGCTGTTGATCCTATTGTCGGTCTTGCTGCCGCAACGCTCAGTCCGGTCTGATCTTAGACTGGGAATGAACTCTGTATGCTTAGACATGGAATGAACTCTGTATGCCTAAGCCAACCCACAAAATGAGCGTGCGGGCGCTCAGCCAATCGGAGAGGCAAAATGCGTAAGCCGGGGAGCAACCTGGTCCCTCCTGTGTGCTGTCGATCCTGGTACTCGGTCTGGTCCAATCTTAGACTGGGAATGAACTCCGTATGCCTAAGTCAACCCACTAAATGAGCGTTCGGGTGCTGAGTCGGCCAGAGAGGCATAATGCGCAAGCCGGGGATCAGCCCGGTCCCCCTCTGAGTGTTGTCGTTCCCGCCGCCACAACCCTCGGTTCGGTGGGGCTTAGACATGGAATGAACTCCCTATGCCTAAACCAACCCATGAAACGGGCGTGTAGGCGCTCAGCCGGCTGGAGAGGTAGAATGCGCAAGCTGGGGATTAGCTCGGTCCCCCCTGCGTGCTGCCAATCCTACTGTCGCAACCTTCGGTCCATTACATCTTAGGTTAGGAATATACTCCGTATGCTTAGACTAGGGATGAACTCCATATGCCTAAGTCAACCCACGAAACGAGCGTGCGGGTGCTCAGCCAGCCGGAGAGGCCAGCCGAAGATGCAGAATGCACAAGCTGGGGATTGGCCCGGTCCTTCCTTGCGTGCTACCGATCCTGCTGCTGGTCCTGCTGCCGTAACCCTCGGTCCAATCCGATCTTAGACTGGGAATGAACTCCGTATGCTTAGACATGGAATGAACTTCGTATGCCTAAGCCAACCCACGAAACGAGCGTGCGGGCGCTCAGCAGGCCGAAGAGGTAGAATGCACAAGCCGGGGACTGGCTCGATCCCCCCTGCGTGCTGTCGATCCTGCTATCGCAACCCTCGATCCGATCCAATCTTAGACTGGGAATGAACTCCGTTTGTCAAAGTTAACCCATGAAATGAGCGTTCGGGTGCTGAGCCGATCAGAGAGGCATAATATGCAAGCCGGGGATCGGTCCGATCCCCCTCTGCGTGCTGTTGGTCCCACTGCCACATCCCTCGATCCGACTAGGGTTAGACATGGAATGAACTTCGTATGCCTAAGCCAACCCACGAAATGGGTGTACGGGCGCTCAGTCAGCTAGAGAGGTAGAATGCACAAGCCGGGGATCGATTCAATCCCTCTTGCATGCTGTCGATCCTGCTATCGCAACCCTTAGTCTGATCCGATCTCAGACTGGGAATGAACTTCATATGCTTAGACTAGGGATGAACTTCGTATGCCTAAGTCAACACACGAAATGAGCGTGCGAGCACTCAGTCGGCAGGAGAGTTCGGCCGGAGAGGCATAATGCACAAGTCAGGGATTAGCCTGGTCCCCCTCTGCGTGCTACCGATCCCGCTGTCGGTCCTACTGCCACAACCCTCGATCCGGCTGGGGCTTAGACATGGAATGAACTCCGTATGACTAAGCCAACCCACAAAACGAGCGTGCTGGCGCTCAGCCGATCAGAGAGGCAGAATGCGCAAGCCGGGGAGCGACCCGGTCCCTCCTGTGTGCTGTCGATCCTGGTACTCGGTCTGGTCCAATCTTAGACTGGGAATGAACTTCGTATGCCTAAGTCAACCCACTAAATGAGCGTTCGGGTGCTGAGCCGGCCAGAGAGGCATAATGCGTAAGCCGGGGATCAGCCTGGTCCCCCTCTGAGTGTTGTCGTTCCCGCTGCCACAACCCTCGGTTCGGTGGGGCTTAGACATGGAATGAACTCCCTATGCCTAAGCCAACCCATGAAACGGGCGTGCAGGCGCTCAGTCGGCTGGAGAGGTAGAATGCGCAAGCTGGGGATTAGCTCGGTCCCCCCTGCGCGCTGCCAATCCTACTGCCGCAACCTTCGGTCCATTACATCTTAGGTTAGGAATATACTCCATATGCTTAGACTGGGGATGAACTCCATATGCCTAAGTCAACCCACGAAACGAGCGTGCGGGTGCTCAGCCAGCCGGAGAGGCCGACCGAAGATGCAGAATGCGCAAGCTGGGGATTGGCCCGGTCCTCCCTTGCGTGCTACCGATCCTGCTACTGGTCCTGTTGCCGTAACCCTCGGTCTCGGTCCGATCTTAGACTGGGAATGAACTCCGTATGCTTAGACATGGAATGAACTTCGTATGCCTAAGCCAACCCATGAAACGAGCGTGCGGGCGCTCAGCAGGCCGAAGAGGTAGAATGCACAAGCCGAGGACTGGCTCAATCCCCTCTGCGTGCTGTCGATCCTGCTACCGCAACCCTCGGTCCGATCCAATCTTAGACTGGGAATGAACTCCGTTTGTCAAAGTTAACCCATGAAATGAGCGTTCGGGTGCTGAGCCGATCGGAGAGGCATAATATGCAAGCCGGGGATCGGTTTGATCCCCCTCTGCGTGCTGTCGGTCCCACTGCCACATCCCTCGATCCGGCTAGGGTTAGACATGGAATGAACTTCGTATGCCTAAGCCAACCCACGAAATGGGCGTACGGGCGCTCAGTCAGCTAGAGAGGTGAATGCACAAGC
>NW_019167826.1:30766459-30793591 GCF_002303985.1 Durio zibethinus | reverse complement strand
TTGCCTCTTCGATCGACTGAGCGTCCACACGCCTGTTTCATGGGTTGGCTTAGGCATAGGGAGTTCTTTCCATGTCAAAGCCCCAGCCAGACCGAGGGTTGTGGTATTGGGATCGGCAGCACACAGAGGGGGATCGGGCCGATCCTAGCTTGTGCATTCTGCCTCTTCGGCCTGCAGAGCGCCTGCACGCTCGTTTCATGGGTTGGCTTAGGCGTAGGAGTTCATTCCATGTCTAAAAGTTTGAGCCACGGAGCACATCTTGGGCTCAGGCATGTGCTGGTGCCACATTTTTCTCGCACGGGGCACCATCGCCGGAGCATTGCTAGAGCATCGCGGAGAGCCTATCCAGCGGCATTGGGGGTTCCGACGATTGGGGGGGCCGGGGGGTGTGCGTACATGATGTGCGATGGCTGCTGGTACTTGGCCCTTATATTGGCCCCCTATCCCTCATCAAACCTTGAGAACTCACACCCCCTTAAAGAGCATTTGAGATTTTATAGGTTTGCTGCCAATAGCCATTAAAGTGTCTGAAATGGGGACACTTTTTTCAAACGGTCACAAAATCTTCTCCACTTCAAGTTTTTATCTGAATGTTTTTGTGCATGCCAAAAAGAATACAATGATCACCTCTACCAATTTTGGGGACAAAACTCTTTCCAAAAAAATATTAAAAAATCTCGAACCGTAAAAAGTTTCAAAAATCATGAAAAATAGAAAACGGGTCGTCTTGCAGCCAAAACTTCACATGAAGGCGTAGGGGACCATTGTATGAATTTACAAGCCATAAAAATGGCATTGGCATCGTAGAAATATTAAGATTTTCTTGAACCCACCTACTACCCATTCGATCCCCGACTTGCGCATCCTGCCTCTCTCGTCGGCTGAGCGTCCGCATGCTCGTTTCGTGGGTTGACTTAGGCATATGAATTTCATCCCCAATCTAAGCATACGAAGTTCATTCCCAGTCTAACATTAGACCGGACCAAGGGTTGCGGCAACAGGATCGGCAGCATGCAGGGGGGACTGGGTCGATCCCCGACTTGCACATTCTACCTCTCCAGCCGGTTGAGCGCCCGCACGCCCATTTCATGGGTTGGCTTAGGTATAGGGAGTTCATTCCATGTCTAAGCCCTAGCTGAATCGATGGTTGTAGCAGCGGGATCGGTAGCATGTAGAGGGGAATCGGGCCGATCCCTGGCTTACGCATTATGCCTCTCCGATCGGCTCAGCACCCATACGCTCGTTTCGTGGGTTGACTTGGGCATACGGAGTTCATTCCCAGTAGCAGGACCAACAGCAGGATTGGTAGCACGCAGGGGAGATCGGGTCGATCCCCGGCTTACGTATTCTGCGTCTCCGACCGATTGAGCACCCGCACATTCGTTTTGCGGGTTGGCTTAGGCATACGGAGTTCATTCCATGTCTAAGCCCTAGCCGGATCGAGGGTTGTGGTAGCAAGACCGACAGCGGGATCGGTAGCACGCAGAGGGGGATCGGGTTGATCCTCAGCTTGCACATTATACCTCTTCGACCGGCCTCTCTCGTCGGTTGAACGCCTCTACGCTTGTTCGTGGATTGACTTAGGCATACGAAGTTTATCCCCAGTATAAGCATACGGAGTTCATTCCCAGTCTAAGATCAGACCGGATCCAGTGTTGCAGTAGTAGGATCGACAGCACGCAGGGGGACCGGGTTGATCCCCGGCTTGCGCATTTTGCCTCTCCGACCGACTGAGCGCCTGTACGTCCGTTTCGTGGGTTGGCTTAGTCATAGGGAGTTCATTCCATGTCTAAGCCCCAGCCAGACCGAGGGTTGTGGCAGTGGGACCAACAGCATGCAGAGGGTTATGGCAACAGGACCAGTAGCAGGATCGCAAGCACGCAGTGGAGGATCGAGCCAATCCCCGGCTTGCGTATTCTGCCTTTCCAACCGGTTGAGTGCCCACACACCTGTTTCGTGGGTTGGCTTAGGCATAGGGAGTTCATTCCATGTCTAAGCCCTAGCCGAACCGAGGGTTGTGGCAGCGGGACCGACAGCACACAGAGGGGGATCGAGCTAATCCCTGGCTTGCGCATTCTGCCTCTTCGACCGACTGAACGCCTGTACACTCATTTCGTGGGTTGGCTTAGGCATAGGAGTTCATTCCATGTCTAAGCATATGGTTCATTCCATGTCTAAAAGTTTGAGCCACGCTGCACATGCTGGGCTTTGGCATGTGCTGGTGTCATATTTTTTTCACTCGGGGCACCATCGTCAAAACGCAAAGGGGATCGGGTCAGTCCCTGGCTTGCGCATTTTACCTCTCCGATCGACTGAGGCCCGCACGCTCGTTTCATGGGTTGGCTTAGGCATACGGAGTTCATTCCATGTCTAAGCATACAAAGTTCATTCCCAGTCTAAGATCAAACCGGGCCGAGGGTGTTGGCAACAGAACCAGCAACAGGATTGGCAGCATGCAGGGGGGGACTAGGCCGATCTCCAGCTTGCACATTCTGCCTCTTCGGTCGGTTGAGTGCCTGCACGCTCGTTTCATGGGTTGGCTTAGGCATACGGAGTTCATCCCCAGTCTAAGTGTACGGAGTTCATTCCCAGTCTAAGATCGAAATGGACTGAGGGTTGCGATAGCAGGATCGGCAGCACGCAGGGGGGACCGACCCGATCCCCAGCTTGCACATTCTGCCTCTCCGACCGGCTAAGCACCCGCACGTCCGTTTTGTGGGTTGGCTTAGGCATAGGGAGTTCATTCCATGTCTAAGCCCCAGTCGGATCGAGGGTTGTGGTAGCAGGACCGACAGCACGCAAAGGGGGAATGGGCCGATCCCCGACTTGCGCATTCTGCCTCTTCGATTGGCCTCTTCGACTGACTGAGTGCTTGCATGCTCATTTTATGGGTTGATTTAGGCATATAGAGTTCATCCCCAGTCTAAGCATACGGCGTTCATTCCCAGTCTAAGATCAAACCGGACCACAGGTTGTGGTAGCAGGATCGGTAGCATGTAGGGGCGACCGGGCCTGTCCCCGGCTTGCGCATTTTGCCTCTACGACCGACTGAGCGCCTGAACGCCTGTTTCATGGGTTGGCTTAGGCATAGGGAGTTCATTCCATGTATAAGCCCCAGTCAGACCGAGGGTAACTGGGCAGCGAGACCGGTAGAATGCAGAGAGGGACCGAGCCAATCCTCAGCTTCCACATTCTACCTCTCCAGCCAGGCTGAGCGCCCGCACGCTCGTTTCGTTGGTTTGGCGTAGGTATATGGAGTGCATTCCATGTCTAAGCATACGGAGTTCATTCCCAGTCTAAGAGTTTGAGCCACGATGCACATGCTGGGCTCAGGCATTGTGCTAGTGCCAATTTTTTTTCGCCCGGGGGCACTATTCGTCGGAGCATCGTCGGAGAGCCTAACCGGCGGCATTGGGGGTTCCGACGATTAGGGGGCCGAGGGGTGTGCACACATGATGTGCGATGGCTGCTTGTACTTGGCCCTTATATTGGGCCCCTATCCCTCATCAAACCTCTAGAACTCACACCCCCTTAAAGAGCATTTGAGATTTTATAGGTTTGCTGCCAGTAGCCATTAAAGTGTCTGAAATGGGGACACTTTTTTCAAACGGTCACAAAATCTTCTCCACTTCGAGTTTTTAGCTGAATTTTTGTGTGCATGCCAACAAAACTCTTTCTAAAAATATTTTAAAAAATCCCGAACCGCAACAAGTTTCAAAAATCATGAAAAATAGAAAATGGGTCATCTTGCTACGAAACTTCACATGAAGGCTTAGGGGACCATTGTATGAATTTACACGCCATAAAAATGGTATTGGCACGGCAAAAATATGAAGATGTGCTTGAACCCACCTGCCACTCGTTCGATCCCCGGCTTGCGCATCCTGCCTCTCTGGTCGACTGAGCGCTCGCATGCTCGTTTCGTGGGTTGACTTAGGCATATGGAGTTCATCCCCAGTCTCAGCTTATGGAGTTCATTCCCATTCTATGATCATACTGGATCGAGGGTTGCGGCAGTAGGATCGGTAGCACGCAGGGGGAATCGGGCCGATCCCTGGCTTGCGTATTTTGCCCCTTCGGTCGACTGAGCCCCCGCACGCCTGTTTCGTGGGTTGGCTTAGGCATAGGGAGTTTTTTCCATGTCTAAGCCCCAGCCAGACCGAGGGTTATGGCAGCAGGACCGGTAGCATGCAGAGGGGGACCGGGCCGATCCCCGGCTTGCACATTCTGCCTCTCCGGCCGGTTGAGCACCCGTATGCTTGTTTCATGGGTTGGCTTAGGCATACGGAGTTCATTCCATGTCTAAGCATACGGAGTTCATTCCCAGTCTAAGATTTTGAGCCACGGTGCACATGCTGGGCTCGGGCATGTGCTGGTGCCACATTTTTTTCGCTCGGGGCTCCATCGCCGTAGCATCGTCGGAGAGCCTAACCAGCGGCATTGGGGGTTCTGGCGATTGGGGGGCCGAGGGGGTGTGCGCAAATGATGTGTGATGGGTGCTGTGCTTGGCCCTCATATTGGCCCCTATCCCTCATCAAACCTCAAGAACTCACACCCCCTTAAAGAGCATATTGAGATTTTTAGGTTTCTGCCAATAGCCATTAAAGTGTCTGAAATGGGGAATTTTTTCAATAGTCACAAAATCTTCTCCACTTCAAAGTTTTAGCTGAATGTTTTTGTGCATACCAAAAAAATACAAGGATCACCTCTACCAATTTGGGGACAAAAAATCTTTCTAAAAAAATTTTAAAAAATCTCGAACCGTAAAAAATTTCAAAAATCGTGAAAAATAGAAAACGGGTTGTCTTGCCTCGAAACTTCACATGAAGGCTTAGGGGACCATTGTATGAATTTACAAGCAATAAAAATGGCATTGGCACGGCAAAAATATGAAGATGTGCTTGAACCCACCTACCACCCGTTCGATCCCCGGCTTGCGCATCCTACCTCTCTGGTCGGCTGAGCGCCCGTACGCTCATTTCGTGGGTTGACTTAGGCATACGGAGTTCATCCCCAGTCTAAGCATACAAAGTTCATTCCCAGTCTAAGATCAGACTGGACCGAGGGTTGCGGCAGCAGGATCGACAGCACGCAGGAGGGACCAGGCCATTCCCTGACTTGCGCATTCTGCCTCTCCGGCCGGCTGTGCGCCCGCACGCCTGCTTCGTGAGTTGACTTAGGCATACGGAGTTCATCCGATGTCTAACCCCAACAGGACCGAAGGTTGTGGCAGCAGGACTGACAGCGGGATCGGCAGCACGCAAAGGTGGATCGGGCTGATCCTTGACTTGCGCATTATGCCTCTCCTACCAGCCTCTCCGATCGACTGAGCGCCCGCACGCTCATTTCGTGGGTTAACTTAGGCATACGGAGTTCATCCCCGGTCTAAGCATACGGAGTTCATTCCAAGTCTAAGATCGGACCGGATCGAGGGTTCCGACAGCAGGATCGACAGCACGCAGGGGGGACCGGGTCGATCCTCGGCTTCTGTATTCTGTCTCTCCAGCCGACTAAGCGCCCGCATGTCCATTTCTTGGGTTGGCTTAGGCATAGGGAGTTCATTCCATGTCTAAGCCCTAGCCAGACTGAGGGTTGTGGCAGGGGGACCAACAGCACACAGAGGGGGACCGGGCCGATCCTCAGCTTGCGCATTCTACCTCTTCGGTCGGATGAGTGCCCGCACGCTCGTTTCGTGGGTTGGGTTAGGCCTACGAAGTTCATTCCATTTCTAAGCATGCGGAGTTCATTCCCAGTCTAAGATTTTGAGCCCCGATGCAGATGCTAGGCTTGGGTATGTGCTGGTTCCGCATTTTTTTCGCCCGGGGCACCATCGTCGAAGCATCGTCAGAGCATCGTCGGAGAGCCTAACCGACGGTATTGGGGGTTCAACGATTGGGGGGGCCGGGGGGTGTGCACACATGATGTGTGATGGGTGCTGGTACTTGGCCCTCATATTGGCCCCCTATCCCTCATCAAACCTTGAGAACTCACACCCCCTTAAAAAGCATTTGAGATTTTATAGGTTTGCTGCCAGTAGCCATTAAAGTGTCTGAAATGGGGACACTTTTTTCAAATGGTCACAAAATGTTTTCCACTCAGAGTTTTTAGCTGAATTGTTTTGTGCATGCCAAAAAAAATACAAGGATCACCTCTACCAATTTTGGGGACAAAACTCTTTCTAAAAAAATTTTAAAAAATCTCGAACCGTAAAAAGTTTCCAAAATCATGAAAAATAGAAAACGGGTCGTCTTGCCACGAAACTTCACATGAAGCCTTAGGGGACCATTGTATGAATTTACAAGCCAAAAAATGGCGTTGGTGTGGCAGAAATATGAAGATGTGCTTGAACCCACTTACCACCCGTTCGATCCCCGGCTTGCGCATTCTACCTATCTGGTCTACTGAGCACCCGCACGCTCGTTTTGTTGGTTGACTTAGGCATACGAAGTTCATCCCCAGTCTAAGCATATGGAGTTCATTCCCAGTCTAAGATCAGATCGGACCGAGGGTTGCGATAGTAGGATCGACAGTATGTAGGGGGACCGGACCGATCCCTGGCTTGTGCATTCTGCCTCTCTGATCGACTGAGCGCCCGCACGCCCGTTTCCTGGGTTGGCTTAGGCATAGGGAGCTCATTCCATGTCTCAACCCCAGCCGGACTGAGGGCTGTGGCAGCAGGACCGGCAGCATGAAGAGGGGGATCGGGCCGATCCCCGGCTTGCGCATTATGCCTCTCCGACTGGCTCAGCACCCGTACGCTCATTTCGTGGGTTGACTTAGGCATACAAAATTCCTTCCTAGTCTAAGATCGGATCGGATCGAGGGTTGTGGCAGCAGGATAGATAGCACGCAGAGGGGATCGAGCTGATCCCCGGCTTACGCATTCGGCCTCTCCAACCGGCTGAGCGAGCTCACGCTCGTTTCGTGGGTTGGCTTAGGTATACGGAGTTCATTCCATGTCTAAGCATACGGAGCTCATTCCAAGTCTAAGATCAGATCGGATCGAAGGTTGTGGTAGCAGGACCAACAGTAGGATCGACAGCACGCAGGGGGATCAGGCCGATCCCTGGCTTGCGCATTCTGCCTCTCCTTTCGGTTGAGTGCCCGTGCGCTCATTTCATGGGTTGGCTTAGGCATACGAAGTTCATTCCATGTCTAAGCCCCAGTCGGACTGAGGGTTGTGGCAGCAGGATCGGTAGCAGGATCGGCAGCACATAAAGGGAGATCGGGCTGATTCCTGGCTTACTCATTATGCCTCTCTGACCGGCCTCTCCAACCGACTGAGTGCCTGCACGCTCGTTTCGTGGGATGACTTAGGCATACGGAGTTCATCCCTAGTCTAAGCATACGGAGTTCATTCCCAGTCTATGATCGGACCGGATCAAGGGTTGTGGCAGCAGGGGTGACCGGGCTGATCCGCAGCTTGCGCATTCTGCCTCTCCGACCGGCTGAGTGCTCGCACACCCATTTCATTGGTTGGCTTCATAGGGAGTTCATTCTATGTCTAAGCCCCAGCCAGATCGAGGGTTGTGGTAGCGGGATCAACGGCACGCAGAGGGGGACCGGGCTGATCCCCGGCTTGCACATTATGCCTCTTCGGCTGGCTCAGCGCCCGCACGCTCATTTCGTGGGTTGACTTATGCATATGGAGTTCATTCCCAGTCTAAGATCAGATCGGACCGAGGGTTGTGATAGCAAGGATCAACAGCTCGCAGGGGGGACCGAGCTGATCCCCAGCTTGCGCATTCTACCTCTCCGGCTGGCTGAGCACTGGCACGCTCGTTTCATGGCTTGGCTTAGGCATATGGAGTTCATTCCATGTTTAAGCATACGGTGTTCATTCCCAGTCTAAGATTTTGAGCCACGGTGCACATGCTGAGGTCGGGCATATACTGGTGTCGCATTTTTTTCACCCGAGGCACCATCATCGGAGTATCACCGGAGCATCACAGGAGAGCCTAACCGATGGCATTGGGAGTTTCAACGATTGGGGGGGTCGGGGGGTGTGCGCACATGATGTGCGATGGGTGCTGGTACTTATGTCATGGGCTCCGACCTTAGACTCAAAAACAGTGCAGCCTTAGGCTTGGAATCTCCTCCTTTATGCCTAAGTCAGCTTAAAACACAAGCGTATGGGTACTAGAACAACGGGAAGGGCTGATTATGCAAGTTAAGAGAAATAGGATAAGAAGGTAGAATTCTGGAAATACTCTTGTTTTCGCTGAAACGAAGTGTTTGATGGTGTACAAATGAGGGAGGAGCAGCCCTCTAATTATAGTTGAGGCTCCAGCTTGCACTTAATGCAATATCCCTAGAATAAAGGCTAAAATCATGGGATCATAGAGATTACAATCAATCAGGATGTAACTCCTGATTTCAGTGTCAACCAAATCTGCCAGGGTGCTACTACTGATCCTACCTGCTTCCAGAAGCTTCCCCTTGTGTCTCCACACCTTGGGCCCTTCCGGATGTGGTGCGGGTAGCTTGTATGCAAGGCCTTGGTCTCACGGGTTAGCCTGCAAGTTGGGCGGACATTCTGAACTCGTTTGCTAGCCTTTACACGCAGATACCTGCCAACACACCTAGTCTATGGGCCTCAACCTCTGGCTTGCCTGCTGGTGTGCCTGATGTGCCTGGTACGCCCGCCCAGGGCGTAACATTCTCCCCCACCTGATTGTGCAACACCCTAGTTGTGTCTTCTGCATGGTACTGCCTGATCTGGTCTCTGAACTACCATAAGTCATTTGCTGGTTCCCAGCTTGCCTCACTGTCTAGAAGTCCCTTTCAGCGCACCAAGTACTCTTGTCTTGGCTGATAGTTCTTCCGTCTTACCTCCCAATCAGCTATGATGCTATGGACCTCCTTTACATATGAGGCCCTTGCTCCCAAAGGCGCACGCTTTGACTCTGCCCGTCCTGGATCTCCCTCATCCTCATGGAACGGCTTGAGCATGCTCACATGGAACACTGGGTGTACCCTCAGCTTAGGTGGCATATCCATCTTGTAAGCAACTTTGCCTACCCTCTTGACTACTCGAAAAGGTCCCTCATACATCTGGACTAGGCCTTTGTGTAGCCCTCTATGGTGCACAATGGGATGCAGCTTCACCAACACCAAGTCTCCAACCTGGAACTGCACGTCCCGCCTATTCTGGTCTGCCCACTTCTTTGACCTCTTGGCCGCCTTGTGTAGACAAACTTTGGCCAAGTCAGTTTGCTCCTACCATGCTTGGCAAACCTGTATGCTATTGGATTCGGCCCTGTATAACCTGCAGCAATCGAATCGGGTGTTTGTCGTTGTTGCCCTATCATAACCTCAAATGGGTTTTGGTTCGTTGCCTCGCTCCTTTGCAAGTTGTAGGAAAACTGCGCAATATCTAGCAGCTTTGGCCAATCCCTTTGTGTGGCACTCACATAGTGCCTGACGTAGACCTTCAATAGTCCATTCACTCGTTCTGTCTGCCCATCGGCCTACGGATGCATGCTGGTGGAAAAGTTCAAGTCTGACCCCAACAGCTTGAACAACTCAGTCTAGAACCTGCCCGTGAAACGCCCGTCCTGATCACTAACAATGGTCCTTGGCACTCCCCAGTACTTAACCATGTTCTTCAGGAACAATTGAGTTGCCTCCAAGGCTGGGCACTCCTTGATGCATGGAATGAAGATTTCCATACTTGGATAAAACCATGTTCACCAACTACCTGATGCTTCCAACCCCTTCTTGGCTTTGGTTACGACCGCTTAAAGTCCAGAGAAACACCCCCATGGTCACTCTGCATATTGTCAATCGTGCTCCAAGAGACCGCTGTTTGCTTTGGCTCCCACCTTGTCCTGGTTGGCCACATAAGTGACAAGTCTTCACATAGGCCTCCACATCAGTCCCTTCATGTGTGGCTTGTAGTACTGGTCCTCGTCAAGTAACCAAGTACGACTTCACTTCCGGGGGTCCAAAACCTTACCTTAGAATCATGCATTCTTGTAAAACTTCCCTTGTGAGCTTTTCCGTGCTTGTGGCACAAACAGTTTACTGCCCTGGTGTTACGCAAGCCATCCTACAACTAAAAAACGGCGCTAGTTCTTACCTTGCTGGGGCATTATCTCCATCAAAGGCCTTGGCTGTAGGCTCATGTGCAAGTCCCTCCTTGATGCGTGGCACCAGTGACCCCTCTGGTTGGCTAATGGCAGTAAGGTTAGCCTTCCTGCTCAGGGCATCTGCCACTAGGTTCACCCGCCCTGGCTTGTACTCCATCTAGAAATCAAATTTTGTAAGAAAATCTTACCATCTTGCCTGCTTGGGGGACAACTTCTTTTGCGTCTGGAAGTAGCTGGTCGCCACATTGTCCGTCCTAACCATGAACCTCGACCCCAACAGGTAATGGCACCAAGTGCGCAAGCAGTGCACCACTACAGTCATCTCCTTCTCTTGGACCGTGTACTTGCACTCAGTCTCGTTTAGCTTCCTGCTCTCGAACGCGACTGGACGTCCCTCCTGCATCAACATGCCCCCTATGGCAAAGTCTGATGCATCTGTATGCACCTCATACGGTTTGGCATGGTCTGGCAAGGCCAAGACTGGCTCCTCAGTCACAGCCCGTTTCAACCTGTCAAAGGCTTCCTGGCACCTTACGCTCCACTCCCATGCTTTCCCTTTCTGAGCAGTTAGCAATGGTGTGGCTATTGCTGAGTGACCTTTGATAAGCACCTGTAGTAGTTGACCAGCCCAAGAACGATCTCAACTCAGTGACCTTGGCTGGCGGTTGCCACTCCAGGATGGCGTGTATGTTGCCTTTCATCCATGCGTATCCTGCCACCTCCCACTATGTGGCCAAGGAATAGGGATCTCCTGTGGGTGAATGAGCACTTCTTCCTCTGACAAATAGCTGTGTGCCCGCAAACACCTCGAAACACCTATCTCAAGTGGTCTATATGCTTTCCAAAGTCTGGGCTGTAGATCACAATGTCATCCCAATAAACTTATAACAAAACCGATCAAGGAATGACTGAAGTACCTTGTCATAAGGGTACAGAATGTTGCTGGGGCGTTCGTGAGTCTGAAAGCATCACCAAGAAACTCATATGAACCATACCGAGTGACACATGCTATCTTGGTCATCTCCCTTCGTGATCCTAACTTGATAGTAGCCTGACCTCAAATCTAGCTTGGTGAATCACCTGTGCTCCCAAGTTGATCGAACAAGTCCGCAATGAGTGGGATGGGTACTTGTTCTTGATGGTCAGCTTGTTCAAAGCCCAGTAGTCTATACACAACCGCAACGACCCATCATGCTTACGCTGAAATAGAACCGTTGCACCATAGGGTGCCTTCGATGGCCTGATGAAGCTGGCATCAACTAACTCTTTAAGCTACTTCCTCAACTCCTCCAACTCTGGTGGAGACATTCAGTAAGGGGCTCTAGCTGGTGGCTTGGCCTCAGACACTAGCTCAATCTTGTGGTCCACCTCCCTCTTAGGTGGTAGCTTGCTAGGTAGCTTTGTGGGCATCACATCACTAAAGGTCTTCAACACCTTTAGCACCTCCAAGGGTGACTCAATCTCCTTTTCCCTTGGCTCATCATATTTTAGGGCTGCCAAGAAGGTGTCTTCTTGTCTGCTTACTGCCTTGGCAAATTGGATGGCTGACACCACCCGTGACCAACTCCAGATCTTCTCAATGGCACTAGGTATTGGCACCATGCATCTAAGATGCAAACACAATCAACAAAAGGCACAAGGAGGGCATTAATCCGAACAAGGAAATCCAACCCAATCATAAACTCATAGTCGTCAAGGGGTATTACCTCAATGTCTCCTTGCCTTTCCAGTCTCCGAGCTACAACTCCACTCCCCGTGCTACTCCAATGGCTGGAACTTCCTTGGAGTTCACCGTTTTGATGGTACCAGTCCCTTTCTGCACCTTTAGTCTGAGCTTTCAGGCTCTATCACCTGAAATAAAAAGATGTTAGGCACCTGTGTCCACCAGTGCGCTCACTTCTGACCAGCAACCATCAGATCCGTAAACATCAAGCCCTTTGGCTTGCGGCTCCCCTTACTCTGGATAGCATTGAGCACCAACGACCCAAGCTTTACTGCCCCTGACTTTGGCTCCTCGTCAGACTCCTTGTCTAAGCAACCAGCTTGCCCTTTTGCGGGTAATTGCACGCTATGTGGCTCCCTCTACATAGGTAGCATGCTAGTGGCTCTCGGTCCCCTTTTGCTTTCCACTTGCCTGCTAGTGGCTTCCTCTCGCCATCTTTGGTTGAACGGTCTCAGTCTCCATCCTTGGACTCTCGATCACGATCCTTTCTCTTGGACTGTTTCTTCTGATCCCTATCGTCCCTGCCCTTACCCTTGGGCTTGGTAGACTCGAACTTGTTCAGAGGCTTGAACTCTATCAAGGCCTCAACAGTAGTCATGGCTTTAGCCAAATCATGAACTCCTCTCCTTTGTAGCTTATGCTTCACCCACAGCTTCAGCCCATCCATGAAAGCAAATAAGGCATCCTTCTCGCCAAGATCTGAGATCTGTAGCATCAATTCAGAGAATTTTTGGACATACTCCCTTATGTCCCCTTGCTAGCTTAACCTGCGCAACTTTGCCCGCGCCTCATCATCGGCATACTCCAGGTAAAATTGTTCTCTGAACTCCTTTTGGAACTCTGCCCAAGTTCCAATCTTGGTGCTCCCATGCCTGACATCATCACACCTACGCCTCTACCACAATAAGGCTACATCAGTGAGATACATAGCAGCGGTGCTTACCTTTATCGCCTGGCCTGAAGTACTGCTCTATACCCCAAAGGTAGTTATCTAATTCCTTGGCTGCCCTAGTCCCCTTGAACTCCTTAGGCTTGGGGACATCCAATCTGGACTTAGACACTCCAGCAAACATGCCATTCCTAATGGCAGTCTTGCAAGCAATGAGCTCACTGGTAAGCTCCTCCATCCGCTGGCACATGGCCTCCATGCCATCGTGCAAGGTCAGCACTTCAGCCTCCAAGGTCTGATTCTTTTGGGTGAACACGTCCAAGCCTTTGTTGAGAGCAGCTTACAGCTCACTTTGGATCTCCTCCCCTATGGAGTCTAGTGATGCAATGTGAGTCTCTACCCCCTCAAGCTTCTCCCCCATGTCGCCCTTGGTCACCTTCACTTTGGCCAACCTACCGTCCATGGTAGACCAGATATCTATAGAACTGGCTTTCCTCCCTCTTCCACACCCATGCTCCTGGGCCTCTAGTTGTTGGTTAGCAGCGTCACTTTGGGATGCCATCTTCTCTATCCTGCACAACACAAACACGCAGAATCAAACTTGCTCTGATACCAACTGTCACGGGCTCTGACCTTAGACTCAGAAACCATGTGGCCTTAGGCTTGGAATCTCCTCCTTTATGCCTAAGTCAGCCTAAAACACAAGTGTACGGGCACTAGAACAATAGGAAGAGCTGATTACGCAAGTTAAAGAGAAACAGGATAAGAAGGCAGAATTCTGGAAATGCTCTTGTATTCACTGAAACAGAAGTGTTTGTTGGTGTACAAATGAGGGAGGAGCAGCCCTCTATTTATAGTTGAGGCTCCAGCTTACACTTAATGGCAATATCCCTAGAATAAAGGCTAAAATCATGGGATTATACAGATTACAATCAATCAGGATGCTAACTCCTGATTTTCAAGGTCAACCAAATTTGCCAGGATGCTGCTACTGATCCTGCCTACTTTCAGAAGCTTCCCTTGCCTGTCCAGCACCTTGGGCCATTCTAGATGTGGTGTGGGCAGCTTGTATGCTAGGCATTGGTCTCACGGGCTGGCCTGCAAGTTGGGCAGGCGTTCTGAACTCGTTTGCTAGGCTTTGTGTGCAGATACCCGCCAGCACGCCTGGTCCGCGGGCCTCAACCTCTGGCTCGCCTGCTGGTGCACCTGATGTGCCTGGCACACCCACCCAAGGCGTGACACTTGGCCCTTATATTGGCAGGCGCTATCCCTCATCAAACCTTCAAGCAACTCACAACCCCCTTAAAGACCACTGTTGACGATTTTATAGGTTTGCCTGCCAGTAGCCATTAAAGTGTTTGAAATGGGGACATTTTTTTCAAACGGTCACAAAATCTTCTCCACTTCGAGTTTTTAGCTGAATTTTTTTGTGCATGCCAAAAAAAATACAAGGATCACCCCTATTTAATTTGGGGATGAACCTGTTTCTAAAAAAATTTTAAAAAATCCCGAACCACAAAATTTTTTGAAAATCATGAAAAATAGAAAACGGGTCGTCTTGCCATGAAACTTCACATGAAGGCTTAGGGGACCATTGTATGAATTTACATGCCATAAAAATGGCATTGGCATGGCAGAAATATGAAGATGTGCTTGAACCCACCTACCACCCGTTCGATCCCTGGCTTGCGCATCCTGCCTCTCTGGTCGGCTGAGTGCCCCCACGCTCGTTTTGTGGGTTGACTTAGCCATACGGAGTTCATCCCCAGTCTAAGCATACAGAGTTCATTCCCAACCTAAGATCAGACTAGACCAAGGGTTACGACAACAGGATCGGCAGCACGCAGGGGACCGGGCCAATCCTCGGCTTGCACATTCTGCCTCTCCGGCTGGCTGAGCACCCGTACGCCCATTTCGTGGGTTGGCTTATGCATAGGGAGTTCATTCCATGTTTAAGCACCAGCCGGATGGAGGGTTATGGCAGTGGGACCGACAGCACGCTGAGGGGGACCGGGTCGATCCCCGGCTTGCGCATTATGCCTCTCCGACTGACTCAGCGCCCGCACGCTCATTTCGTGGGTTGACTTAGGCATACGGAGTTCATTCTCAGTCTAAGATCAGATCAGACCGAGAATTGCAGTAGCAGGATTGACAGCACGCAGTGGGGGATCGGGTCGATACCTGGCTTGTGCATACTGCCTCTCTGGCCAGCTGAGCACCTGCACGCTCGTTTCGTGGGTTGGCTTAGGCATACGGAGTTCATTCCAAGTCTAAGCATACGGAGTTCATTCTCAATCTAAGATCGGACCGGACCGTGGGTTGCAGCACCAGGACCAGCAGCAGGATCGACAGCACGTAGAGGGGGATTGAGCCGATCCATGGCTTGTGCATTCTGCCTCCCCGACCGACTGAGCGCCCGCAAGCTCATTTCGTGGGTTGGCTTAGGCATACGGAGTTCATTCCAGGTCTAAGGCCCAACCGAACCGAGGGTTGTGGTAGCAGGATCGGCAGCACGCAGAGTGGGACCGGGTTGATCCCCGGCTTGTGCATTATGCCTATTCGGTTGGCCTCTCCAGCCGGCTAAGCACCCGCACGCTCGTTTTATGGGTTGACTTAGGCATACGAAGTTCATCCCCAATCTAAGCATACAGAGTTCATTCCCAGTCTAAGATCGGACCAGACCGAGGGTTGCGAATGCAGGATCGATAGCACGCAGGGGGGACCGACCCGATCCTCGGCTTATGCATTCTGCCTCTCTGACTGGCTGAGCGCCTGCACGCCCGTTTCGTGGGTTGGCTTAGGCATAGGGAGTTCATTCCATGTCTAAGCCCCAGCTGGACGGAGGGTTGTGGCAACGGGACCCTTTCCGACCGGTTGAGCGCCCGCACGCCCGTTTCATGGGTTGGCTTAGGCATAGAGAGTTAATTCCATGTCTAAGCCCTAGCTGGACCGAGGGTTGTGGCAGCGGGACCGGCAGCACGCAGAGGGGGACCGAGCCGATCCCCGAATTGCGCATTATGCCTCTTCGATCGGCTCAGTGCCTGTACGCTTGTTTCGTGGGTTGACTAATGCATACGGAGTTCATTCCAAGTCTAAGATCAGACCGGATTGAGGGTTGCGATAGCAGGATCGATAGTAGGGAAGGGGGGCTGGGCCGATCCCCGGCTTGTGCAATCTACCTCTCCGGCCGGCTAAGCGACCGCACGCTCGTTTCGTAGGTTGGCTTAAGCATACGGAGTTCATTCCATGTCTAAGCATACGGAGTTCATTCCCAATGTAAGATTTTGAGCCACGATGCAAATGCTGGGCTTGGGCATGTGCTGGTGCCGCATTTTTTTCGCCCAGGGCACCATCGTCGGAGTATTGCCGGAGAGCCTAACCGGCGGCATTGGGGTTTTGGTGATTGGGGGGGGCCGGGGGGTTGTGCGCACATGATGTGTGATGGGTGCTGTTACTTGGCCCTTATATTGGCCCCCTATCCCTCATCAAACCTTGAGAACTCACACCCCCTTAAAGAGCGTTTGAGATTTTATAGGTTTGCTGCCAGTAGTCATTAAAGTGTCAAAAATGGGGACACTTTTTTCAAACGATCACAAAATCTTCTCCACTTCGAGTTTTTAGCTGAATTTTTTTGCATGCCAACAAAAATACAAGGATCACCTTACCAAATTTGGGGACAAAACTCTTTCTAAAAAAATTTTAAACAATCTCGAACCGTAAAATGTTTTGAAAATCGTGAAAAATAGAAAATGGGTCGTTTTGCCATGAAACTTCACAAGAAGGCTTAGGGGACCATTGTATGAAAATACATGCCATAAAAATGGCATTGGCATGGTAGAAATGTGAAGATGTGCTTGAACCCACCTACCACTCGTTCGATCCCCGGCTTGCGCATCCTGCCCCTCTGGTCGGCTGAGCGCCTGCACGCTCGTTTCGTGGGTTGACTTAGGCATACGGAGTTCATCCCCAGTCTAAGCATATGGAGTTCATTCCTAATCTAAGATTAGACCAGATCGAGGGTTGCGGCAACAGGATCGATAGCACACAGAAGGGACCGGGCCAATCCCAGGCTTACGCATTCTGCCTCTTCGATCGGCTGAGCGCCCGTATGCCCGTTTTGTGGGTTGGCTTAGGCATAGGGAGTTCATTGCATGTCTAAGCCCTAGTTGGAGTGAGGGTTGGGTAGCAGGATCGGTAGCAGGATCGGCAGCACGCAGAGGGGAACCGGGCTGATCCTCGGCATGTGTATTATGCCTCTCCGATCGGTTGACCACCCACACGCTCGTTTTGTGGGTTGACTTAGGCATACGAAGTTCATCCCAATCTAAGCATACGGAGTTCATTCCTAGTCTAAGATCGGATCGGACCGAAGGTTGTGGTAGCAGGATCGATAGCATGTAGAGGGGGACCAGGCTGATCCCCGGCTTGCACATTATGTCTCTCCGACCGACGGAGCACCCGTACGCTCGTTTCGTAGGTTGACTTAGGCATACAAAGTTCATTCCCAATCTAAGATCAGATCAGATCGAGGGTTGTGGTAGCAGGATCGACAGCACGCAGGGGGACCGGGTCGATCCCCAGCTTGTGCGTTCTGCCTCTTCGGTTGGCTGAGCGCTCGTATGCTCGTTTCGAGGGTTGTCTTAGGCATATGGAGTTTATTCCATGTCTAAGCATACGGGGTTCATTCCCAGTCTAAGATCAGACCGGATCGAGGATTGCGACAGCAGGATCAACAGTACACAAGGGGGGATCGAGCCATTCCTCGACTTGCGCATTTTGCCTCTTCGATCGACTGAGCACCCGCACGCTTGTTTCGTGGGTAGGCCTAGGCATACGGAGTTCATTCCATGTTTAAGCCCTAGTCGAACCGAGGGTTGTGGAAGCAGGACAGGTAGCGGGATCGGTAGAACCCAGAGTGGGACTGGGCTGATCCCTAGCTTGCGTATTAAGCCTATCCGGTAGGCCTATCCGGTAGGCCTCTCCTGTCAGCTGAGTGCCAGCACGCTCGTTTCATGGGTTGACTTAGATATACGGAGTTCATCCCCAGTCTAAGCATACAGAGTTCATTCCCAGTCTAAGATCAGACTAGACCGAAGGCTGTGATAGCAGGATCGACAGCATGCAGGGAGGACCGGGCCAATCCCCGACCTACGTATTCTACCTCTCCGACCGACTGAGTGCCCATACGTCCATTTCATGGGTAGACTTAGGCATAGGGAGTTCATTCCATGTCTAAGCCCCAGCCGGATCGAGGGTTGTGGCAGTGAGATCGGTAGCACGTAGCGGGGGACCGGGTTGATCCTCGGCTTACGCATTATGCCACTTCGGTCGACTGAGCACCCACATGCTAGTTTTCGTGGGTTGACTTAGGCATATGGAGTTCATTCCCAGTCTAAGATCGGATCGGACTGAAGGTTGCGGCAGCAAGATCGACAGCACACAGGGGGGACCAGGCCGATCCCTGGCTTGCGCATTCTGCCTCTCCGGCCGGCTAAGCGCCCGGACGTCCGTTTCGTGGGTTGGCTTAGGCGTAGGGAGTTCATTCCATCTCTAAGCCCCAGCCAGATCGAGGATTGTGGCAGCGGGACCGGTAGCACGTAGAGGGGGACCGGGTTGATTCCTGGCTTGCTCATTATGCCTTTTCGACCGGCTCAGCGCCCGCACGCTTGTTTCATGTGTTGACTTAGGCATACGGAGTTAATTCTCAGTCTAAGATCAGACCGGACCGAGGGTTGCGGTAGCAGGATCAACCGCACATAAGGGGGATCGGGCCGATCCCCAGCTTACGCATTCTGCCTCACCAACCGACTGAATGCCTGCAAGCTTGTTTTGTGGTTTGTGGCAGCGGGATCAGTAGCACACAGTGGGGGACCGAGCTGATCCCCGGCTTAAGCATTATGCCTCTCCGATCGACTGAGCGCCCACACGTTCGTTTTGTAGGTTGACTTAGGCATACGGAGTTCATCCCCAGTCTAAGCGTACGGAGTTCATTCCCAGTCTAAGATCGGACCGGACCGAGGGTTCCGATAGCAGGAAAGGCAGCATGCAGGAGGGACCGGGCCGATCCCTAGCTTGCGCATTCTGCCTCTTCGACTGACTATGCGCCCGCACGCCCGTTTTGTGGGTTGGCTTAGGCATAGGGAGTTCATTCCACGTCTCAGCCACAGCTGGATTGAGGGTTATGGCAGCGGGATCGACAGCACGTAGCGGGGGATCGAGCTGATCCTCGGCTTGTGCATTATGCGTCTTCGATCGGTTGAGCGCCCACACGCTCGTTTCGTGGGTTGACTTAGGCATACAGAGTTCATCCCCAGTCTAAGCATCTAGAGTTCATTCCCAGTCTAAGATCGAACCGGAATGAGGGTTGCAGCAGTAGGATCGGCAGCACGCAGGGGGGACCGAGCCGATCCTTGGCTTGCGCATTCTGCCTCTCCGGCCGGCTGAGCGCTCGCACGCCCGTTTCATGGGTTGGCTTAGGCATAGGGAGTTCATTCCATGTCTAAGCCCCAGTCGGACCGAGGATTGTGGCAGCGGGACCTGCAGCATGCAACGGGGGATCGGGCTAATCCCTGGCTTGCACATTATGCCTCTCCGACCGGCTGAGCGTCCACACACTCATTTCTTGGGTTGACTTAGGCATACAGAGTTCATTCCTAGTCTAAGATCAGATTCAATTGAGGGTTACGGCAACAGGATCGGTAGCACATAGAGAGGATCAGGCTGATCCCCGACTTACGCATTCTGCCTCTCCGATCGGTTCAACATCTGCACGCCCTTTTCATGGGTTGGCTTAGGCATAGGGAGTTCATTCCATGTCTAAGCCCCAGCCAGACCGAGGGTTGTTGTAGTGGGACTGGCAGCACGCAGAGGGGGACCAGGCTGATCCCTGGCTTGCGCATTATGCCTCTTCGGCCGGCTCAGCACCCGCACGCTCATTTCATGGGTTGACTTATGCATACGAAGTTCATTCCCAATCTAAGATCAGACTGGACCGAGGGTTATGGCAGCAGGATCGACAGCATGTAGGGTGGGACCAGGCTGGTCCCCGACTTGAGCATTCTGCCTCTCCGACCGACTTAGCGCCCGCACGCTCGTTTCGTGGGTTGGCTTAGGCATACGGAGTTCATTCCCAATCTAAGATTTTGACGCACGGTGCACATACTGGGCTCGGGCATGTGCTGGTGCCACACTTTTTTCACCCGGGGCACCATCGTCAGAACGTCACTGGAGCATCGCCGGAGAGCCTAACCGGCGGCATTGGGAGTTCCAGCGATTAGGGGGGCCGGAGGGTGTGCGCACATGATGTGCGATGGGTGCTGGTACTTGGCCCTTATATTGGCCTCCTATCCTTTATCAAATCTCGAGAACTCACACCCCCTTAAAGAGCATTTGAGATTTGTTAGGTTTGCTGCCAGTAGACATTAAAGTGTGTAAAATGGGGACACTTTTTTCAAACAGTCACAAAATCTTCTCCACTTCGAGTTTTTAGCTAAATTTTTTTGTGAATGCCAACAAAAGTACAAGGATCACCTCTACCTAATTTGGGGACAAAACTATTTCTAAAAAAATTTTAAAAAATCTTGAAACATAAAAAGTTTCAAAAATTTTGAAAAATAGAAAACGGGTCATCTTCCCACGAAACTTCGCATGAAGGCTTAGGGGACCATTGTTTGAATTTACAAGCCATAAAAATGGCATTGGCATGGCAGAAATATGAATATGTGCTTGAACCCACCCAACACCCGTTCGATCCTCGGCTTGCGCATCCTGCCTCTCTGGTCGGCTGAGCGCCCGCACTCTCGTTTCATGGGTTGACTTAGGCATACAGAGTTCACCCTCAGTCTAAGCATATGGAGTTCATTCCCAGTCTAAGATCAGACCGGACAGAGGGTTGGACCAGCAGGATCGGCAACACGCAGGGGGACCCGATCGATCCTCGATTTGTGCATTCTGCCACTCCGGCCGGCTGAGCGCCCGCACGCCCGTTTCGTGGGTTGGCTTAGGCATAGGGAGTTCATTCCATGTCTAAGCCCCAGCCGGACCAAGGGTTGTGGCAGTGGGACTAACAGCACGCAGAGGGGGATCAGGTTGATCCCCGACTTTCGTATTATGCCTCTCCGATCAGCTCAGTGGCCGCACACTCTTTTCGTGGGTTGACTTAGGCATACAGAGTTCATTCTCAGTCTAAGATCGAAACGGATCGAGGGTTGCGACAGCAGGATCAACAGCACGCAGGGGAGATCGGGTCGATCCTTGGCTTGCGCATTCTGCCTCTCCGACTGACTGAGCGCTCGCACGATCATTTTGTGGGTTGGCTTAGGCATACGGAGTTCATTCCATGTCTAAGCATGCAGAGTTCATTCTCAATCTAAGATGGGATCGGACTGAGGGTTGCGATAGCAGGACCAGCAGCAGGATCGAAACACGTAGGGGGGACCGGGCCGATCCCCAGCTTGCACATTCTGCCTCTCCGACTGGCTGAGCACCCGTACGCTCGTTTCGTGGGTTGGCTTAGGCATACGGAGCTCATTCCATGTATAAGCCCCAACCGGACCGAGGGTTGTGGCAGCAAGATCGGCAGCGGGATCGGCAGCACGTAGAGGGGGCCAGGCTGAACACCCGCTTGCTCGTTTCATGTGTTGACTTAGGCATACAGAGTTCATCCCTAGTCTAAGCATACCGAGTTAATTCCCAGTCTAAGATCGAACCAGACCGAGGGTTGCGACAGCAGGATCGGTAGCACGTAGGGGGGATCGGGCCGATCCCCTGCTTGCGCATTCTGCCTCTCTGGCCGGCTGAGTGCCCGCACACCCGTTTTGTGGGTTGGCTTAGGCATAGGGAGTTCATTCCATGTCTAACCCCCAGTCAGACCAAGGGTTGTGGCAGTGGGACCGACAGCACGCAGAGGGGGACCAGGCTGATCCCCGGCTTGCGCATTATGCCTCTCCGACCGACTGAGCGCCCGCACGCTCATTTTGTAGGTTGACTTAGGCATACGGAGTTCATTCCCAATCTAAGATCAGATCAGACCGAGGGTTGCGGTAGCAAGATCGACAGCACGCAGGGGGGACCGGGCCAATCCCCAACTTATGCATTCTGCCTCTCCAGTTGGCTGAGCGCCCACACGCTCGTTTTGAGGGTTGTCTTAGGCATACGGAGTTTATTCCATGTCTAAGCATACGGGGTTCATTCCCAGTCTAAGATCAGATCGGATCGAGGGTTGCGGTAGCAGGATCGATAGCACACAGGGGGGATCGGGCCATTCCTTGATTTGCGCATTCTGCCTCTGCGGTCGGCTAAGCACCTGCACGCTCATTTCGTGGGTAGGCTTAGGCATACGGAGCTCATTCCATGTCTAAGCCCCAGTCTGACCGAAGGTTGTGGCAGTAGGACCAATAGCGGGATCGACAGAACGTAGAGGGGGACTGGGCTGATCCCTGGCTTGGGCATTAAGCCTATCCGATCGGCCTCTCCTACTGACTGAGCACCAGCATGCTCGTTTCGTGGGTTGACTTAGGCATACGGAGTTCATCCCCAGTCTAAGCATACGAAGTTCATTCCCAGTCCAAGATCAGACTAGACCGAGGGCTGCGACAGTAGGATCGACAGCACGCAGGGGGGACCGGGTCGATCCCTGGCCTATGCATTCTGCCTCTCCGACCGGCTGAGCACCCGTATGCCCGTTTCATGGGTAGGCTTAGGCATAGGGAGTTCATTCCATGTCTAAGCCCCAGCCAGATCGAGGGTTGTGGCAACGGGATCGATAGCACGCAGCGGGGATCGAGCTGATCTCCGGCTTACGCATTATGCCTCTCCAGTCGGCTGAGCGCCCACATGCTCATTTTCGTGGGTTGACTTAGGCATACGGAGTTCATCCCCAGTCTAGGCATACGGAGTTCATTCCCAGTCTAAGATCATACTGGACCGAAGGTTGTGGTAGCAAGATTGGCAGCACGTAGGGGGGACTAGGTCGATCCCCGGCTTGTGCATTCTGCCTCTCCGACCGGCTGAGCGCCCAGATGCCTGTTTCGTGGGTTGGCTTAGGCATAGGGAGTTCATTCCATGTCTAAGCCCCAGTCGGACCGAGGGTTGTGGCAGTGGGATCGACAGCACGCAGAGGGGGACCAAGCCGATCCCCGGCTTGCGCATTATGCCTCTTCGACCGGCTCAGCGCCCGCACGCTCATTTCATGGGTTAACTTATGCACACGGAGTTCATTCCCAGTCTAAGATTGGACCGGACCGAGGGTTACGGTAGTAGGATCGACAACATGTCGGGGGGACCAAGTCGATCCTCGGCTTGCCCATTCTGGCTCTCCGAGCGACTGAACGCCCGTACGCTCGTTTCGTGGGTTGGCTTAGGCATACGGAGTTCATTCCATGTCTAAGCATACGTAGTTCATTCCCAGTCTATGATCGGTCTGGTCCAAGGGTTGCGGTAGCAGGACAGGCAGCAGGATCTACAGTAAGCAGGGGGGACCGGGCCGATCCCCGGCTTGTGCATTCTGCCTCTCTGGCCGGCTGAGCACCCGAACGCTCGTTTCATGGGTTGGCTTAGGCAAAGGGAGTTCATTCCAAGTCTATGCCCCAGCCGGACCGAGGGTTGTGGTAGCAGGACCGGCAGCACACAACGGGGGACTGAGCTAATCCCCGGCTTATGCATTATGCCTCTCCGGTCAGCTGAGCACCCACAAGCTCGTTTTGTGGGTTGACTTAGGCATACGGAGTTCATCCGCAGTCTAAGCATATGGAGTTCATTCCCAGTCTAAGATCGGACCGGACCGAGGGTTGCGATAGCAAGATCGATAGCACGCAGGGGGGATCAGGCCGATCCCTGGCTTGCGTATTCTGCCTCTCCGATCGACTAAGCGCCCGCACGCCCATTTTGTGGGTTGCCTTAGGCATAAGGTGTTCATTCCATGTCTAAGCCCCAGCCAGACCGAGGGTTGTGGTAGTGGGACCGGCAGCACATAGCGAGGGATCGGGCAGATCCTCGACTTGCACATTATGCCTCTCCGGTCGACTGAGCACCCACATGCTCGTTTCGTGGGCTGACTTAGGCATACGGAGTTCATCCCCAGTCTAAGCATCCGGAGTTCATCCCCAGTCTAAGATCAAACCGGACTGAGGGTTGTAGCAGCAGGATCGACAGCACGCAGGGGGAACCGAGCTGATCCTCGACTTGCGCATTCCACCTCTCCAGCCGACTGAGTGCCCGTACGCCCATTTCGTGGGTTGGCTTAGGCATAGGGAGTTCATTCCATGTCTAAGCCCCAGTCGGACCGAGGGTTGTGGCAGCGGGACCGGTAGCACGCAGCGGGGGATCGGGCTAATCCATGGCTTGCGCATTATGCCTTTCCGACCGGCTGAGCACCCACACACTCGTTTCGTGGGTTGACTTAGGCATACAGAGTTCATCCCCAATCTAAGCAAACGGAGTTCATTCCCAGTCTAAGATTGGATCGAACTGAGGGTTATGACAACAGGATCGGCAGCACGTGGGGGGATCGACCCGTTCCCCGACTTACGCATTCTGCCTTTCCGACCGTCTCAGCACCCTCACGCCGATTTCGTGGGTTGGCTTAGGCATAGGGAGTTCATTCCATGTCTAAGCCCCAGCCGGATCGAGGGTTGTGGCAGTGGGATCGGCAGCACGCAGAGGGGGACCAGGCCGATCCCTGACTTGCGCATTATGCCTCTTCGACCGGCTCAGTGCCCACACGCTCATTTCATGGGTTGACTTATGCATACGGTAGTAGGATCGACAGCACGCAGGAGGGACCGGGCCGATCCCCGGCTTGCGCATTCTGCCTCTTCCACTGGCTGAGCGCCCTCACGCTCATTTCGTGGGTTGGCTTAGGTATATGGAGTTCATTCCATGTCTAAGCATACGGGGTTCATTCCCAGTCTAAGATTTTGAGCCACGGTGCACGTACTGGGCTCAGGCATGTGCTGGTGCCACATTTTTTTCGCCCGGGGCACCATCGTCGGAACATCACCGGAGCATCGCCGGAGAGCCTAACCGGCGGCATTGGGGGTTCCAGCGATTAGGGGGCCGAGGGGTGTGCGCACATGATGTGCGATGGGTGCTGGTACTTGGCCCTTATATTGGCCCCCTATCCTTCATCAAACCTCCAGAACTCACACGCCCTTAAAGAGCATTTGTGATTTTATAGGTTTGCTGCCAGTAGACATTAAAGTGTTTGAAATGGGGACACTTTTTTCAAACAGTCACAAAATCTTCTCCACTTTGAGTTTTTAGCTGAATTTTTTTGTGCATGCCAAAAAAAGTATATGGATCACCTCTACCTAATTTGGGGACAAAACTATTTCTAAAAAAATTTTAAAAAATCTTGAAACGCAAAAAGTTTCAAAAATCATAAAAAATAGAAAACGGGTCGTCTTCCCACGAAACTTCACATGAAGGCTTACGGGACCATTGTTTGAATTTACAAGCCATAAAAATGGCATTGGCATGGCAGAAATATGAATATGTTCTTGAACCCACCCACCACCCATTCGATCCCCGGCTTGTCCATCCTGCCTCTCTGGTCGGCTGAGCGCCCGCACTCTCGTTTCATGGGTTGACATAGGCATACGGAGTTCGTCCTCAGTCTAAGTATATAGAGTTCACTCCCAGTCTAAGATCGGACTGGATCGAGGGTTACGGCAGTAGATCGGCAACACACAGGGCGGACCGGACCGATCCCCAGATTACGCATTCTGCCACTTCGACCGGCTGAACGCCCGCTCGCCCGTTTCGTGGGTTGGCTTAGGCATAGGGAGTTCATTCCATGTCTAATCCCCAATCGGACCGAGGGTTGTGGCAGCAGGATCGACAGCACGCAGAGGGGGACCGGGCCGATCCTCGACTTTCGCATTATGCCTTTCTGGCCGGCTCAGTGCCGCATGCTCATTTCCTGGGTTGACTTAGGCATATGGAGTTCATTCTTAGTCTAAGATCAGAACGGACCGAGGGTTACGGTAGCAGGATCGACAGCATGCAGGGGAGATCGGGTCGATCCCCAGCTTGTGCATTCTACCTCTCCGACCGACTGAGCGCCCGCACGCTCGTTTCGTGGGTTGGCTTAGGCATACGGAGTTCATTTCATGTCTAAGCATACGAAGTTCATTCTCAGTCTAAGATCGGACCGGACTGAGGGTTGTGATAGTAGGACCAGTAGTAGGATTGGTAGCACGTAGGAGGGATCGGGCCGATCCCCGACTTGCACATTCTACCTCTCCGACTAGCTGAGCGCCCGCACGCTCGTTTCATGGGTTGGCTTAGGCATACGAGTTCATTCCATGTCTTTGGATATGGAGTTCATTCCCAGTCAAAGATCGGACCGGATCGAGGGTTGTGACCGCAGGATCGGCAGTACGCAGGAGGGATCGGGCTGATCCCTGGCTTGCGCACAACTGAGAGCCCGCACGCTCGTTTCATGGGTTGGCTTAGGCATAGGGAATTCATTCCATGTCTAAGCCCCAGTCGGACCAAGGGTTGTGGCAGCAAGACTGGCAGCGGGATCGGTAGCACGCAGAGGGGGACTGGGCTGATCCTCGACTTACGCAATATGCCTCACCGGTTGCCCTCTTCCGGTCGACTGAGCGTCCGTGCGCTCGTTTCATG
Source organism: Durio zibethinus (assembly GCF_002303985.1). Next base: position 30,767,259 of record NW_019167826.1, on the reverse strand, counting down.
GGTTGACTTTGGCATATGAAGTTCATCCTCAATCTAAGCATACGGAGTTCATTCTTAGTCTAAGATCGGACCTGACCGAGGGTTGCAACAGCAGGATTGGCAGCACGCAGGGGGGACCGAACCGATCCCCAGCTTGCGCTTTCTGCCTCTCCGACCAACTGAGCGACCGTACGCCTGTTTCATGGGTTGGCTTAGGCATAGAGAGTTCATTCCATGTCTAAGCCCCAGTCAGACCGAGGGTTACAGTAGCGGGACCGGCAGAACGCAGAGGGGGACCGGGCTGATCCTTAATTTGCGCATTATGCCTCTTCGACTGGCTCAGTGCCCGCACGCTCGTTTCGTGGGTTGACTTATGCATACGGAGTTCATTCCCAGTCTAAGATCAGACCGGACAGAGGGTTGCAGCAGCAGGATCGATAGCACGTAGGGGGGACCAGGCCGATCCCCGGCTTTGCGCATTCTGCCTCTGCAGTCGGTCGAGCGCTCGCACGCTCGTTTCGTGGGTTAGCTTAGGCATACGGAGTTCTTTCCACGTCTAAGCATACAGAGTTCATTCCGAGTCTAAGAGTTTAAGCCACGGGCAACATGCTGGGCTCACGATTTGGAATAGAACTCTTTCCAAAAAAATTTTTAAAAAATCTCGAACCGTAAAAAGTTTCAAAATCGTTGAAAAATAGAAATCGGGTTTCACATGAAGGCTTAGGGGACCATTGGTTGAATTTACCAAGCCATAAAAATGGCATTGGCCATGGCAGAAATATGAAGATGTGCTTGAACCCACCTACCACCCGTTCGATCCC
>NW_019167826.1:30634339-30765459 GCF_002303985.1 Durio zibethinus | reverse complement strand
AAAAAATTCAGCTAAAAACCCCGAAGTGGAGAAGATTTTGTGACCATTTGAAAAAAGTGTCCCCATTTTAGACACTTTAATTGCTACTGGCAGCAAACCCATAAAATCTCAAATGCTCTTTAAGGGGGTGTGAGTTCTCGTGGTTTGATGAGGGATAAGGGGCCAATATAAGGGCCAAGAAATGAACTCCGTATGCCTAAGTCAACCCACAAAACGAGCGTTCGGTCGCTGAGTCGGTCGGAGAGGCATAATGCAAAACCGGGGATTGACCCGGTCCCCCTCTGCATGCTGCCGGTCCTATTGCCATAACCCTCGATCCGGCTGCGACTTAGACATGGAATGAACTTCGTATGCCTAAGCCAACCCACGAAACGAGCGTGCGGGTGCTTAGCCGATCGAAGAGGCAGAATGGGCAAGTCGGGGATCGGCCTGATCCCCCTCTACGTGCTGTCGGTCCCTCTACCACAACCCTCGATCCGGTTGGGGCTTAGACTTGGAATGAACTCCCTATACCTAAGCCAACCCATGAAATGGGTATGTGGGTGCTCAATCGACCAGAGAGGCAGAATGACCAAGCTGGGGATCGGCTCGGTCCCTCTTGCATGCTGTTGATCCTACTGTCGCAACCCTCGGTCTGGTTCGATCTTAGACAGGGAATGAACTCCGTATGCTTAGATTGGGGATGAACTCTGTATGCCTAAGTTAACCCATAAAACGAGCGTGCGGTCGCTCAACCAGTTGGAGAGATAGAATGCACAAGCCGGGGATCGGCCCGGTCCTCTCTGTGTGATGCAGATCCTACAGCTGGTCCTGTTACCGTAACCCTTGGTCCTGTCCAATCTTAGACTGGGAATGAACTCCGTATGCTTAGACATGGAATGAACTCTGTATGCCTAAGCCAATCCACGAAACGAGCGTGCGGGTGCTCTACCGACCGGAGACTCAGAATGCATAAGCCAGGGATCGCCCTGGCCCCCCCTGCATGCACCGATCCTACTGTCGTATCCCTCGGTCCAGTCTGATCTTATACTGGGAATGAACTCCGTATGCTTAGACTGGGGATGAACTCCGTATGCCTAAGTCAACCCACGGAACGAGCGTGCGGGCACTTAGCCGACCAGAGAGGCAGGATGCGCAAGCCGAGGATCGAACGGGTGGTAGGTGGGTTCAAGCACATCTTCATATTTCTGCCATGCCAATGCCATTTTTATGGCTTGTAAATTCATACAATGTTTCCCTAAGCCTTCATGTGAAGTTTTGTGGCAAGGTGACCTGTTTTCTATTTTTCATAATTTTTGAAACTTTTTGTGGTTCGAGATATTTTAAAATTTTTTTAGAAAGAGGTTTGTCCCCAAAATTGGTAGAGGTGATCCCTGTATTTTTGTTGGCATGCACAAAACAATTCAATTAAAAACTCGAAGTGGAGAAGATTTTGTGACTGTTTGAAAAAAGTGTCCCCATTTCAGACACTTTAATGGCTACTGGCAGCAAACCTATAAAATCTCAAATGCTCTTTAAAGAGGTGCGAGTTCTCGAGGTTTGATGAGGGATAGGGGACCAATATAAGGGCCAAGTACCAGCACCCATTGTACATCATGTATGCACACCCCCTCGGCCCTCCCAATCACCGGAACCCCCAATGCCGTCAGTTAGGCTCTCCGACGATGGTACCCCGAGCGAAAAAAATGCGGCACCAACACATGCCCGAGCTCAGTATGCGCACCGTGGCTCAAAATCTTAGACTGGGAATGAACTCCGTATGCTTAGACATGGAATGAACTCTATATGCTTAGACATGGAATGAACTCCGTATGCCTAAGCCAACCCACAAAACGAGCGTGTGGGTGCTCAGCCGATCGGAGAGGCAGAATGGGCAAGCCGAGGATCAGCCCGATCTACCCCTACGTGCTGTCGATCCTGCTGCCACAACATGTAGTCCAATCTGATATTAGACTGGGAATGAATTCCGTATGCTTAGACTGGGGATGAACTCCGTATGCCTAAGTCAACCCACGGAACGAGCGTACGGGCGCTTAGCCGACCAGAAAGGCAGGATGCGCAAGCCAGGGATCGAACGGGTGGTAGGTAGGTTCAAGCACGTCTTCATATTTCTGCCATACGAATGCCATTTTTATGGCTTGTAAATTCATACAATGTTCCCCTAAGCCTTCATGTGAAGTTTTGTGGCAAGGTGACCTGTTTTCTATTTTTCACGATTTTTGAAACTTTTTGTCTTTCGGGATATTTTAAAATTTTTTTAGAAAGAGGTTTGTCCCTAAATTTGGTAGAGGTGATCCCTGTATTTTTGTTGGCATGCACAAAACAATTCAATTAAAAACTCGAAGTGGAGAAGATTTTGCGACTGTTTGAAAAAAGTGTCCCCATTTTAGACACTTTAATGGCTACTGGCAGTAAACCTATAAAATCTCAAATGCTCTTTAAGGAGGTGTGAGTTCTCGAGGTTTGATGAGGGGATAGGGGGCCAATATAAGGGCCAAGTACCAGCACCCATCGTACATCATGTACGCACACCCCCTCGGCCCCTCAATCACTGGAACCCCCAATGCCGTCGGTTAGGCTCTCCAACGATGCTCCAACGATGCTCCGATGATGGTGCCCCGGGCGAAAAAAATACGGCACCAACACATGCCCGAGCTCAGTATGCACACCGTGGCTCAAAATCTTAGACTAGGAATGAACTCCATATGCTTAGACATGGAATGAACTCCGTATGCTTAGACATGGAATGAACTCCGTATGCCTAAGCCAACCCACAAAACGAGCGTGTGGGTGCTCAGCCGATCGGAGCGGCAGAATGGGCAAGCCGAGGATCAGCCCGATCTACCCCTACGTGCTGTCGATCTTGCTGCCACAACATGTAGTCCAATCTGATATTAGACTGGGAATGAACTCCGTATGCTTAGACTGGGGATGAACTCCGTATGCCTAAGTCAACCCACGGAACGAGCGTACGTGCGCTTAGCCGACCAGAAAGGCAGGATGCGCAAGCCAGGGATCGAACGGGTGGTAGGTCGGTTCAAGCACGTCTTCATATTTCTGCCATACGAATGCCATTTTTATGGCTTGTAAATTCATACAATGTTCCCCTAAGCCTTCATGTGAAGTTTTGTGGCAAGGTGACCCGTTTTCTATTTTTTATGATTTTTGAAACTTTTTGTGGTTCGGGATATTTTAAAATTTTTTTAGAAAGAGGTTTGTCCCCAAAATTGGTAGTGGTGATCCCTGTATTTTTGTTGGCATGCATAAAACAATTCAATTAAAAACTCAAAGTGGAGAAGATTTTGTGACTGTTTGAAAAAAGTGTCCCCATTTCAGACACTTTAATGGCTACTGGCAGCAAACCTATAAAATCTCAAATGCTCTTTAAGGTGGTGTGAGTTCTCAAGGTTTGATGAGGGATAGGGGGCCAATATAAGGGCCAAGTACCAGCACCCATCATACATCATGTACGCACACCCCCGTCGGGCCCCCCCAATCGTCGGAACCCCCAATGCCGTCGGTTAGGACTCTCCGGCGATTGCTCCAACGATGGCTCGACGATGGTGCCCAGGGTGAAAAAAATGTGACACCAACACATGCGCCGACCTCAGTATGCGCACCGTGGCTCAAAATCTTAGACTAGATATGAACTCCGTATGCTTAGACATGGAATGGAACTTCCGTATGGCCTAAAGCCAACCCACGAAACGAGCATGTGGGCTCTCAAGCCAATCGGAGAGCTAGAATGCGCAAGTTGGGGATCGACCTGGTCTACCCCTGTGTGGCTGTCGATCCTGCGTGCCACAATGTTGCAGTCCAGTCTGATATAAGACTGGGAATGAACTCCGTATGCTGTTAGACTGGGGTATTGAACTCCGTATTGCCTAAGTCAACCCATTGAAATGAGCGTTGTGGGTGCTCAGCCAGCCAGGAGAGGTCAGCTAGAGAGGCATAATGCGCAAGCCGGGGATCAGCTCGATCCCCCTCTACGTGCTATCGATTCCCGCTATCGGTCCTGCAACCACAACCGTCGATCCGGTCGGGGCTTAGACATGGAATGAACTCCGTATGCCTAAGCCAACCCACGAAATGAGCTGCGGCGCTCAGCCGGTCGGAAGGCCAGAATGTGCAAGTCGAGGATCGACTCGATCCCCTCTGCGTGATATTGATCCTGCTTGTCGTAACGCTTGGTCCGGTCTGATCTTACACTGGAATGAACTCCGTATGCATAAGTTAACCATGAAACGAGCGTACGGGTTGTTGAGACCGATCGAGGAGGGATAATGCACAAGTCGGGGGACCGGCCCGGTCCCCTCTACGTACTGCCGGTCCCGCTGCCACAACCCTCGATCCAACTGGGCTAGACATGGAATTGAACTCCCTATGCCTAAGCCAACCCACGAAACGGGCATGCGGGCGCTCAGCCGGCTGGAGAGTAGAATGCGAAAGCCGGGATCGGCCGATCGCCCCTGCGTGCTGCTGATCCTGCTACCGTAACCCTCGGTCCGGTCTGATCTTAGACTGGGAATGAACTCTGTATGCTTAGACTGGGGATGAACTCTGTGTGCCTAAGTCAACCCATGAAGCGAGCGTGCGGGCGCTCAGCCAGTCAGAGAGGCATAATACGCAAGCTGGGGATCAGCCCGATCCCTCTCTACGTGCTGCTGATCTCGTTGTCGGTCCTGCTGCCACAACCCTCGGTCCGGTTGGGCCTTAGACATGGAATGAACGTCGTATGCCTAAGCCAACCCACGAAACGAGCGTGCGGGTGTCACTGGCTCTGACCTTAGACTCAGAAACCATGTGGCCTTAGGCTTTGAATCTCCTCCTTTATGCCTAAGTCAGCCTAAAACACAAGTGTGCGGGCACTAGAACAACGGGAAGGGCTGATTACGCAAGTTAAAGAGAAACAGGATAAGAAGATAGAATTTTGGAAATGCTCTTGTATTCATTGAAACATAAGTGTTTGATGGTGTACAAATGAGGGTGGAGCAGCCCTCTATTAATAATTGAGGCTCCAGCTACAACTTAATGGGATATCCCTAGAATAAAGGCTAAAATCATGGGATTATACAGATTACAATCAATTAGGATGCTAACTCCTGATTTTTAGGGTCAACCAAATCTGCCAAGATGCTCCAGCTGATCCTGCCTATTTCCAGAAGCTTCCCTTGCGTGTCCAGCACCTTGGGCCCTTCTGGATGTGGTACGGGTAGCTTGTATGCCAGGCCTTGGTCTCACGGGCTGGCCTGCAAGTTGGGCGGTCATTCTCAACTCGTTTACTAGGCTTTGCACACAGATACCCGCCAGCACGCCTGGTCTGCGGGCCTTAACCTCTGGCTCACTTGCTGGTGCGCCTGATGCGCCTGGCGTGCTCGCCCAGGGCGTGACATTCTCCCCCACATGATTGCGCAATGCCCTCATTGTGTCTTACCTAATCTGGTCCCCGGACTGCCATAAGTCATCTGCTGGTTCCCAGCTCGCCTCACTGTCTGAAAGTCCCTTCCAGCGCACCAAGTACTCTTGTCTTGGCTGATAATTCTTTTGTCTCACCTCTTGGTCAGCTATGATGCTATGGACCTCCTTCTCATATGAGGCCTTTGCTCCCAATGGTGCACGCTTTGACTCTGCCCATCCTGGATCTCCCTCATCAACTTGAGCATGCTCACATGGAACACTGGGTGTACCCTCAGCTTGGGTGGCATATCCAGCTTGTAGGCAACCTTGCCCTACCCTCTTGACTACTCGAAAAGGTCCCTTATACCTTCGGACTAGGCCTTTGTGCAGCCCCTTATGGTGCACAATGGGATGCAGCTTCACCAACACCAAGTCTCCCAACCTGGAACTGCACGTCCCACCTATTTATGGTCTGCCCACTTCTTCGACCTCTTGGCCGCCTTATGTAGACAAACTCTGGCCAAGTCAGTTTGCTCCTGCCATGCCTTGGCAAACTTGTATGCTGCTAGATTCGACCCTGTATAACCTACAGCAATCGAACCGGGTGTTAGTGGTTGTTGCCCTGTCACAACCTCAAATGGGCTCTGGTTTGTTACCTCGCTCCTTTGTAAGTTGTAGGAAAATTGTACAATATCTAGCAGCTTTGGCCAGTCCCTTTGTGTGGCACTCACATAGTGCCTGAGGTAGATCTCCAATAGTCCATTTACTAGCTCTGTCTGCCCATCGGTCTGCGGATGCATGCTAGTGGAAAAGTTCAAGTCTGACCCTAACAGCTTAAACAACTCAGTCCAGAACCTGCCCGTGAAATGCCCGTCCCGATCACTAACAATAGTCCTCGACACTCCCCAGTACTTAACCATGTTCTTCAGGAACAATCGAGCTACCTCCTCGGCTGGGCACTCCTTAGTTGCTGGAATGAAGATTCCATACTTGGAAAACCTGTCCACCACTACCATGATGCTTCCAAACCCTTCTGCTTTGGGTAGACTGACTATAAAGTCCAGAGAAACACTCTCCCATGGTCGCTCTGGCACTGGCAATGGCTCTAAGAGACCCCCTGGTTCTTGAGCTCCACCTTTTCCTATTAGCACACAAGACAAGTCTTCACATAGGCCTCCACATCGTCCCTCATGTGCAGCCGGTAGTACTGATCCTCGATCAACGTCAGGGTGCAGCTCACTCGGGGTGTCTAGCCCACCTTGAATCATGGCATTCTTGTAAAACTTCCTTGTGGAGCTTCCCGTGCTGCGACACAAACAGTCTATGCCCCTGGTGTACAGCAACCCATCCTGCAACCAAAACCGCCTAGTCTTACCTTGCTGGGCATACTCCATCAAAACCTTGGCTGTAGGATCATGCACAAGTCCCTCTTGATGCTCGGCACCAATGACCCCTCTGGTTGGCTAATGGCAGCAAGGTTAGCCTTTCTGCTCAAGGCGTCTACCACTAGGTTCACCCGTCCTGGCTTGTACTCCATCTGAAAATCAAATTCTGTAAGAAAATCTTGCCATCTCGCCTGCTTGGGGATAGCTTCTTTTGGTCTGGAAGTAGCTGGTCGCCACATTGTCCGTCCTCACCACGAACCTCGACCCTAATAGGTAATGGCACCAAGTGCGCAAGCAGTGTACCACTGCAGTTATCTCCTTCTCTCGGATCATGTACTTGCGTTCAGTCTCATTTAGCTTCCTGCTCTCGAACGTGACTGGACGTCCCTCCTGCATCAACACGCCCCTTATGGCAAAGTCTGATGCATCCATATGTACCTCATACGGCTTGGCATGGTCTGGCAAGGCCAAGACTGTCTCCCCGGTCACAGCCCGCTTTAACCTATTAAAGGCTTCCTGGCACCCTGCGCTCCACTCCCATGCTCTCCCTTTCTTAAGCAAGTTAGTCAATGGCGTGGCTATTGCTGAGTGACCTTTGATGAAGCACTTGTAGTAGTTAACCAGCCCAAGGAATGATCTCAACTCAGTGACCTTGGCTGGCGGTTGCCACTCCAGGGTGGCATGCATCTTGCCTTCATCCATGCGTATCCTACCACCTCCCACTATGAGGCCTAGGAACAGGATCTCCTACTGGGTGAATGAGCACTTTTCCCTCTTGACAAACAGCTTGTGCACCCGCAACACCTCGAACACCTGTCTCAAGTGGTCTACATGCTCTCCCAAAGTCTGGCTTTAGATCATAATGTCATCCAAATAATCCATAACAAATTGATCAAGGAACGACTGAAGTACCTTGTTCATAAGGGTGCAGAATGTTGCTGGAGGGTTTGTGAGTTCGAAAGGCATCACCAAGAACTCATACGAACCATACCGAGTGACACATGCTGTCTTTGGCTCATCTCCCTCCGCGATCTTGACTTGATAGTAGCCTGACCTCGAATCCAGCTTGGTGAACCACCTTGTGCTCCCAAGTTGATCGAACAAGTCCGCAATGAGTGGGATGGGGTACTTGTTCTTGATGGTCAGCTTGTTCAAAGCCCGGTAGTCTATGCACAGTTGCAACAACCCATCATGCTTGCGCTGGAATAGAACCGGTGCACCATAGGGCACCTTCGATGGCCTGATGAAGCCAGCATCAACTAACTCTTTGAGCTGCTTCCTCAACTCCTCCAACTCTGGTGGAGACATTCGGTAAGGGGCTCTAGCTGGTGGCTTGGCCTCAGACACCAGCTCGATCTTGTGGTCCACCTCCCTCTTAGGTGGTAGCTTGCTAGGCAGCTTTGCGGGCATCACATCACTAAAGTCTTCAGCACCTTTAGCACCTCCAAGGGTGACTCGATCTCCTTCTCCCTTGGCTCATCATATTTCAGGGCTGCCAAGAAGGTGTCTTCTTGTCTGCTTATCGCCTTGGCAAATTGGATGGCTGACACCACCCTGACCCAACTCCAGACCCTCTCCTCAATGGCACTAGGCATTGGCACCATGCATCCAAGATGCAAACACAATTGGCAAAAGGCACAAAAAGGGCATTAATCCGAACAAGGAAATCCAACCCAATCACAAACTCATAGTCATCAAGGGGTATCACCTCTATGGTTTCCTTGCCTTTCCAGTCTCCAAGCTGTAACTCCACTCCCCGTGCTACTCCAATGGCTGGAACCTCCTTGGAGTTCACCGTTTTGATGGTACTAGTCCCTTTCTGCACCTTTAGTCCAAGCTTCTTGGGCTCATCACCTGAAATAAAAAATGTGAGGCACTTGTGTCCACCAGTGCGCTCACCTTCTGACCACAACCATTAGATCTGCAAACATCAAGCCCTTTGGCTTGCGGCTCCCCTTACTTCTGGACAGCATTGAGCACTAACGACCCAAGCTTTACTCCCTTGACTCTGGCTCCTCGTCAGACTCCTTGTCTACAGCAGCCAGTTTGCCCTTCTGCGGCAATTGCGTGCTATGTGGCTCCCTCCACATAGGTAGCATGCTAGTGGCTCTCGGTCCCCTTTTTGCTTTCCACTTGCCTGCTGGTGGCTTCCTCTCGCCATCCTTGGTTGAACGGTCTCATCTCCATCCTTGGACTCTCGGTCATGGTTCTTCCCTTGGATTGCTTCTTTTGGTCCCTATCGTCCCTGCCCTTACCCTTGGGCTTGGTAGACTCGAACTTGTTTAGAGGCTTGAACTCTATCAAGGCCTCGGCAGTAGTCATGGCTTTAGCCAAGTCATGAACTCCTCCCCTTTGTAGCTCATGCTTCACCCATGGCTTCAGCCCATCCATGAAAGCAATTAAGGCATCTTTCTCACCTAGATCCGAGATCTGTAGCATCAGTTCAGAGAATTTCTGGACATACTCCCTTATGTCCCCTTGCTGGCTCAGCCTGTGCAACTTTACCCACGCCTCATCACCGGCATACTCTGGGTAAAATTGTTCTCTAAACTCCTTTTGGAACTCTGCCCAGGTTCCAATCTTGGCACTCCCACGCCTGACACCATCACACCTGTGCCTCCACCACAATAAGGCTACATCAGTGAGATACATAGCAGCGGTGCTTACCTTTATTGCCTCGTCTTGCATGCCCATGGCCTGGAAGTACTGCTCCATACCCCATAGGTAGTTGTCTACTTCCTTGGCTGCCTAGACCCCTTAAACTCTTTAGGCTTGGGGACATCCAATCTGGACTTGGACATTCCAGCAAACATGCCATTCCAATGGAGTCTTGCAAGCAACGAGCTCACTGGCAAGCTCCTCCATCCGCTGGTGCATGGCCTCCATGCATGCGCAAAGGTCAACACTTCAGCCTCCAAGGTTGATTCATTCGGGTGAACACGTCCATGCCTTTGTTGAGAGTAGCTTCTAGCTCACTTTGGATCTCCTCCCCCATGGAGTCTAACGTTGCAATGTGAGTCTTTACCTCCTCAAGCTTCTCCCCCATGTTGCCTACGGTCACCTTCACCTTGGCCAGCCTACCATCCATGGTAGACCATATATCTCTAGAACTGGCTTTCTCGCCTCTTCCACACCCATGCTCCTGGGCCTCTGGTTGTTGGCTAGCAACGTCACTTTGGGATGCCATCTCCTCAATCACGATCTAACCTGCACAACACAAATACGTAGAATCAAACTCGCTCTGATACCAACTGTCACGGGCTCCGACCTTAGACTTAGAAACCGTGCGGCCTTAGGCTTGGAATCTCCTCTTTTATGCCTAAGTCAGCCTAAAACACAAGCATGCGAGCACTAGAACAATGGGAAGGGCTGATTACGCAAGTTAAAGAGAAATAGGATAAGAAGATAGAATTCTGCAAATGCTCTTGTATTCACTGAAACAGAAGTGTTTGATGGTGTACAAATGAGGGTGGAGCAACCCTCTATTTATAGTTGAGGCTCCAGCTACAACTTAATGGCATATCCCTAGAATAAAGGCTAAAATCATGGGATTATATAGATTACTATCAATCAGGATGCTAACTCCTGATTTTCAGGGTCAACCAAATCTGCTAGGATGCTCCAGCTGATCCTACCTGCTTTTAGAAGCTTCCCTTGCGTGTCCAGCACCTTGGGCCCTTCTGGATGTGGTACGAGCAGCTTGTATGCCAGGCCTTGGTCTCACAGGCTGGCCTACAAGTTGGGCGGGCGTTCTGAACTCGTTTGCTAGGCTTTGCGCATAGATACCCGCCAGCACGCCTGGTCTGAGGGCCTTAACCTCTAGCTCGCCTGCTGGTGCACCTGATGTGCCTGGCGTGCCCGCCTAGGGCATGACACGGGCGCTCAGCCGATCAAGAGGTAGAATGCGCAAGCCGGGGATCGCCCGGTCCCCCTGCGTGTTGTCGATCCTGCTGCTGGTTCTGCTATCGCAACCCTCGGTCCGATCTGATCTTAGACTGGGAATGAACTCCGTATGCTTAGACTGGGGATGAACTCCGTATGCCTAAGTCAACCCACGAAACGAGCGTGGGTGCTGAGACCGAGAGGCATAATGCGTAAGCCGAGGATCGGCCCAGTCCCCCTCTACGTGCTGCCAGTCCTGCTGCCACAACCCTCGTCCGACTGGGGCTTAGACATGGAATGAACTCCGTATGCCTAAGCCAACCTACGAAACGAGCGTGCGGGCCTTACCGACCGGAGAGGCAGAATGCGCAAGTCGGGATCGGCCCGTCCCCTCTGCGTGCGATCCGACTGTCGCAACCCTCGGTCCGATCTGATCTTAGACTAGGAATGAACTCCGTATGCATAAGTCAACCCACGAAACGAGCGCGGGCGCTGACCGGCTGAAGAGGCATAATACGCAAGCCGGGGATCGCCCGATCCCCTTCTGCGTGCTCGGTCCCACTGCCACAACCCTCGATCCGGCTGGGGCTTAGACATGGAATGAACTCCCTATGCCTAAGCCAACCCAAAATGGGCATGCGAGCCTCAGCCGACCGGAGAGGCAAAATGCGCAAGCCGGGATCGGCCCGGTCCCCCTGCGTGTTGCAGATCTCGCTACCACAACCCTCGTCTGGCTGGGGCTTAGACATGGAATGAACTCCCTATGCCTAAGCCAACCCACAAAACGGGTGTGTAGGGTGCTCAGTCGACCGGAGAGGTAGAATGCGCATGCCGGGATCGACCCGTCCCCTCTGCATGCTGTCGATCCTACTGTCGCAACCCTCGGTCCGATCCGATCTTAGACTGGGAATGAACTCCATATGCTTAGATTGGAGATGAACTTCGTATGCCTAATTCAACCCACGAAACGAGCGTACGGGCGCTCAACCGCCGGAGAGGCTAGTCGGAGAGGCATAATGCACAAATCGAGGATTAGCCCGGTCCCCCTCTACGTGCTGCCGATCTCGCTGCCGGTCCTGCTGCCACAACCCTCGATCCGGCTGGGGCTTAGATATGGAATGAACTTCATATGCCTAAGCCAACCCACGAAACGAGCGTGCGGGCGCTCAGTCGACCGGAGAGGCAGAATGCACAAGCCGGGGATCGGCCCGGTCCCCCCTGCGTGCTGCCGATCCTGCTGCTGGTCCTGCTACCGCAACCCTCGGTCCGGTCCAATCTTAGACTGGGAATGAACTCCGTATGCTTAGACATGGAATGAACTCCGTATGCCTAAGCCAACCCACGAAACGAGCGTGCAGGCGCTCAGCCGACCGGAGAGGCAGAATGTGCAAGCCGGGGATCGGCCCGATCCCCCTGCGTGCTATCGATCCTGCTGTCGCAACCCTCGGTCCGGTCCGATCTTAGACTGGGAATGAACTCCGTATGCCTAAGTCAACCCACAAAATGAGTGTACGGGTGCTGAGCCGGTCGGAGAGGCATAATGCGCAAGTCGGGGATCGGCCCGGTCCCCCTCTGCATGCTGTCGATCCCACTGCCACAACCCTCAGTCCAGTTGGAGCTTAGACATGGAATGAACTCCCTATGCCTAAGCCAACCCATGAAACGAGCGTACGGGCGCTCAGCCGGTCGGAGAGGCAGAATGCGCAAGCCGAGGATTGGCCTTGTCCCCCTGCGTGCTGCCGATACTGCTGCCGTAACCCTCGACCCGATTCGATCTTAGACTGGGAATGAACTCCGTATGCTTAGACTAGGGATGAACTCTGTATGCCTAAGTCAACCCACGAAACGAGGTGCGGGCACTTAGCCGACCAAATAGGCAGGATGCGTAAGCCGAGGATCGAACGGGTGGTAGGTGGGCTCAAGCACATCTTCATATTTCTGCGATGCCAATGCCATTTTTATGGCTTGTAAATTCATACAATTTTCCTCTAAGCCTTCATGTGAAGTTTCGTGGGAAGACGACCCGTTTTCTATTTTTCACGATTTTTAAAACTTTTTGTGGTTCAGGATTTTTTAAACTCTTTTTAGAAAGAGTTTTGTTCCCAAATTTGGTAGAGGTGATCCTTGTATTTTTGTTGGCATGCACAAAAAAATTCAGCTAAAAACTCGAAGTGGAGAAGATTTTGTTGACCGTTTGAAAAAAGTGTCCCCATTTCAGACACTTTAATTGCTACTGGCAACAAACCTATAAAATCTCAAATGCTCTTTAAGGGGGTGTGAGTTCTCAAGGTTTGATGAGGGATAGGGGCCCAATATAAGGGCCAAGTGTCACACCCTGGGCGGGCGCGCCAGGCACATCTGGTGCACCAGTAGGCGAGCCAAAGGTTGAGGTCCGCAGACCATGCGTGCTGGTGGGTATCTGCTCGCAAAGCATAGCAAACGAGTTCAGAACGCCCGCCCAACTTGCAGGCCAGCCCATGAGACCAAGGCCTGGCATACAAGCTGCCTACACCACATCTGGAAGGGCCCAAGGTGCTGGACATGCAAGCGAAGCTTTTGGAAGCAGGCAGGATTTGTAGCAGCATCCTGGCAGATTTGGTTGACCCTGAAAATCAGGAGTTAGCATCCTGATTGATTGTTATCTGTATAATCCCATGATTTTAGCCTTTATTCTAGGGATATTGCCATTAAGTGTAAGCTGGAGCCTCAACTATAAATAGAGGGCTGCTCCTCCCTCATTTGTACACCATTAAACACTTCTGTTTCAGTGAATACAAGGGCATTTCTAGAATTCTGCCTTCTTATCCTGTTTCTCTTTAACTTGCGTAATCAGCCCTTCCTGTTGTTCTAGTGCCCGTACGCTTGTGTTTTAGGCTGACTTAGGCATAAAGGAGGAGATTCCAAGCCTAAGGCCACACGGTTTCTAAGTCTAAGGTCAGAACTCGTGACAGTTGGTATCAGAGCAAGTTTGATTCTACGTGTTTGTGTTGTGCAGGATAGAGGAGATGGCATCCCAAAGTGACGCTGCTAACCAACAACCAGAGGCCCAGAAGCATGGGCATGGAAGAGGGAGGAAAGCCAGTTCTAGAGATATCTGGTCTACCATGGACGGTAGGCTAGCCAAGGTGGAGGTGACCATGGGCAACGTGGGGGAGAAGCTTGAGGGGGTAGAGACTCACATTGCATCGCTAGACTCCATGAGGGAGGAGATCCAAAGTGAGCTACAAGCTGCTCTCAACAAAGGCTTGGACGTGTTCACCCAAAAGAATCAGACCTTGGAGGCTGAAGTGCTGACCTTGCGCGATGGCATTGAGGCCATGCGCTAGCGGATGGAGGAGCTTACCAGTGAGCTCGTTGCTTGCAAGACTGCCATTGGGAATGGCATGTTTGCTGGAGTGTCCAAGTCCAGATTGGATGTCCCCAAGCCTAAGGAGTTCAAGGGGACTAGGGCGGCCAAGGAAGTAGATAACTACCTTCGGGGTATGGAGCAGTACTTCCAGGCCATGGGCATGCAAGACGAGGCGATAAAGGTAAGCACTGCTGCTATGTATCTCACTGATGTAGCCTTATTGTGGTAGAGGCGCAGGTATGATGATGTCAGGCATGGGAGCACCAAGATTGGAACCTTGGCAGAGTTCCAAAAGGAGTTCAGAGAACAATTTTACCCAAAGTATGCCGATGATGAGGCACGGGCAAAGTTACACAGGCTGAGCCAGCAAGGGGACATAAGGGAGTATGTCCAAAAATTCTCTGAACTGATGCTATAGATATCGGATCTAGGTGAGAAGGATGCCTTATTTCCTTTCATGGATGGGCTGAAGCCGTGGGTGAAGCATGAGCTACAAAGTAGAGGAGTTCATGACTTAGTTAAAGCCATGACTACTATCAAGGCCTTGATAGAGTTCAAGCCTCTGAACAAGTTCGAGTCTACCAAGCCCAAGGGTAAGGGCAGGGACGATAGGGATCAGAAGAAGCAATCCAAGGGGAAAGACCGTGACTGGGAGTCCAAGGATAGAGATCGAGACCATTCAACCAAGGATGGTGAAAGAAAGCCACTAGCAGGCAAGTAGAAAGCAAAGGGGGACCGAGAGCCACTAGCATGCTACCTATGTGGAGGGAGCCACATAGTGCACAATTACCTGCAAAAGGGTAAGCTGGCTGCTGTAGACAAGGAGTCTGATGAGGAGACAGAGTTAGGGGTAGCAAAGCTTGGGTCGTTGGTGCTCAATGCTGTCTAGAGTAAGGGGAGCCACAAGCCAAAGGGCTTGATGTTTGCGGATTTGATGGTTACGAGTCAGAAGGTGAGCGCACTGGTGGACACATGTGCCTCACATCTTTTTATTTCAGGTGATAGAGCCCGGAAGCTCGAACTAAAGGTGCAGAAAGGGACTGGTACCATCAAAACGGTGAACTCCAAGGAAGTTCCAGCCAATGGAGTAACGCAGGGAGTGGAGTTGCAGCTTGGAGACTGGAAAGGCAAGGAGACCATTGAGGTAATACCCCTTGACGACTATGAGTTTGTGATTGGGTTGGATTTCCTTGTTTGGATTAACGCCCTCCTTGTGCCTTTTGCCGATTGTGTTTGCATCTTGGATGCACGGTGCCAATGCCTAGTGCCATTGAGGAAAGGGTCTGGAGTTGGGTCACGGGTGGTATCAGCCATCCAATTTGCCAAGGTGGTAAGCAGACAAGAAGACACCTTCTTGGCAGCCCCCTGAAATATGATGAGCCAAGGGAGAAGGACACCGAGTCACCCTTGGAGGTGCTAAAGGTGCTAAAGACCTTTAGTGATGTGATGCCCATAAAGCTACCTAGCAAGCTACCACCTAAGAGGGAGGTGGACCACAAGATCGAGCTGGTGTCCGAGGCCAAGCCACCAGCTAGAGCCCCTTACCGAATGTCTCCACCAGAGTTTGAAGAGTTGAGGAAGCAGCTCAAAGAGTTAGTTGATGCTGGCTTCATCAGGCCATCGAAGGCACCCTATGGTGCACCGATTCTATTTCAGCGTAAGCATGATGGGTTGTTACGGCTATGCATAGAGTATCTGGCTTTGAACAAGCTGACCATCAAGAACAAGTACCCCATCCCACTCATTGCGGACTTATTCGATCAACTTGGGAGTGCAAGGTGGTTCACCAAGCTGGATTTGAGGTCAGTCTACTATCAAGTCAAGATCACAGAGGGAGATGAGCCAAAGACAGCATGTGTCACTCGGTATGGTTCGTATGAGTTCTTGGTGATGCCTTTCAGACTCCGAATGCCCCAGCAACATTCTGCACCCTTATGAACAAGGTACTTCGGTCATTCCTTGATCGGTTTGTTGTGGTTTATTTGGATGACATTGTGATCTACAGCCAGACTTTGGGAGAGCATGTAGACCACTTGAGACAGGTGTTCGAGGTGTTACAGGTGCACAAGCTGTTTGTCAAGAGGGAGAAGTCCTCATTCGCCCAGCAGGAGATCCCGTTCCTTGGCCACATAGTGGGAGGTGACAGGATATGCATGGATAAAGGCAAGATACACGCCATCCTGGAGTGGCAACCGCCAGCCAAGGTCACTGAATTGAGATCGTTCCTTGGGCTGGTCAACTACTACAAGCGCTTCATCAAAGGTCACTCAGCAATAGCCACGCCATTGACTGACTTGCTCAAGAAAGGGAAAGCATGGGAGTGGAGCACAGGGTGCCAGGAAGCCTTTGACAGGTTGAAGCAGGCTGTGACCAAGGAGCCATTCTTGGCCTTGCCAGACCATGCCAAGCCGTATGAGGTGCATACGGATGCATCAGACTTTGCCATAGGGGGTGTGTTGATGCAGGAGGGACGTCCAGTCGCGTTCGAGAGTAGGAAGCTGAATGAGACTGAGAGCAAATAGACGGTCCAAGAGAAGGAGATGACTGCAGTGGTGCACTGCTTGCGCACTTGGTGCCATTACCTGTTGGGGTCAAGGTTTGTGGTTAAGACGGACAATGTGACGACCAGCTACTTCCAGACGCAGAAGAAGCTGTCCCCCAAGCAGGCGAGATGGTAAGATTTTCTTGCAGAATTTGATTTCCAGATGGAGTACAAGCCGGGGGGGGTGAACCTAGTGGCAGACGCCCTGAGCAGGAAGGCTAACCTTGCTGCCATTAGCCAACCAGAGGGGTCACTGGTGCCGCACATCAAGGAGGGACTTGTGCATGATCCTACAGCCAAGGCTTTGATGGAGTATGCCCAGCAAGGTAAGACTAGGTGATTTTGGTTGCAGGATGGCTTGCTATACACCAGGGGAAGTAAACTGTTTATGCCACAGCACGGGAAGCTCCGCAAGGAAGTTTTGCAAGAATGCCATGATTCAAGGTGGGCTGGACACCTCGGCATGAGCTATACCTTGGCGTTGATCGAGGATCGGTACTACTGGCCGCACATGAGGGACGATGTGAAGGCCTATGTGAAGACTTGTCTTGTGTGCCAATAGCATAAGGTGGAGCTCAAGAAACCAGATGGTCTCTTGGAGCCATTGCCAGTGCCATAGCGACCATAGGAAAGTGTTTCTCTGGACTTTATAGTTGGTCTACCCAAAGCAAAAGGGTTTGGAAGCATCATGGTAGTGGTGGATAGGTTTTCCAAGTATGGAATCTTCATTCCAGCAACCAAGAAGTGCCCAACCGAGGAGGCAGCTCGATTGTTCCTGAAGAACATGGTTAAGTACTAGGGAGTGCCGAGGACCATTGTTAGTGATCGGGACGGGCGTTTCACGGGCAGGTTCTGGACTAAGTTGTTCAAGCTGTTGGGGTCAGACTTGAACTTTTCCACCAGCATGCATTCGCAGACCGATGGGCAGACAGAACAAGTGAATGACCTATTGGAGGTCTACCTCAGGCACTATGTAAGTGCCACACAAAGGGACTGGCCCAAGCTGCTAGATATTGCGCAATTTTCCTACAACTTGCAAAGGAGCAAGGCAACGAACCAGAGCCCATTTGAGGTTGTGACAGGGCAACAACCACTAACACCCGGTTCGATTGCTGCAGGTTATACAGGGTTGAATCCAGCAGCATACAAGTTTGCCAAGGCATAGCAGGAGCAAACTGACTTGGCAAGAGTTTGTCTACACAAGGCAGCCAAGAGGTCGAAGAAGTGGGCAGACCAGAATAGGCGAGACGTGCAGTTCTAGGTTGAAGACTTGGTATTGGTGAAGCTGCATCCCATTGTGCGCCATAAGGGGCTGCACAAAGGCCTAGTCTGGAGGTATGAGGGACCTTTTCGAGTAGTCAAGAGGGTAGGCAGGGTTGCCTACAAGCTGGATTTGCCACCCAAGCCAAGGGTACACCCGGTGTTCCATGTGAGCATGCTCAAGCCATTCCATGAGGATAAAGGAGATCCAGGATGGGCAGAGTCAAAGAGTGCACCATTGGCAGCAAGGGCCTCATATGAGAAGGAGGTCCACAGCATCATAGCTGACTGGGAGGTGAGACGGAAGAACTATCAGCCAAGATAAGAGTACTTGCTGTGCTGGAAGGGACTTCCAGACAGGGAGGTGAGCTGGGAACCAGCAGATGACTTATGATAGTTCAAGGACCAGATTAGGCAGTACCATGCAGAAGATACAATGAGGGCATTGTGCAATCAGGTGAGGGAGAATGTCACGCCCTGGGCGGGCACGCTAGGCACATCAGGCGCACCAGCAAGTGAGCCAGAGGTTGAGGCCCGCAGACCAGGCATGCTGGCGAGTATCTACGCGCAAAGCCTAGCAAACGAGTTCAGAACGCCCACCCAACTTGCAGGCTAGCCCGTGAGACCAAGGCCTGGCATACAAGCTGCCCGCACCATATCCAAAAGGGCCCAAGGTGCTAGACACACAAGGGAAGCTTCTGGAAGCAGGCAGGATCAGCAGTAGCATCCTGGCAGATTTGGTTGACCCTGAAAATCAGGAGTTAGCATCCTGATTGATTGTAATTTGTATAATCCCATGATTTTAGCCTTTATTCTAGGGATATTGCCATTAAGTGTAAGCTGGAGCCTCAACTATAAATAGAGGGCTGCTCCTCCCTCAATTGTACACCATCAAACACTTCCATTTCAGTGAATACAAGAGCATTTCCAGAATTCTACCTTCTTATCCTATTTCTCTTTAACTTGCGTAATCAGCCCTTCCCGTTGTTCTAGTGCACGTACGTTTGTGTTTTAGGCTGACTTAGGCATAAAGGAGGAGATTCCAAGCCTAAGGCCTCACGGTTTCTGAGTCTAAGGTCGGAGCCCGTGACACAAGTTACCAACACCCATTGCACATCATGTGCGCACACCCCCACTGGCCCCCCAATCGTTGGAACCCCCAATGCGACTGGTTAGGCTCTCTAGCAATGCTCCGACGATGGTGCCCGAGAGAAAAAAAGGTGGCACTAGTACATGCCCAAGCCCAGCATGTGCATCGTGGCTCAAAATCTTAGGCTAGGAATGAACTCCGTTTGCTTAGACATGGAATGAACTCCGTATCCCTAAGTCAACCCACGAAAGGAGCGTGCAGGTGCTCAGCCGGCCGAAGAGGCATAATACTCAAGTCGGGGATTAGCCAGGTCCCCCTCTACGTGCAGTCGATCCCGCTGTCGATTCTGCTGCCACAACCCTCGGTCCGGTTGGGCCTTAGACATGGAATGAACTCCGTATGCCTAACCCAACCCACAAAATGAGCGTGCGGGCGCTAAGTTGGCCGGAGAGGCAAAATGCACAAGACGTGGATCAGCCCGGTCCCCCCTATGTGTTGTCGATCCTGCTACTAGTCCTGCTGCCACAACCCTCGATCCGGTCTGATCTTAGATTGGGAATGAACTCCGTATGCTTAGACATGGAATGAACTCCGTATGCCTAAGCTAACCCGCGAAACGAGCGTGCGGGCGCTCAGCGACCGAAGAGGTAGAATGCACAAGTTGGGGATCGGCCTGATCCCCCCTACGTGCTATCGATCCTACTACCGCAACCCTCGGTCTGGTCTGATCTTAGACTGGGAATGAACTCCGTATGCATAAGTCAACCCATGAAACGAGAATGCAGGCACTGAGCTGGCCGAAGAGGCATAATGCGTAAGCCGGGGATTGACCCGATCCCCTTTTGCATGCTGCTGGTCTTGCTGCCACAACCCTCGGTTCGACTGGGGCTTAGACATGGAATGAACTCCCTATGCCTAAGCCAACCAACGAAACGGACGCGCGGGCGCTCAGCCAGCCGGAGAGGTAGAATGCGTAAGCCGGGGATCGGCCCAGTCCCTCCTGCATGCTACCGATCCTGCTACCGCAACCCTCGGTCCGATCCGATCTTAGACTGGGAATGAACTCCGTATGCTTATACTGGACATGAACTCTGTATGCCTATGTCAACCCTTGAAACAAACGTGCGGGCGCTCAACCGACCGGAGAGGCTGACCGGAGAGGCATAATGCGCAAGCCAGGGATCAGCTCGATCCCCCTCTGCGTGCTACTGATCCCGCTGTCAGTCCTGCTGCCACAACCCTTGGTCCGACTGGACCTTAGACATGGAATGAACTCTGTATGCCTAAGCCAACCCATGAAACGAGCGTGCGGGCACTCAGTCGGCCAAAGAGCTAGAATGCGTAAGCTGGGGATCGACCCGATCCCCCCTACGTGCAGTTGATCCTGCTGCTGGTCCTGCTGCCACAACCCTCGGTCCGGTCGGATCTTAGACTAGGAATGAACTCCGTATGCTTAGACATGGAATGAACTCCGCATGCCTAAGCCAACCCACGAAACGAGCGTACGGGCGCTCAACCGACCGGAGAGGCAGAATACGCAAGTCGGGGATTGGCCCGATCCCCTCTGCGTGCTGTCGATCTTGTTGTCGTAACCCTCAGTCCAGTGGATTTTAGACTGGGAATGAACACCGTATGCCTAAGTCAACCCACGAAATGAGCGTGCGGGCGCTGAGCCAGCCAAAGAGGCATAATGCGTAAGTTAGGGATCGACTCGGTCCCTCTCTCTGTGCTGTCGATCTCACTGCCACAACCCTCGGTCCGACTAGGAATTAGACATGGAATGAAATCCCTATGCCTAAGCCAACCCTGAAATGGGCGTGCGGGCGCTCAGTAGACCGGAGAGGCAGAATGCGCAAGCCAGGGATCGGCCCGGTCTCCCCTGCGTGCTGCCAATCCTGCTGCTGCAACCCTCGGTCCAGTCTGATCTTAGACTGGGAATGAACTCATATGCTTAGACTGGGGATGAACTCCGTATCCCTAAGTCAACCCACGAAATAAGGGTGCGGGCGCTCAGTCGACCAGAGAGGTAGGATGCGCAAGCCGGGGATCGAACGGG
Source organism: Durio zibethinus (assembly GCF_002303985.1). Next base: position 30,744,498 of record NW_019167826.1, on the reverse strand, counting down.
TGGTTGGTGGGTTCAAGCATATCTTCATATTTTTGCCATGCCAATGCCATTTTTATGCTTGTAAATTCATACAATGGTCCCCTAAGCCTTCATGTGAAGTTTCGTGGCAAGACGACCCATTTTCTATTTTTCACGATTTTTGAAACTTTTTGCGGTTCGGGATTTTTTAAAATTTTTTTAGAATGAGTTTTGTCCCCAAATTTGGTAGACGGGATCCTTGTATTTTTTTGGCATCCATAAAAAAATTCAGCAAAAAACTCGAAGTGGAGAATATTTTGTGATCGTTTGAAAAAAGTGTCCCCATTTCAGACACTTTAATGGCTACTAACAGCAAACCTATAAAATCTCAAATGCTCTTTAAGGGGGTGTGAGTTCTTGAGGTTTGATGAGGGATAGGGGGCCAATATAAGGGCCAAGTACCAGCACCCATCGCACATCATGTGCGCACACCCCTCCGGGCCCCCCAATCGCCGGAACCCCCAATGCCACTGGTTAGGCTCTCCGGCGATGCTCCGACGATGGTGCCCCGGGTGAAAAAAATGCGGCACCAGCACGTGCACCGTGGCTCAAAATCTTAGACTGGGAATGAACTCCGTATGCTTAGACATGGAATGAACTCCGTATGCCTAAGCCAAGCCACGAAACGAGCGTGCGGGCACTCAGCCGATTGGAGAGGTAGAATTCGCAAGCCGGGGACCGACCCGGTCCCCTCTGCATGTTGTCGGTCCTGCTGTTGGTCTTGCTGTCGCAACCCTTGGTCCGATCTGATCTTAGATTGGGAATGAACTCCATATGCTTAGACATGGAATGAACTCCGTATGCCTAAGCCAACCCATGAAACGAGCATACGGGCGCTCAGTCGGTCAGAGAGGGAGAATGCGCAAGCCGGGGTTCGGCCCGGTCCCCCCTGTGTGCTATCGATCTGGCTGCTACAACCCTCGGTCCGGTCCAATCTTAGACTGGGAATGAACTCCGTATGCCTAAGTCAACCCACGAAACGAGCGTTCGGGCGCTGAGCCGACCGGAGAGGCGTAATGCCCAAGCCAGGGATCGGCTCGGTCCCCCTCTGTGTGCTGTCGATCCCGCTGCCACAACCTTCAATCCGGCTGGGGCTTAGACATGGAATGAAGTCCCTACGCCTAAGCAAACCCACGAAACGGGTGTGTGGGCACTCAACCAATCGGAGAGGCAGAATGCGCAAGTCGAGGATCGACCTGATCCCCCCTGCGTGCTGCCAATCCTGCTGCCGCAACCCTTGGACCGATCCGATCTTAGATTGGGAATGAACTCCGTATGCTTAGACTGGGGATGAACTTCGTATGCCTAAGCCAACCCATGAAACGAGCGTGCGGGTGCTCAGCCTGTTGGAGAGGCCGGTCGAAGAGGCATAATGCGTAAGCTAGGGATCAACCCGATCCCCCTCTGCGTGTGACCGATCTCGCTGTCGGTCCTGCTGCCACAACCCTTTGTAAGGCTAGGGCTTAGACATGGAATGAACTCTGTATGCCTAAGCCAACCCATGGAACGAGCGTGTGGGCACTTCGTAGGCCGGAGAGGCAGAATGTGCAAGCAAAGGATTGGCTTGGTCCCCCCCACGTGCTGCCGATCCTACTGCTGGTCCTGCAGCCGCAACCCTCGGTCCGGTCTGATCTTAGACTGGGAATGAACTCCATATGCTTAGACATGGAATGAACTCCGTATGCCTAAGCCAACCAACGAAATGAACGGGCGCTGAGCCGGTCAGAGAGGCAGAATGCACAAGCCGAGGACCGACCTGGTCCGCCCCTGCATGCTGTCGATCCTACTACCGTAACCCTCGGTTCGGTCCGGTCTTAGACTGGGAATGAACTTCGTATGCCTAAGTCAACCCACGAAACGAGCGTGCAGGTTTTGAGCCGGCCGGAAAGCCATAATGCGTAAGCTGAGGATCGACCCAATCCCCTTCTGCTTGTTGTCGGTCCCGCTGCCACAACCCTCAGTCCGACTGGGGCTTAGCCATGGAATGAACTCCCTATGCCTAAGCCAACCCACGAAACGGGCGTACGGGTGCTCAGCCGACCGAAGAGGTAGAATGCGCAAGCCGGGGATCGGCCCGGTCCCCCCTGTGTGCTGTCGATCCTACTACTGCAACCCTCGATCCAGTCTGATCTTAGACTGGGAATGAACTCCGTATGCCTAAGTCAACCCATGAAGTGAGTGTGCGGACGCCCAGCCGACCAGAGAGGCAGGATGCGCAAGCTGGGATCGAACGGGTGGTAGGTGGGTTCAAGCACATCTTCATATTTTTGCCGTGCCAATGCCATTTTTATTTGGTAGAGGTGATCCTTGTATTTTTGTTGGCATGCACAAAAACATTCAACTAAAAACTCGAAGTGGAGAAGATTTTGTGATCATTTGAAAAAATTGTCCCCATGTTAGACACTTTAATGGCTACTGGCAGCAAACCTAAAAAGTCTCAAATGCTCTTTAAGGGGGTGTGAGTTCTCGAGGTATGATGAGGGATAGGGGGCCAATATAAGGGCCAACTACCAGCACCCATCGTACATCATGTGCGCACACCCCCCAACCCCCCAATCGTCGGAAACCCTAATGCCGTCGGTTAGGCTCTCCGGCGATGCTCCGACGATGGTTCCCTGAGCAAAAAAAATATAGCACCAGTACATGCCCGAGCCCAACATGTGCGCCATGGCTCAAACTCTTAGACTGGGAACGAACTCTGTATGCTTAGACATGGAATAAACTTTGTATGCCTAAGCCAAACCACGAAACGAGCGTGCGGTCGCTCATTCGGTCGGAGAGGTAGAATGCACAAGCCGGGGATCGACCCGGTCCCCCTCTGCGTGCTGCCGATCCTGCTGCCACAACCCTTGGTCCGACTGGGTCTTAGACATGGAATGAACTCCGTACCCCTAAGCCAACCCACGAAACGGGCGTGCAGGCGCTCAGCCGGCTGGAGAGGCAGAATGCGCAAGCCGAGGATCGTCCCGATCCCCCTTGCGTGCTACCGATCCTGCTACTGCAACCCTCGGTCTGATTTGATCTTAGACTGGGAATGAACTCCGTATACTTAGATTGGGGATGAACTCCGTATGCCTAAGTCAACCCACAAAATGAGCGTACGGGCGCTCAATCGATCAGAGAGGCCAGCCGATGAGGTAAAATGTACAAGCCGAGGATCAACCCGATTCCCCCTACGTGCTGTCAATCCTCTTGCTGGTCCTGCGACCGCAAGCCTCGGTCCGGTCAGATCTTAGACTGGGAATGAACTCCGTATGCCTAAGCCAACCCACGAAACGAGCGTGCTAGCGCTAAGCTGATCGGAGAGGTAGAATGCGCAAGCCGGGGACCGACCCAGTCCCCCCTACGTGCTGTCGATCCTGCTGTTGCAACCCTCGGTCCGGTCTGATCTTAGACTGGGGATGAACTCCGTATGCCTAAGTTAACCCACGACACGAGTGTACAGGTGCTCAACCGATCGAAGAGGCAGAATGCGCAAGCTGGGGATCGACCTGGTCCCCCTTACGTGTTACCGATCCTACTGTTGGTCCTACTACCGTAACCCTCGGTCCGGTCTGATCTTAGACTGGGAATGAACTCTGTATGCTTAGACATGGAATGAACTTCGTATGCCTAAGCCAACCAATGAAATAAGCGTGCGGCCGCTCAGCCAGTCGGAGAGGTAGAATGCGCAAACCAGGGATCAACCCGGTCCCCCCTACATTCTATCGATCCTGCTAACGTAACCCTCAGTCCAGTCCAATCTTAGACTGGGAATGAACTCCATATTTGTAAGTCAAGCCATGAAACGAGCGTGTGGGTGCTGAGCCGGCCGAAGAGGCATAATGCATAAGCCAAGGATTGGCCCGGTCCCCCTCTGTGTGCTGTCAATCCCGCTACCACAACCCTCAGTCCGGCTAGGGCTTAGACACGGAATGAACTCTCTATGCCTAAGCTAACCCACAAAATGAGCGTGTGGGTGCTCAGTCGACCGGAGAGGTAGAATGCATAAGTCGAAGATCGACCCGATCCCTCCTGCGTGCTGTCGATCCTGCTGTCGTAACCCTCGATCTGGTCCGATCTTAGACTGGGAATGAGCTCCGTATGCTTAGACTGGGGATAAACTCCATATGCCTAAGTCAACCAATGAAACGAGCGTGTGGGCGCTCAGCCAGCCGAAGAGGCTGGCCGAAGAGGCATAATGCGTAAGCTGGGGATCAGCCTGATCTCCCTCTGCGTGTTATCGATCCCGCTACCGGTCCTGCTACCACAACCCTTGGTTCGGCTAGGGCTCAGACATGGAATGAACTCTGTATGCTTAAGCCAACCCATGAAACGAGCATGCAGGTGCTTAGCCTGCCAGAGAGGTAGAATGCGCAAGTCGGGGATCGGCCTGGTCCCCCCTTACGTGCTGTCGATCCTGGTGCTTGTCCTGCTGCCACAACCCTCAGTCCGGTCTGAGCTTAGACTGGGAATGAACTTCATATGCTTAGACATGGAATGAACTCCGTATGCCTAAGCCAACCCACGAAATGAGCGCCCGATTAAGACTTGGACAGATCTAAAGTGAGAATTGAAAAACCAGCTTTTCCCTGAGAATGTGGAGTATATAGCTCGAAAGAGACTTCGAGAATTGGTGCAAACAAGAATGGTGCGAGAGTTTGTAAGGAGCTTTTCTACCTTGATGTTGGATATTCGGGACATGTCCGAAAAGGACAAGATGTTCTATTTTCTTGAGGGCCTCAAGCCTTGGGCGAGGACAGAACTACAAAGGCAAAAAGTGCAAGATATGGCCACAGTCATGGCTGCAACTGAATGTCTCCATGATTACAATGATGGCTCTTCAAAACGAAAAAATCCTCCATCAGCTGGTAGTACCTTCAACTTTGGGAGTGGGGGAAAGATGACCAGGTTGGACCGACCCTTCAGTGTGGGATCAGATAGGAGGTTCTTTGGTCGAGATAGCACCTAACCCAAGACAAGCAACGTAGGGATTTTCAAGCCTAGGCAACCGTTAGCTTGCTTTTTTTGTAAGGGGCCGCATCGGGTGGCTGAATGCCCGCACAAGGGAGCCCTTAATGCCTTAAGACCTCATCTCAAGTGTCCACAAAAGTGCCAAAGAGAGTTGAAGAAGTTGAAGAGGAGCCAGCCAGAATGGGTTCAATAAGGTTCCTTAATGCCCTCCGCACCCAATTGAACACTATAAAGAAAGAGAGCAGAGTAGAGGCTTGATGTATGTGAACTTGACGATCAATGAGAAAGCCACTAAGGCTATGGTGGATACGGGTGCAACCGACACTTTCAACACACCAGAAGAAGCAAAAAGGTGTGGTCTTCAGATTAGTAAAGACTGTGGACGAATGAAGGCGGTCAACTCGCCAGCCTTTATGATCAGTGGAAGCTCTAAAAGTGTGACAACCTGATTGGAGCCATGGGAAGGGAAGGTAGACTTTACAGTTTCCCCCATAGATGACTTTGATGTTGTTCTCAGATTGGACTTCATGATGTTGGCTCAGGTCATTCTTATCCCCGCCACTAGCTGCTTGTTGTTCTTAGGGGAAAACCCATGTGTGGTGCCAGCCAACATCTTACCAAAGAGTGGGAAGAAAATGATTTCAGCTTTGCAGTTCAAGAAAGGGGTAAAGAGAGGGGAACCCTCCTTTGTAGCTGTGCCGATCTATAAAGAAGGTCAAAGTAGAACCAATACCTGATGGTGTGGGAAAAATGTTGGAAGAATTCAAAGAGGTGATGCTAGAGATGTTGCCTAAGGTTCTATCCCCTCGACGAGTAGTGGACCAGAAAATTGAGCTCCTCTCAGGAGCGAAACCCCCTGCTAGAGCTCTTTACCACATGGCCCTGCCAGAGTTGGTCGAACTAAGAAAATAGTTAGATGAGCTACTACAAGTCAGGTTCATCAGACCATCAAAGGCTCTTTTCGGAGCATCAGTGCTATTTCAGAAGAAGCATGATGGAAGTTTACGATTATGTGTTGACTATAGGGCCCTGAACAAAGTCACCGTAAGAAACAAATATCCCATCCCCCTTATAGCAGACTTGTTTGATCAATTGAGCCGGGCCAAGTACTTCTCCAAATTGGACCTGAGATCTGGCTACCATCAGGTCAGAATCGTTGAGGGAGATGAGCCAAAGACCACTTGTGTGACACGGTATGGTGCATTTGAATTTCTTGCTATGCCTTTTGGACTGACCAATGCTCCTACCACATTTTGTACATTGATGAATCAGGTATTCCATGACTACCTAGACAAATTTGTAGTCATCTATTTAGACGATATAAAGGTATATAGCTCCACCTTGGAAGAACATCAAGAACACCTGCGCCAGGTACTTCAAAGATTACAAGACCATCAGTTATACGTAAAAAGGGAGAAGTGTGCATTTGTTCAGACCCAAATCCATTTTCTCGGTCACATTGTCGATCATGGCCACATTCAAATGGACATGGAAAAGGTTAGGGCCATCAAGGAGTGGACAACCCCGAAGAACGTTAGAGAGCTTCGCTCATTTTTGGGATTGGCCAACTATTATAGAAAGTTTGCGAAAGGGTACTCTCGCAAGACCACGGCCCTCACGGAGCTATTAAAAAGGAAGCATAAATGGTGTTGGACGAGTGAGTGCCAATAGCCTTTTGAGGGATTGAGAGATGCTATTGAAAAGCCTTTCGAAGTTCAGACGGATGCATCTGATTTTGCTATTGGAGGAGTGCTTTTGCAATAACATCAACCGGTAGCATTTGAAAGTAGGAAGCTAAGTGAAGCTGAAAGGAAATATACAACCCAAGAAAAAGAACTCCTGGCGGTGGTTCACTACTTGAGGGCTTGGCGACATTACTTGTTGGGTTCACACTTTGTCATGAAGACAGACAATGCGGCCGTTAGCCATTTTCTCACCCAACCAAGGCTTACAACAAAACAAGCTAAGTGGCAGGAATTTTTAGTGGAGTTCAACTTTTATTTTGAGCACACCGCTGGAAAGACCAATCGAGTGGCCGATGCATTGAGCAGGCGAGCAGATTTAGTGGCCCTTAGAAGAATTGCCCCAATGGTGACTAGCAGAGCCACTACAGACATTCACAAGTTGATTGGAGATCACTTAGGGAAGGACCTGCAAGCTTATGCCATCCTGAAGCTAGTGGAAGAAGGGAAGTCCAAGTACTTCTGACAAGAAAATGGGATCTTATGGACCAAAGGGCCTCGAGTGTTTGTGCCAAGAGCAGAAGGTCTGAGACAGATGCTGATGAGGGAATGTCATGACACACCATGGGTGGGACACCCGGGCTAGCAATGCACTTTGGCGTTATTGAAACAGGGATACTATTGGCCTCACATGCGACAAAATGTGATGGACTATATGAAGACTTACCTCATTTGCCAACAAGACAAAGTTGAAAGAAGGAAACCTGCAGGTATGCTTGAACCACTACCAGTACTCGCCAAACCATGGGAAAGCATCTCCCTCGATTTAATTTTGAGCCTACCCAAGGTTGGTGACCTTGGAGCTATTTTGGTGGTGATTGACCGATTCTCTAAGTACACCACATTCATTCTCGCTCACAAGTATTGCACAGCGAAAGACAGCTTGACTATTGTTCAAACATGTGGTCAAATACTAGGGCCTCCCTCAAAACATTGTTAGCGATCGAGATATGAGATTAACGGGGTCTTTCTGGAGAGAACTTTTCAAGATATTGAGGTCCCAACTCAACATCTCCTCAAACTATCACCCTCAAACCGATGGTCAAACGAAATGGTTCAATGAATTATTAGAGGAATACTTGAGGCATTTTGTTCAAGCCAATCAGAAAGACTAGCCTTCATTATTGGACATGGCTCAACTCTGCTTTAATTCCAACAAAAGCTCTTCCACCAATAAGAGCCCATTTGAGGTGGTCACCAGACAATTACCAAGGCTACCCCACACTTCCTTGGAACAATATGGAGGAAAAACACAGAGATTGCATAAGCTTACCTAGAGAAAGCATCAAAGCGGATGAAGAAACGGGCAGACAAGGGTCATAGGGCTCAACAATTTCAAGTTGGTGATTTGGTTCTTGTTCGACTAGTTCTTGAACAAACCAGGTTCTTGAGAAAGAGAGAACATAGACTGGTGCACAAATATGAAGGTCCAGTAAGGGTCCTTTCCAAGGTGGGGAATGCTTCTTACAAAATCGACCCACCAAAGTGGATGAAAGTGCACCCAGTATTTCATGTGAGCAACCTGAAACCTTTTCATGCAGATCCTATAGATGCTAGCCAAAGGGAGCCAACCAGAGCTGCCATCACCATGAAGCCACCCCAGAGCATCGAGTCGAAGAGATCTTAGTTGACAAGCAAACCAAGATATCTCAAAGACTAGTTCGAGAATACTTAGTGAAGTAAAAGGGATTAGGACTAGAAGAAACCAGCTGGGAGAGAGAACACGACCTCCAGAGATTTTAAAGGAAGATCAAAGAATTTCAAGCCAGCAAGTCGACGAAGATGTCGATAGAATAGGTGGGGAAGGATGTCATGAGCCAACCTTGTATAGGGCCATGACCGAGACTTAGGTTGCCATAAGCCACCCATGTCTAGGGCCATGGCTGGGTAGATCCCTTGTGCTAGGAAAAGTGTCCCCATTTCAAACATTGTAGTGGTTACTGGTAGCATAGCTCTAAAATCTCTAAGGCTCTTTAGGGGGGTGAGCTGACAGCGTAGTGTTGGGCTATCTCACCGGTTGCTATGCAAGCCTAGGCCACCCACCAAGGGCTACCCCCTAGCCCTGGTGATGGTGGAAGGTCCCGATGTATGATTCCTCACTATAATAAAACTCACCCCGATTGAATCTCCTGATTGTTGCCTCGATGTGTTTTTCTTTTTCTCAATGCGAATATGCCTTCTTGTGTGTGTGCTTGAGATCGATCTCGATATATTGTGTCTTATTGTGAATGCTTGGGACTAACCATGGCTTACGATTATTTGTTCAGATATCGATCTATTGAAGCCTGACTTGGTTAGGAGTGCCCATTTAAGTGCCGCACGGTCTATTGCTTGCTAAGAGAAAGCTTAGTCTGTGACACCGGGGACTGATCGGGTCCCTCTCTGCGTGCTACCGGTCTCACTACCATAACCCTCGGTCCAGCTAGGGCTTAGACATGGAATGAACTCCCTATGCCTAAGCCAACCCATGAAACGGACGTGCGGGCGCTCAGTCGATTGGAAAGACAGAATGCGCAAGCCAGAGATCGACTCGGTCCCCTTACGTGCTGCCGATCCTACTGTCGCAACCCTCGGTCCGATTTGATCTTAGACTGGGAATAAACTCCGTATGCTTAGACTGGAGATGAACTCCGTATGCCTAAGTCAACCCACGAAACGAGCGTGCGGGCGTTCAGCCGGCTGAAAAGGCCGGTCAAAGAGGCATAATGCGCAAGCTGAAGATCAGCCCGGTTCCCTTCCATGTGTTACCGATCTAGCTGTCGATCCTGTTGCCACAACCTTTGATCCAGCTGGGGCTTAGACATGGAATGAACTCCGTATGCCTAAGCCAACCCATAAAATAAATGTACGGGCACTCAACCGGTCGAAAAGGCAGAATACACAAGCCGGGGATCGATCCGGTCCCCCCTACGTGTTGTCGATCCTGCTACTGGTCCTGCCACCTCAACCCTCGATCCGATCTTAGACTGGGAATGAACTCTATATGCTTAGACATGGAATAAACTCCGTATGCCTAAGCAAACCCATGAAACGAGCGCGTGGGCACTCAACTGACCGGAGAGGTAGAATGCGTAAGCCAGAGATCAGCTCGGTCCTCCCCTATGTACTGTTGATCCTGCTGCCGCAACCCTCAGTCCGATCCGATCTTAGACTGTGAATGAACTCTGTATGCCTAATTCAACCCACGAAATGAGCGTGTAGGCACTGAGCCAACCGGAAAGGCATAATGCGCAAGTCGAGGTTCGGCCCGGTCCCTATCTGCATGATGCCGATCCCCCTACCATAACCCTCGATCTGGCTGGGGCTTAGACATCGAATGAACTCCCTATGCCTAAGCCAACACATGAAACGGACGTACGGGGGCTTAGCTGATCGAAGAGGTAGAATGCGTAAGCCGAGGATTGGCCCGGTCCCCCCTACGTGCTGCTGATCTTGCTGTCGCAACCCTCGGTCCGGTCCGATCTTAGACTAGGAATTAACTCGATATGCTTAGACTGGGGATGAACTCTGTATGCCTAAGTCAACCCACGAAACGAGCGTACGGGCGCTCAGCCGATCGGAGAGGTAATCGGAGAGGCATAATACGCAAGTCGGGGATCAACCCGGTTCCCCTCCACATGCTACCGATCCCGCTGTCGATCCTGCTGCCACAACCCTCGGTCCGGCTAGGGCTTAGACATGGAATGAACTCCGTATGCCTAAGCCAACCCATGAAATGAATGTGCGGGTGCTTAGCAGGTCGGAGAGGCAGAATACACAAGCCGGGGATCGGTCTGATCCTCTCCTGCATGCTGTCGATCCTGTTGCCGATCCTGCTGCCGCAACCCTCGAAGTGGAGAAGATTTTGTGATCGTTTGAAAAAAGTGTCCCCATTTCAAACATTTTAATGGCTACTGGCAGCAAACCTATAAAATCTCAAAAGCTCTTTAAGGGGTTGAGAGTTCTCGAGGTTTGGTGAGGGATAGGGGACCAATATAAGGGCCAAGTACCAGCACCCATCGCACATCATGTACGCACACCCCTCGGCCCCCCAATCATCGGAACCCCTAATGCCGCCGGTTAGGCTCTCTGGTGATGCTCCGACGATGGTGCCCCGGGTGAAAAAAATACGGCAACAGCACATACCCGACCCTAACATGTGCACCGTGGCTCAAACTCTTAGACTGGGAATGAACTCCTTATGCTTAGACATGGAATGAACTCTGTATGCCTAAGCCAACCCACCAAACGAGCGTGCGGAGGCTCACCTGATCGAAGAGGCAGAATGCACAAGCCGGAGATCAACCCGATCCCCCTCTGCATGCTACCGGTCCCGCTACCATAACCCTCGGTCCGACTGGGGCTTAGACATGGAATGAACTCCCTATGCCTAAGCCAACCCATGAAATGGGCGTGCGGGCGTTTAATCGGCCGAAGACGCAGAATGCGCAAGCTGGGGATCGGCTCGGTCCCCTCTGCATGTGCTGATTCTGTTGCCACAACCCTTGGTCTGATCTGATCTTAGACTGGGAATGAACTCCGTATGCTTAGACTGGGGATGAACTCCATATGCCTAAGTCAACCCATGAAACGAGCGTACGGGCGCTCAGCCGGCCGGAGAGGCCAATCGGAGAGGCAGAATGTGCAAGCCGAGGATCGGCCTGGTCCCCCCTGCATACTGTCGATCCTGCTGCTGGTACTATTGTCGCAACCCTCGGTCCGGTCTGATCTTAGATTGGGAATGAACTCTGTATACTTAGGCATAGAATGAACTTCGTATGCCTAAGCCAACCCACGAAATGAGCGTGCGGGCGCTCAGTCGGTCGGAGAGGTAGAATGCGTAAGCTGGGGATCGACCCGGTCCCCCCCTTTGTGCTATCGATCATGCTGCCACAACCCTCAGTCCGGTCTGATCTTAGACTGGGAATAAACTTCGTATGCCTAAGTCAACCCACGAAATGAGCGTGCAAGCACTGAGCCAGTCGGAGAGGCATAATGCACAAGTCGGGGATTAGCTCGGTCCCACTCTACGTGCTATCGGTCCCACTACCAGAACCCTCGGTCCAGCTGGGGCTTGGACATGGAATTTACTCCCTATGCCTAAGCCAACCCATGAAACAGGTGTGCGGGTGCTCAGCCGGCCAGAGAGGCAGAATGCACAAGTCGGGGATCGGCTCGGTCCCCCCTACGTGCTGTCGATCCTACTGTCGCAACCCTCGGTCTGGTTTGATCTTAGACTGGGAATGAACTCTGTATGCCTAAGTCAACCCACGAAATGAGCATGCGGACGCTCAGCCGACCAGATAGGCAGGATGCACAAGTCAGGGATCGAACGGGTGGTAGGTGGGTTCAAGCACATCTTCATATTTCTGCCATGCCAATGCCATTTTTATGGCTTGTAAATTCATACAATGATCCTCTAAGCCTTCATGTGAAGTTTCGTAGCAAGACGACCCATTTTTTATTTTTCACAATTTTTGAAACTTTTTGCGGTTCGAGATTTTTTAAAATTTTTTTCGAAAGATTTTTATCCCTAAATTTGGTTGAGCTGATCCTTGTATTTTTGTTGGCATGCACAAAAACATTCAGCTAAAAAATCGAAGTGGAGAAGATTTTGTGATCGTTTGAAAAAGGTGTCCCCATTTCAGACACTTTAATGGCTACTGGCAGCAAACCTATAAAATCTCAAATGCTCTTTAAGGGGGTGTGAGTTCTCGAGGTTTGATGAGGGATAGGGGGCCAATATAAGGGCCAAATACCAGCACCCATCGCACATCATGTGCGCACACCCCTTGGCCCCCCCAATCGTCGGAACCCCCAATGCCACCGGTTAGGCTCTTCGACGATGCTCCGGTGATGGTGCCCCGGGCAAAAAAAATGCGGCACCAGCACATGCCCGAGCCCAGCATGTGCACCGTGGCTTAAAATCTTAGACTGGAATGAACTCCGTATGCTTAGACATTGAATGAACTCCGTATGCCTAAGCCAACCCACGAAACGAGCGTGCGGGCGCTCAGTCGGCCGGAGAGGCAGAATACGCAAGTCGAGGATCGACCCAGGCCCTCCCTGTGTGCTATCGATCTTGCTGTCGTAACCCTCAGACCGATCTGATCTTAGACTGGGAATAAACTCCGTATGCTTAAGTCAACCCACAAAATGAGCGTGCTGGCGCTGAGCCGGCCGAAGAGGCATAATGTGCAAGCCGAGGATCGGCCCGGTCCCCTTCTGCGTGTTGTCAGTCCTGCTACCACAACCCTCGGTCTGGCTGGGGCTTAGACATGGAATGAACTCCCTATGCCTAAGCCAACCCATGAAACGGGCGTGCGGGCGCTCAGTCGGTCAAAGAGGCAGAATGCGCAAGCCAGGGATCGGCTCGGTCCCTCCTGTGTGCCGTCGATCCTGCTATCGCAACCCTCGATTCGATCTGATCTTAGACTAGGAATGAACTCCATACGCTTAGATTATGGATGAACTCCGTATCCCTAAGTTAACACATGAAACGAGCGTACAGGTGCTCAGCCAACCGGAGAGGTCGGTCGGAGAGGCATAATGCGCAAGCCGGGGATTAGCCAGGTCCCCCTCTACATGCTGCCAGTCCTACTGCCACAACCCTCAGTCCAACTGGGGTTTAGACATGGAATGAACTCCGTATGCCTAAGCCAACCCACAAAACGAGCGTGCGGGTGCTCAGCCCGTCGGAGAGGCAGAATATGCAAGTCGAGGATCGGTCCAGTCCCCCCCTTCGTGCTGTCGATCCTGCTGCTGGTCCTGCTGCCAGAACCCTTGGTCCAGTCCGATCTTAGACTAGGAATGAACTCCGTATGCCTAAGTCAACCTACAAAATGAGCATGCGGGCGCTCAGCCGACCGGAGAGGCAGAATGCGCAAGCTGGGGATCGACCCGATCCTCTCTGCGTGCTATCGATCCTGCTGCTACAACCCACGGTCTGATCTGATCTTAAACTGGGAATGAACTTCGTATGCCTAAGTCAACTTACGAAATGAGCGTACAGGTGCTGAGTCGGTCGGAGAGGCAGAATGCACAAGCTAGGGATCGGTCTGGTCCCTCTTGCGTGCTGCCGATCCTGCTACCGCACCCCTCGGGTTGGTTCGATCTTAGACTGGGAATGAACTTTGTATGCTTAGACTGGGGATGAACTTTGTATGCCTAAGTCAACCAACGGAACGAGCATGCGAACGCTCAGCCGACTAGAGAGGCAGGATGTGCAAGCCAGGGATTGAACGGGTGGTAGGTCGGTTTAAGCACATCTTCATATTTCTGCCATGCCAATGCCATTTTTATGGCTTGTAAATTCATACAATGGTCCCCTAAGCCTTCATGTGAAGTTTCGTGACAAGACGATCCATTTTCTATTTTTCATGATTTTTGAAACTTTTTACGGTTCGGGATTTTTTGAAAATTTTTTTAGAAAGTGTTTTATCCCCAAATTCGGTAGAGGTGATCCTTGTATTTTTCTTGGTAGGAACAAAAAAATTCAGCTAAAAACTCAAAGTGGAGAAGATTTTGTGATTGTTTCAAAAAAGTGTCCCCATTTTAGACACTTTAATGGCTACTGGCAGCAAACCTATAAAATCGCAAATGCTCTTTAAGGGGGTGTGAGTTCTCGAGGTTTGATGAGGGATAGGGGGCCAATATAAGGGCCAAGTACCAGCACCCATCGCACATCATGTGCGCACACCCCCCGGCCCCCTAATCGTCGGAACCCTCAATACCACCGGTTAGGCTCTCCGATGATGCTCCGACAATAATCCGACGATGGTGCCCTGGGTGAAAAAAATGCGGCACCAGCACATGCCCGAGCCCAGCATGTGCACCGTGGCTCAAAATCTTAGATCGGGAATGAACTCTGTATGCTTAGACATGGAATGAACTCCGTATGCCTAAGCCAACCCACGAAACGAGCGTGCGGGTGCTCAGCCGACTGGAGAGGTAGAATGCACAAGCTGAGGATCGACCCGGTCCCCCCGGCGTGCTGTCAATCCTTCTGCCGCAACCCTCAGTTCTGTCCGATCTTATACTGGGAATGAACTTCGTATGCATAAGTCAACCCATGAAACGAGCGTGCGGGCGCTGAGCAGACCGAAGAGGCATAATGCGTAAGCCGAGGATCGACCTGATCCCCCTCTGCATGCTGTCGGTCCTGCTGCCACAACCCTCGGTCCAACTGGGGCTTACACATGGAATGAACTCCCTATGCCTAAGCCAACCCACGAAAGGAGCGTGCGGGTGCTTAGTCGACCGAAGAGGCAGAATCCGTAAGTCGGGGATCGGTCTGATCTCCCCTACGTGCTGCTGATCCTGCTGCCGCAACCCTCGATCCGGTTCAATCTTAGACTAGGAATGAACTCCGTATGCTTAGACTGGGGATGAACTTCGTATGCCTAAGTTAACCCACGAAATGAGCGTACGGGTGCTCAGCCGACCGGAGAGGCATAATGCGTATGTCGGGGATCAACCCGATGCCCCTCCGCATGCTACCGATCCCGCTGCCGGTCCTACTGCAACAACCCTCGGTCTGGTCGAGGCTTAGACATGGAATGAACTCCGTATGCCTAAGCCAACCCACGAAACGAGCGTACGGGCGCTCAGTCGGTTGTACAGGCAGAATGCGTAAGCTGAGAATCAGTCCGGTCCCTCCTGCGTGCTGTAGATCCTGATGCTATAACCCTCGATCCGGTCTGATCTTAGACTAGGGATGAACTCCGTATGCCTAAGTCAACCCATGACATGAGCGTGCAGGCGCTCAACCGGTCGGAGAGGTGGAATGCACAAGCTAGGGATCGACCTGGTCCCCCCTACGTGTTACCGGTGCTACTGCTGGTCCTACTGCCGCAACCCTCGGTCCGGTCCGCTCTTAGACTGGGAATGAACTCCGTATGCTTAGACATGGAATGAACTCCGTATGCCTCAGCCAACCAACGAAATGAGCGTATGGCCGCTCAGCCAGTCAGAGAGGCAGAATGCACAAGCCGGGGATCAACCCGGTCCCTCCCTACATGCTGTCAATCTTGCTGCCGTAACCCTCGGTGCAGTTCGATCTTAGACTGGGAATGAACTCCGTATGCGTAAGTCAACCCACGAAATGAGTGTGCAGGCACTAAGCCGGCCAAAAAGGCATAATGCATAAGTTGAGGATTGGCTCAATCCCCCTCTGTGTGCTGTCGGTCCTGCTGCCACAACCCTCAGTCTGGTTGGGGCTTAGACACGGAATGGAACTCCATATGCCTAAGCTAACCCATGAAACGGGCGTGCGGGTGCTCAGTCGATCGAAGAGGCAGAATGCACAAGCCGAGGATCGGCCTGATCCCTCCTGCGTGCTGTCGATCCTGCTACCGTAACCCTCGATCTGGTCCGATCTTAGACTGGGAATGAACTCTGTATGCTTAGACTGGGGATGAACTCCGTATGCCTAAGTCAACCCATGAAGCGAGCGTGTGGGCGCTCAGCCAGCCAAAGAGGCTGGTCGAAGAGGCATAATGCGCAAGCTGGGGATCAGCCCGATCCCCCTCTGCGTGCTGTCGATCCTGCTACCGGTCCTGCTGCCACAACCCTCGGTCCTGCTGGGGCTCAGACATGGAATGAACTCTGTATGCCTAAGCCAACCCATGAAACGAGCGTGCAGGTGCTTAGCCCACCGGAGAGGTAATATGCGCAAGCTGGGGATCGGCCCGGTCCCCCCTACGTGCTACCGATCCTGGTGCTAGTCCTGCTGCCACAACCCTCAGTCCGGTCTGATCTTAGACTGGGAATGAACTCCGTATGCTTAGACATGGAATGAACTCCGTATGCCTAAGCCAACCCATGAAACGAGGGTGCGGTTGCTCTGCCGGTCGAAGAGGCAGAATGCGTAAGCCGGGGATCGACCTGGTCTCTCCTGCGTGCTGTCGATCCTGCTACCGCAACCCTCGGTCCAGTCCGATCTTAGGCTGGGAATGAACTCTGTATGCCTAAGTCAACCCACGAAACGAGCGTGCGGGCGTTGAGCTGACCGAATAGGCATAATGTGCAAGTCGGGTGTCATGAGCTAACCTTGTATAGGGCCATGATCGGGACTTAGGTTGCCGTAAGCCACCCATGTATAGGGCCATGGCCGGGTAGATCCCTTGTGCTAGGAAAAGTGTCCCCATTTCAAACATTGTAATGGTTACTGGTAATCTCTAAAGCTCTTTAGGGGGTGAGCCGACAGCGTAGTGTTAGGCTGTCTCCCTGGTTGCTATGCGAGCCTAGGCCACCCACCAAGGGCTGCCCCCTGGCCCTGGTAATGGTGGGAGGTCCCGATGTATGATTCCTGACTATAATAAAACTCACCCCGATTGAATGTCCTGATTGTTGCCTCGATGTGTTTTTTTTTTTCTCGATGCGAATATGCCTTCTTGTGTGTGTGCTTGAGATCGATCTCGATATATTGTGTCTTATTGTGAATGCTTGGGACTAACCATGGCTTATGGTTATTTGTTCAGATATCGATCTATTGAAGGCTGACTTGGTTGGGAGCACCCATTCAAGTGCCGCACAGTCTATTGCTTGCTGAGAGAAAGCTTAGTCGGTGACACATGGTATCAGAGCACGGTTGAGAAGTGCTAGAAAAATGGATGAGATGGCCACAAGTGGTGGACCCAATCATCAACAGAGAATTGAGGAACTTGAGGCCGCTGTGGCCGTAATGAAAACTCATATGGCGACTAAAGATCGAGTGAGGGAGATCGAGACAACCCAGCGGGAGTTGTCCGATACTCTCCACAACGTGAGCGAAGAGGCTAGAGATGCCTTGAACATTCTCCAAAAGGAGTTTGAGGAGCTCAGAGCACAGGTGAGCATCCTACAAATGGCTATGACCAGATCGGGTTTGAGCTCGATGGAAAGGGGAAAAAGGCCCAAGGTGCCGGAGCCTCGATGCTATGAGGCGACAAGAGATGCTAAGGAACTTGAAAATTTCTTGTTTGACATGGAGAAGTACTTTCGAGCTGTACACACGGATTCAGAGGAAGACAAGGTAGCAATGGCGTCGCTGTACCTCGTAGGAGATGCCAAGCTATGGTGGCGTTCCAAGTTTGTCGATGACGAGTGCCTGATTAAGACTTGGATAGATCTAAAGTGAGAATTGAAAAACCAGTTTTTCCCTAAGAATGTGGAGTATATGGCTCAAAAGAGACTTCGAGAATTGGTGCAAACAGGAACGGTGCGAGAGTTTGTAAAGAGCTTTTCTACCTTGATGTTGGATATTCGGGACATGTTCGAAAAGGATAAGATGTTCTATTTTCTTGAGGGCCTCAAGCCTTGGGCGAAGACAGAACTACAAAGGCAGAAAGTGCAAGATGTGGCCACAACCATGGCTGCAGCTGAACGTCTCCATGATTACAATGATGGCTCTTCAAAATGAAAAAATCCTCCATCAGCTGGCAGTAGCTTCAACTTTGAGAGTGGGGGAAAGATGACCAGGTTGGACCGACTCTTCAGTGCAGGATCAGATAGGAGGTTCTTTGGTCGAGATAGCACCCAACCCAAGACAAGCAACGCAGGGATTTTCAAGCCTAGGCAATCGTTAGCTTGCTTTCTTTGCAAGGGGCCGCATCGGGTGGCTGAATGCCCGCACAAGGGAGCCCTTAATGCCTTAAAGACTTCGTCTCAAGAGTCCGTAAAAGTGCCAGAGAACGTTGAAGAAGCTGAAGAGGAGCCAGCCAGGATGGGTTCAATAAGGTTCCTTAATGCCCTCCGCACCCAATTGAACACTATAAAGAAAGAGCAGAGTAGAGGCTTGATGTATGTGAACTTGATGATCAATGAGAAAGCCACTTAGGCTATGGTGGATACGGGTGCAACCGACACTTTAATCACACCAGAAGAAGCAAAAAGGTGTGGTCTTCAGATTAGTAAAGACTGTGGATGAATGAAGGCGGTAACTCGCCAGCCTTTATGATCAGTGGAAGCTCCAAGAGTGTGACAACCCGATTGGGGCCATGGGAAGGGAAGGTAGACTTTACAGTTTCCCCCATGGATGACTTTGATGTTGTTCTCGAATTGGACTTCATGATGTTGGCTCAGGTCATCCTTATCCCCGTCGCTAGCTGCTTGTTGTTCTTAGGGGAAAGCCTATGTGTGGTGCTAGCCAACATCTTACCAAAGAGTGGGAAGAAAATGATTTCAGCTTTGCAGTTCAAGAAAGGGGTAAAGAGAGGGGAACCCTCCTTTGTGGCTGTGCCAATCTACAAAAAAGGGTCGAAAGTAGAACCAATACCTGATGGTGTGGGAAAAATGTTGGAAGAATTCGAAGAGGTGATGCCAGAGATGTTGCCTAAGGTTCTACCCCCTCGACGAGCAGTGGACCAAGAAATTGAGCTCCTCTCAGGAGTGAAACCCCCTGCTAGAGCTCCTTACCGCATGGCCCCGCCAGAGTTGGCTTAACTAAGAAAATAGTTAGATGAGTTGCTACAAGTCGGGTTCATCAGACCATCAAAGGCTCCTTTCAGAGCATAGGTGCTATTTTAGAAAAAGCATGATGGAAGTTTACGATTATGTGTTGACTATAGGGCCCTGAACAAAGTCATCGTAAGAAACAAATATCCCATCCCCCTTATAGCAGACTTGTTTGATCAATTGAGCCGGGCCAAGTACTTTTCCAAATTGGACCTGAGATCTGGCTACCATCAGGTCAGAATCGTTGAGGGAGATGAGCCAAAGACCACTTGTGTGACACGATATGGTGCATTTGAATTTCTTGCTACGCCTTTTGGACTGACCAATGCTCCTGCCACATTTTGTACATTGATGAATCAGGTATTCCATGACTACCTAGACAAATTTGTAGTCATCTATTTAGACAATATAGTGGTATATAGCTCCACCTTGGAAGAATATCAAGAACACCTGCGCCAGGTACTTTAAAGATTACAAGACCACTAGTTATACGTAAAAAGGGAGAAGTGTGCATTTGCTCAGACCCAAATCCATTTTCTCGGTCACATTGTCAAACATGGCCACATTCAAATGGACATGAAAAAGGTTAGGGCCATCAAGGAGTGGACAACACTGAAGAACATTAGTGAGCTCCGCTCATTTTTGGGATTAGCCAACTATTATAGAAGGTTTGTGGAAGGGTACTCTCGCAAGACCACGGCCCTCACGGAGCTATTGAAGAAGAAGCATAAATGGTGTTGGATGAGTGAGTGCCAAGAGCCTTTCGAGGGATTGAAAGATGCTATTATGAAGAATCCCATCTTAGCTCTCCCTTATATTGAAAAGCCTTTTGAAGTTCAGATGGATGAGTGCTTTTGCAATAACATCAACCGGTAGCATTTGAAAGTAGGAAGCTAAGTGAAGCTGAAAGGAAATATACGACCTAAGAAAAAGAACTCCTGGCAGTGGTTCACTGCTTGAGGGCTTGGTGACAATAGTTGTTGGGTTCACACTTTGTCGTGAAGACAGACAATGCGACCGTTAGCCATTTTCTCACCCAACCAAGGCTTACGACAAAACAAGCTAGGTGGCAGGAATTTTTAGTGGAGTTCAACTTTTATTTTGAGCACACCGTTGGTTTTGAGCACACCGTTGGAAAGACCAATCAAGTGGCCGATGCATTGAACAGGCGAGCAGATTTAGCGGCCCTTAGAAGAATTGCCCCAATGGCGACTAGCAGAGCCACTACAGACATTCACAAGTTGATTGGAGATCACTTAGGGAAGGACCTGCAAGCTTATGCCATCCTGAAGCTAGTGGAAGAAGGAAAGTCCAAGTACTTCTGGCAAGAAAATGGGATCTTATGGACCAAGGGGCCTCGAGTGTTTGTGCCAAGAGTAGAAGGTCTGAGACAGATGCTGATGAGGGAATGTCATGACACACCATGGGCGGGACACCCGGGCTAGCAATGCACTTTGGCGTTATTGAAACAGGGATACTATTGGCCTCATATGTGACAAGATGTGATGGACTATATGAAGACTTGCCTTATTTGCCAACAAGACAAGGTTGAAAGAAGGAAACCTGCAGGCATGCTTGAACCACTACCAGTACTTGCCAAACCATGGGAAAGCATCCCCCTCGATTTAATTTTGAGCCTACCCAAGGTTGGTGACCTTGGAGCTATTTTGGTGGTGATTGACCGATTCCCTAAGTACACCACATTCATTCCCGCTCACAAGTATTGCACAGCGGAAGACATAGGTTGACTATTGTTCAAACATGTGGTCAAATACTGGGGCCTCCCTCAAAACATTGTTAGCGATCGAGATCTGAGATTCACGGGGTCTTTCTGGAGAGAACTTTTCAAGATATTGGGGTCCCAACTCAACATCTCCTCAAGCTATCACCCTCAAACCGATGGTCAAATGAAAAGGTTCAATGAATTATTAGAGAATACTTGAGGCACTTTGTTCAAGCCAATCAGAAAGACTGGCCTTCATTATTGGACATGGCTCAACTCTGCTTTAATTCCAACAAAAGCTCTTCCACCAAAAAGAGCCCATTTGAGGTGGTCATCAGACAATTACCAAGGCTACCCCATACTTGGAACAATATGGAGGAAAAAAATCTGAGAGCCTTCAATCTCAGTAAGGAGTGGAAACAAAACACAGAGATTGCACAAGCTTACCTAGAGAAAGCATCAAAGCAGATGAAAAAATGGGCAGACAAGGGTCATAGGGCTCAACAATTTCAAGTTGGTGATTTGGTTCTTGTTTGACTAGTTCCTGAACAAACCAGGTTCTTGAGAAAGAGAGATCGTAGACTGGTGCACAAATATGAAGGTCCAGTAAGGGTCTTTTCTAAGGTGGAGAATGCTTCTTACAAAATCGACCCACCAAAGTGGATGAAGGTGCACCCAGTATTTCATGTGAGTAACCTGAAACCTTTCCATATAGATCCTATAGATGATAGCCAAAGGGAGCCAACCAGAGCTACCATCACCATGAAGCCACCCCAAAACGTCGAGTCGAAGAGATCTTAGTTGACAGGGAAACCAAGATATCTCGAAGACTAGTTCGGGAGTACTTAGTGAAGTGGAAAGGATTAGGACTAGAAGAAACCAGCTGGGAGAGAGAACACGACCTCTAGAGATTTCAAAAGAAGATCAAAGAATTTTGAGCCAGCAAGTCGATGAGGACATCGGTAGAATAGGTAGGGCCATGACAGGGACTTAGGTTGCCATAAGCCACCCATGTATAGGGCCATGGCTGGGTAGATCCTTTGTGCTAGGAAAAGTGTCCCTATTTCAAACATTGTAATGGTTACTGGTAGCATAGCTCTAAAATCTCTAAGGCTCTTTAGGGGGGTGAGCCGACAGCGTAGTGTTGGGCTATCTCACCGGTTGCTATGCAAGCCTAGGCCACCCACCAAGGGCTACCCCCTAGCCCTGGTGATGGTGGGAGGTCCCAATGTATGATTCCTAACTATAATAAAACTCACCCCGATTGAATCTCTTAATTGTTGCCTCGATGTGTTTTTCTTTTTCTCGATGCGAATATGCCTTCTTGTGTGTGTGCTTGAGATTGATCTTGATATATTGTGTCTTATTGTGAATGCTTGGGACTAACCATGGCTTATGATTATTTGTTCAGATATCGATCTATTGAAGGCTGACTTGGTTGGGAGCACCCATTCAAGTGCCGCACGGTCTATTGCTTGCTGAGAGAAAGCTTAGTCCGTGACATCGGAGACCGGTCGGGTCCCTCTTTGGGTGCTGCCGGTCCAATTACCACAACCCTCGGTCCAACTAGGGCTTAGACATGGAATGAACTCCCTATGCCTAAGCCAACCCATGAAACGGGCATGGAGGCTCTCAGCCAGCTGGAAAGACAGAATGCGCAAGCCGGGGATCAGCTCGGTCCCCCTACGTGCTGCCGATCCTACTGTCGCAACCCACGGTCCGGTTTGATCTTAGACTGGGAATGAACTCCGTATGCTTAGACTGGGGATGAACTCCATATGCCTAAGTCAACCCATGAAACGAGCGTGCGGGCGCTCAGCCAACCGGAGAGGCCGATCGGAGAGGCATAATGCACAAGCCGAGGATCAGCCCGGTTCCCTTCCACGTGCTGTCGATCCAACTGTCGATCCTGCTGCCACAACCTTCGGTCTAGCTGGGGCTTAGACATGGAATGAACTCCGTATGCCTAAGCCAACCCACAAAATGAATGTGCGGGCGCTCAACCGGTCGGAGAGGCAGAATACACAAGCCGGGGATCGATCTGATCCCCCCTGCATGTTGTCAATCCTGCTGTTGGTCCTGCCACCTCAACCCTCGATCCGATCCGATCTTAGACTGGGAATGAACTCCGTATGCTTAGACATGGAATAAACTCTGTATGCCTAAGCAAACCCATGAAACGAACGTGCGGGCACTAAGTCGACCGGAGAGGCAGAATGCGCAAGCCGAAGATCGACCCAGTCCTCCCCTGCGTGCTATTGATCCTGCTGTCGCAACCCTCGGTCCGATCCGATCTTAGACTGGGAATGAACTCCGTATGCCTAATTCAACCCACAAAATGAGCGTGTGGGCACTGAGCCAGCCGAAAAGGCATAATGCACAAGTCGAGGTTCGGCCCGATCCCCATCTGCGTGCTGTCGGTCCCCCTGCCACAACCCCAGTCCGGTTGGGGCTTAGACATGGAATGAACTCCCTATGCCTAAGCCAACACACGAAACGGGCGTACGGGCATTCAGCCGACCGGAGAGGTAGAATGCGCAAGTCGAGGATTGGCTCGATCCCCCCTACATGCTGTCGATTCTGCTGCCGCAACCCTCGATCCGATCCGATCTTAGACTAAGAATTAACTCGATATGCTTAGACTGGGGATGAACTCCGTATGCCTAAGTCAACCCACGAAACGAGCATGCGGGCGATCAGTCGACCGAAGAGGCCGGTTGGAGAGGCATAATGCGTAAGCCAGGGATCAACCCGGTTCCCCTCCATGTGCTCTCGATCCCGCTATCAATCCTACTGCCACAACCCTCAGTCCGGCTAGGGCTTAGACATGGAATGAACTCCGTATACCTAAGCCAACCCACAAAATGAACTTGCGGGCACTTAGCCGATCAGAGAGGCAGAATACACAAGCTGGGGATCGGTCCGGTCCCTTCTTGCATACTACTGATCCTATTTTGGTCCTACTACCGTAACCCTCGGTCCGGTCTGATCTTAGACTGGGAATGAACTCCATATGCTTAGACTGGGGATGAACTCCGTATGCCTAAGTCAACCCACGAAACGAGCGTGTGGGCGCTCAGCTGACCAGAGAGGCAGGATGCGCAAGCCGAGGATCGAACGGGTGGTAGGTGGGTTCAAGCACATCTTCATATTTTTGCCATGCCAATGCCATTTTTATGGCTTGTAAATTCATACAATGGTCCCCTAAGCCTTCATGTGAAGTTTCGTGGCAAGACGTTTTCTATTTTTCATGATTTTTGAAACTTTTTACGGTTCGGGATTTTTTAAAATTTTTTTAGAAAGAGGTTTGTCCCCAATTTTGTAGAGGTGATCGTTGTATTTTTGTTGGCATGCACAAAAAAATTCAGCTAAAACTCGAAGTGGAGAAGATTTTGTGACCGTTTGAAAAAAGTGTCCCCATTTCAAACACTTTAATGGCTACTGGCAGCAAACCTATAAAATCTCAAAAGCTCTTTAAGGGGGTGAGAGTTCTCGAGGTTTGGTGAGGGATAGGGGGCCAATATAAAGGCCAAGTACCAGCAACCATCGCACATCATGAGCGCACACCCCCCGGCCCCCCCAATCGCCGGAACCCCCAATGCCGCTGGTTAGGCTCTCTGGTGATGCTCCGATGATGGTGCCCCGGGCGAAAAAAATGCGGCAACAGCACATGCCCGACCCCAACATGTGCACTGTGGCTCAAACTCTTAGACTGGGAATAAGCTCCGTATGCTTAGACATGGAATGAACTCCGTATGCCTAAGCCAAGCAACGAAACGAGCGTGCAGGCGTTCAGCCGACCAAAGAGGCAGAATACGCAAGCCAGAGATTAACTCGATCCCCCTCTGCATGCTGCTGGTCCTGCTACCACAACCCTTGGTCTGGCTAGGGCTTAGAATTGGAATGAACTCCCTATGCCTAAGCCAACCCATGAAACGGGCGTGCAAGTGCTCAGTCAGTCGAAGACGCAGAATGCACAAGTTGAGGATCGGCCCGATCGCCCCTGTATGTGCTGATCCTACTGTCGTAACCCTCGATCTAGTCTGATCTTAGACTGGGAATGAACTCTGTATGCTTAGACTAGGGATGAACTCCATATGCCTAAGTCAACCCATGAAACGAGCGTACGGGCACTCAATAGACCGGAGAGGCCAATCGGAGAGGCAGAATGGGCAAGCCGAGGATCAGCTCGGTCCCTCTTGCATGCTGTCGATCCTGCTGCTGGTCTTGCTGCCGTAACCCTCGATTTGATCCGATCTTAGACTTGGAATGAACTCCGTATGCCTAGACATGGAATGAACTTCGTATGCCTAAGCCAACCCACGAAACGAGCATACGGGCGCTTAGCCGGTCGGAGAGGTAGAATGTGCAAGCTGGGGATCGACCCGATCCCCCTCTTTTTGCTGTCGATCCTGCTACTGCAACCCTCAGTTGGGTCCGATCTTAGATTGGGAATAAACTTCGTATGCCTAAGTCAACCATGAAATGAGCGTGCAGGCGCTGAGCCAGTCGGAGAGGCATAATGTGTAAGCCGGGGATCAGCCCGGTCCCCCTCTACGTGCTGTCGGTCCCGCTGCCACAACCCTCAGTCCGACTGGAGCTCAGACATGGAATTTACTCCCTATGCCTAAGCCACCCCATGAAACAGGCGTGCGGGCACTTAGCCGGCCAGAAAGGCAGAATGCACAAGCCAGGGATCGGTCCGATCCCCCCTGCGTGCTATCGATCCTACTGTCGCAACCCTCGATTCGGTTTGATCTTAGACTGGGAATGAACTCCATATGCTTAGATTGGGGATGAACTCCGTATGCCTAAGTCAACCCATGCAGGCGCTCAACCGACCGGAGAGGCAGAATGCGCGAGCTAGGGACCGACCAAGTCCCCCCTGCGTGCTGTCGATCCTGCTGCCGCAACCCTCGATCCAGTCTGATCTTAGACTGGGAATGAACTCTGTATGCCTAAGTCAACCCATGAAATGAGCGTGCAGGTGTTGAGCCGATCGGAGAGGCATAATGCGTAAGTCGAGGATCGACTCGATCCCCCTCTGTGTGCTGCTAGTCCCATTGCCATAACCTTCGGTCTGACTGAGGCTTAGACATGGAATGAACTCCCTATGCCTAAGCCAACCCAAGAAATAGGCGTGCGGGCGCTCAGCCGGTCGGACAGGCAGAATGCGCAAGCCAGGGATCGGTCCGGTCCCCCATGGGTGCTATCGATCCTGCTATCGTAACCCTCGATCCGATCCGATCTTAGATTGGGAATGAACTCCGTATGCTTAGACTGGGGATGAACTCCGTATGCCTAAGTCAACACACGAAACGAGCGTGCGGGCACTCAGCCGACCAGAGAGGTAGGATACGTAAGCCGGGGATTGAACTGGTGGTAGGTGGGTTCAAGCACATCTTCATATATCTACTGTGCCAATGCCATTTTTTTGGCTTGTAAATTCATACAATGGTCCCCTAAGCCTTCATGTGAAGTTTCGTGGCAAGACGACCCGTTTTCTATTTTTCACGATTTTTGAAACTTTTGGCAGTTGAGGATTTTTTAAAATTTTTTTAGAAAGAGTTTTGTCCCCAAATTTAATAGAGGTGATCCTTGTATTTTTTTTGGCATGCACAAAAAAATTTAGCTAAAAAATCGAAGTGGAGAAGATTTTGTGACCGTTTGAAAGAAGTGTCCCCATTTCAGACACTTTAATGGCTATTGGCAGCAAACCTATAAAATCTCAAATGCTCTTTAAGGGGGTATGAGTTCTCGAGGTTTGATGAGAGATAGGGGGCCAATATAAGGGCCAAGCATGAGCACCCATCACCACATCACGTGCGCACACCCCCCAGCCCCCCAATCGTCGGAACCCCAAATGTCGCCAGTTAGGCTCTCCGACGATGCTCCAGTGATGGTGCCCCGGGCAAAAAAAATACGGCACCAGCACATGCCTGAGCCCAGTATGTACACCATGGCTCAAAATCTTAGACTGGGAATGAACTCCGTATGCTTAGACATGGAAAGAACTTCGTATGCCTAAGCCAACCCACGAAACAAGCGTGCGGGTGCTCAGCCAGTCGGAGAGGCAAAATGCGCAAGCCAGGGATCAGCCTGGTCCCCCATACGTGCTGTCGATCCTGCTATCATAACCCTCGGTTCGGTCTGATCTTAGACTGGGAATGAACTCCGTATGCATAAGTCAACCCACGAAACGAGCGTGCGGGCGCTGAGCTAGCCGAAGAGGCATAATGCGCAAGCCGGGGATCAGCCCGGTCCCCCTCTGCATGCTGCTGGTCCCACTACCATAGCCATTAGTTCAGCTGGGGCTTAGACATGGAATGAACTCCCTATGCCTAAGCCAACCCACGAAACGGGCGTACGGGCGCTCAACCGGCCAGAGAGGCAGAATGCATAAGTCGAGGATCGACCCGGTCCCTCCTGTATGCTACCAATCCTGCTGTCGTAACCCTCGGTCTTGTCTGATCTTAGACTGGGAATGAACTCCGTATGCTTAGACTGGGGATGAACTCTGTATGCCTAAGTCAACCCATGAAATAAGCGTGCGGGCGCTCAGCCGACCGGAGAGGCATAATGCATAAAATGAGGATCAGCCCGATCCCCCTCTACGTGCTGTCGATCCCACTGCCAGTCCTACTGCCGCAACCCTCAGTCCGGTTCGGGCTTAGACATGGAATGAACTTCGTATGCCTAAGCCAACCCACGAAATGAGCGTGCATGCGCTCAGTCGACTGGAGAGGCAGAATGTGCAAGCCGGGATCGGCCCGGTCCCCTCTGCGTGCTACCAATCCTGCTGCGGGTCCTGTTGTCGTAACCCTCGGTCTGGCCTAATCTTAGACTGGGAATGAACTTTGTATGCTTAGACATGGAATGAACTCTATATGCCTAAGCCAACCCACGAAACGAGCGTACGGGCGTTCAGTCACTCGGAGAGGCAGAATGAGTAAGTCAGGGACCGACCCGATCTCTCCCTACGTGCTGCCGATCTTGCTATCGCAACCCTCGGTCCGATCCGATCTTGGACTGGGAATGAAGTCTGTATGCGTAGACTGGGGATGAACTCCGTAAGCCTAAGTCAACCCACGAATCGAACGTGTAGGCACTCAGCCGATCGAAAAGGCTGACCGAAAAGGCAAAATGCATAAGTCGAGGCTCGACCTGATCCCCTCTGCGTGCTGTCAATCTTGCTGCTGGTCCTGCTACCGTAACCCTCGATCCGATCCGATCTTAAACTGGGAATGAACTTCGTATGCTTAGACGTGGAATGAACTCCGTATGCCTAAGCCAATCCACGAAACGAGCGTGCGGGCGCTCAGCCGACCGAAGAGGCAAAATGCATAAGCTGGGGACCGGCTCGGTCCCCCCTCCGTGCTGTCGATCCTGCTGCCACAACCCTCGGTCCAGTCTGATCTTAGACTAGGAATGAACTCCGTATGCCTAAGTCAACCCATGAAACGAGCGTACGGGCGTTGACCCGGTCGGAGAGTTATAATGCGCAAGTCGAGGATCGACTCGATCCCCCTCTGTGTACTGCTGGTCCCACTGCCACAACCCTCAATCCGACTGGGGCTTAGACATGGAATGAACTCCCTATGCCTAAGCCAGCCCACGTAACGGGCGTGCGGGTGCTCAACCGGCCAAAGAGGCAGAATGCACAAGCTAGGGATCGGCCTGGTCCCCCTGCGTGCTGTCGATCCTGCTGCCATAACCCTTGGTCCGGTCCGATCTTACACTGGGAATGAACTCCGTATGCTTAGACTGGGGATGAACTCCATATGCCTAAGTCAACCCAAGAAACAAGCGTACGGACGCTCAGCCGACCGGAGAGGCAGCATTTGCAAGCCGAAGATCCCCTCGGTCCCCCCTTATGTGCTACGATCTTGCTGCTGGTCCTGCTGCCACAGCCCTCGGTCCAGTCTGATCTTAGACTGGGAATGAACTCTGTATGCTTACACATGGAATAAACTCCGTATGCCTAAGCCAACCCATAAATGAGCGTGTGGGCGCTCAGCCGGTCAAAGAGGCAGAATGCGCAAGTCGAGGACCAGTCCGATCCCTCCCTGCATGCTGTCGATCTTGCTACCGTAACCCTCGATCTGATTCGATCTGAGATTGGGAATGAACTCCGTATGCCTAAGTCAACCCATGAAATGAGCATTCGGGTGCTGAGGCGATCGGAGAGGCATAATGCGCAAGCCGAGGATCGGCCTAGTCCCACTCTGCGTGTTGCCGATCCCGCTGCCACAACCATCGGTCTGGCTTGGGGTTAGACATGGAATAAACTCCCTATGCCTAAGCCAACCCATGAAACGGGCGTGCAGGCGTTCAGTCGGTCGGAGAGGTAGAATGCACAAGTTGAGGATCGGTCAGGTCTCACTTACGTGCTGTCGATCCTGCTGTCGCAACCTTCGGTACAGTCTGATCTTAGACTAGGAATGAACTCTGTATGCTTAGACTGGGGATGAACTCCGTATGCCTAAGTCAACCCACGAAACGAGCGTGCGAGGGCTCAACCAGCCGGAGAGGCATAATGCATAAGTCAGGGATCAGCTCAGTCCCCCTATACGTGCTGTCGATCCCGCTGTCGGTCCTATTGCAACAACCCTCGGTCCGGCTAGGGCTTAGACATGGAATGAACTCCGTATGCCTAAGCCAACCCACAAAATGAGCGTGCGGACGCTCAACCGACTGGAGAGGCAGAATACAGAAGCTGGGGATCAGCCCGATCCCCCCTACGTACTACCGATCGTACTGTTGGTTCTACTACCGTAACCCTCGGTCTGGTTTGATCTTAGACTAGGAATGAACTCCGTATGCTTAGACACGAAATAAACTTCGTATGCCTAAGTCAACCCACGAAACGAGCGTACGGGCGCTCAGTCGACCGAAGAGATAGAATGCGCAAGCCAGGGACCTTTTCGATCCCCCCTGCGTGCTGTCGATCCTACTGTTGTGACCCTCGGTCCGGTATGATCTTAGACTGGGAATGAACTCCGTATGCCTAAGTTAACCCACGAAACAAGCGTGCAGGCGCTGAACCAGCCAGAAAGGCATAATGCGTAAGCCGGGGATCGGTCAAGTCCCCCTCTGCGTGCTGTCGGTCCCACTGCCACAACCCTTAGTCCGACTGGGGTTTAGACAAGGAATGAACTCCCTATGCCTAAGCCAACCCACGAAATGGGCGTGCGAGCGCTCAACCGGTCGGAGAGGCAGAATGCATAAGTCGAGGATCGGCCCGATCTCCATTGGGTGCTGTCGATCCTGCTACCGCAACCCTCGGTCCGATACAATCTTAGACTGGGAATGAACTTCGTATGCTTAGACTGGGGATGAATTTCGTATGCCTAAGTCAACCCACGAAATGAGCATGCGGGTGCTCAACTGGCCGGCCTCTCTTTCTATTTTTGTTGGCATGCACAAAAAAATTCAGCTAAAAACTCTAAGTGGAGAAGATTTTGTGACTGTTTGAAAAAATTGTCCCATTCTAGACACTTTAATGGCTACTAGCAGCAAACCTATAAAATCTCAAATGCTCTTTAAGGGGGTGTGAGTTCTCGAGGTTTGATGAGGGATAGGGGGCCAATATAACGCCAAGTACCAGCACCCATCGTACATCATGTGCGCACCCCCTCGGCCCCCCCAATCACCGAAACCTCCAATGCAACCGATTAGGCTATCCGGTGATGCTCCGACAAAGCTCCGGCAATGCTCCGACGATGGTGCCCTGGGCGAAAAAAATGCGACACCAGCACATGCCCGAGCCCAACATGTGCACCGTGGCTCAAACTCTTAGATTGGGATGAACTCCGTATGCTTAGACATGGAATGAACTCCGTATGCCTATGCCAACCCACGAAACGAGCGTGCGGTCGCTCAGCCGACTGGAGAGGTAGAATGCACAAGCCGGGGATCGGCTCGGTCCCCCTCTGCATGCTATCGGTCTCGCTGCCACAACCCTCGATCCGACTGGGGCTTAGACATGGAATGAACTCCTTATGCCTAAGCTAACCAACGAAACGGGCGTGCGCGCGCTCAGCCGACTGGAGAGGCAGAATGCGCAAGCAGGGGATCAGCCTGGTCTATCCTGCATGTTGTCAATCCTGCTGCCGCAACCCTCGGTCCGATTCGATCTTAGACTGGGAATGAACTCCGTATGGTTAGACTAGGGTTGAACTCTGTATGCCTAAGTCAATGCATGAAAGGAGTGTGCGGGCACTCAGCTGGCTGGAGAGGTCGATCGGAGAGGCAGAATGCACAAGCCGGGGATCAGCCCGATCCCTCCTACGTGTTATCGATCCTGCTACTGGTCCTGATGCCATAACCCTCGGTCCAGTCCGATCTTAGATTTCGAATGAACTCCGTATGCTTAGACATGGAATGAACTCCGTATGCCTAAGCCAACCCATAAAACGAGCATGTGGGCACTTAGCCAGCCGGAGAGGCAGAATGCGTAAGCTAAGGATCGACCTGGTCCCCCCCTGCGTGCTATCGATCCTACTATCGCAACCCTCGATCCGATCCTATCTTAGACTGGGAATGAACTCCGTATGCATAAGTCAACCCACGGAACGAGCGTTCGGGCGCTGCACCGATCGGAGAGGCATAATGCGCAAGCCGGGGATCATCCCAGTCCCCCTTGTGTGCTATCGGTCCCACTGCCACAACCCTCGGTCTGGCAAGGGCTTAGACATGGAATGAACTCCCTATGCCCAAGCCAACCCACGAAGCAGACATGCGTGCACTCAACCGACCGGAGAGTCAGAATGTGCAAGCTGGGGATCGGCTCGGTCCCCCCTACGTGCTGTCGATCCTACTATCGTAACCCTCGATCCGGTCTGATCTTAGACTAGGAATGAACTCCGTATGCTTAGATTGGGGATGAACTTCGATGCCTAAGTCAACCCACAAAATGAGCGTGCGGACGTTTAGTCGATCGGAGAGGTCGATCGGAGAGGCATAATGCGCAAGTCGGGGATCAACCCGATCCCCCTCTACGTGCTGCCGATCCCACTGTCGGTCCTGCTGCCACAACCCTCGGTCTGGCTAGGGCTTAGACATGGAATGAACTCTGTATGCCTAAGGCAACCCACGAAACGAGCGTGCGGACGCTCAGCCGGCCTGGGAGGTAGAATGTGCAAGCGGGGATTAGCTCGATCTCCCCTACGTGCTGTCGATCCTGCTGCTGGTCCTGCTGCCACAACCCTCAGTCCGGTCCAATCTTAGACTGGGAATGAACTCCGTATGCTTAGAAATGAAATAAACTCCGTATGGTTAAGCCAACGCATGAAACGAGCGTGGAGGCGTACAACCGACCGGAGAGGCAGAATGCACAAGCCGGGGGTGGGCTCGATCACCCTACGTGCTGTCGATCTTGCTGCCGTATCCCTCAGTTCGGGCCAATCTTAGACTGGGAATGAACTCTGTATGCCTAAGTCAACCCACAAAATGAGCGTGTGGGCACTGAGCAGTCCGGAGAGGCATAATAAGCAAGCCGGGGATCGGTCGGTCCCCCTCTACGTGTTGTCGGTCCCGCTGCCACAACCCTCTGTCCGATTGGGGCGTGCGGGCGCTCGCCAGTCAGAGAGGCAGAATGCGCAAGCCGGGGATCAGCTCGATCCCCTCTGCGTGCTACCGATCCTGCTATCGTAACCCTCGGTCCGGTCTGATCTTAGACTAGGAATGAACTCTGTATGCTTAGACTGGGGTTGAGCTCCGTATGCCTAAGCCAACCCACGAAACGAGCGTACGGGCGCTCAGCCGGTCGGAGAGGCAAAATGCACAAGCCGGGGACCGGCTTAGTCCCCCTGCGTGTTGTCGATCCTGCTATCGTAACCCTCGGTCCGGTTCGATCTTAAACTGGGAATGAACTCCGTATGTCGAATTCAACCCATGAAATGAGTGTTCGGGCGCTGAGCCGACCGGAGAGGCATAATGCACAAGTCGAGGATCAGTCTGGTCCCCCTCTGTGTGCTGTCGGTCCCGCTGCCACAACCCTCGATCCGTTTGGGGCTTAGACATGGAATGAACTCCCTATGCCTAAGCCAACCCATCAAACAGGTGTGCGGGTGCTCAACCGTCCGGAGAGGTAGAATGCGTAAGCTTGGGATCGGCCCGATCCCCCCTGCGTGCTACCGATCCTGCTGCCGCAACCCTTGATCCGGTCTGATCTTAGACTGGGAATGAACTCC
Organism: Durio zibethinus; assembly: GCF_002303985.1. The sequence continues at coordinate 30,711,454 of NW_019167826.1, read as the reverse complement.
ATATGCTTAGACTGGGGATGAACTTTGTATACCTAAGTCAACCCATGAAACGAGCATGTGGGGGCTCAGTCGACCGGAGAGGCCCGTCAGAAGGCATAATGCACAAGCCGGGGATCAGCTTGGCCCTCCTCTGCATGCTGTCGATCCCACTGCCAGTCCTCCTGCCACAACCCTCGGTTCGACTGGGGCTTAGACATGGAATGAACTCCGTATGCCTAAGTCAACCCATGAAACGAGTGTTCAGGCGCTCAGCTGGCCGGAGAGGTAGAATGTGCAGGCCGAAGATCAGCTCGATCCCCCCTGCGTGCTATCGATCCTACTGTCGCAACCCTCGGTCTGGTCCAATCTTAGACTGGGAATGAACTCCGTATGGTTAGACTGGGGATGAACTCCGTATACCTAAGTCAACCCACGAAACGAGTGTGCGGGCGTTAAGCTGACCAGAGAGGCAGGATGCGCAAGCCGGGGATCAAACAGGTGGTAGGTGGGTTCAAGCACATCTTCCTATTTCTACCGCACCAATGCCATTTTTATGGCATGTAAATTCATACACTGGTCCCCTACACCTTCATGTGAATTTTCGTGGCAAGACGACCTGTTTTCTATTTTTCATGATTTTTGAAACTTTTTACGGTTCAAGATTTTTTAAAATTTTTTAGAAAGAGTTTTGTGCCCAAATTTGGTAGAGGTGATCCTTGTATTTTTGTTGACATAAACAAATTCAGCTAAAAACTCGAAGTGGAGAAGATTTTGTGATCGTTTGAAAAAAGTGCCCCCATTTCAGACACTTTAATGGCTACTGGTAGCAAACCTATAAAATCTCAAATGCTCTTTAAGGGGGTGTGAGTTCTCGAGGTTTGATGAGGGATAGGGGGCCACCATAAGGGCCAAGTACCAGCACCCATCACACATCATGTGTGCACACCCCCCGGCCCCCCTAATCGTCGGAACCCAGTGTCATCGGTTAGGCTCTCCGGTGATGCTGAGGTGATGGTGCCCCGGGTGAAAAAAATGTGGCACCAGCACATGCCCGAGCCCAGCATGTGCACCGTGGCTCAAACTCTTAGACTGGGAATGAACTCTATATGCTTAGACATGGAATGAACTCCGTATACCTAAGCCAACTCACGAAACGAGCGTACGGGCGCTCAACCGACCGGAGAGGTAGAATGCCCAGGCCGGGGATTGGCCCAATCCCCCTCTGCATGCTATCAGTCCCGTTGCCACAACCCTCGGTCCAACTGGGGCTTAGACATGGAATGAACTGCCTATGCCCAAGCCAACCCATGAAACGGGCGTGCGGGCTGGGGATCGACCCGGTCCCCCCTACGTGCTATCGATCCTGTTATCGTAACCCTCGGTCCGGTTCGACCTTAGACTGGGAATGAACTTTGTATGCTTAGACTGAGGATGAACTCCGTATGCCTAAGTCAACCCACGAAACGAGCATGCGGGCGCTCAGTCGGTCGGAGAGGCCGACCGGAGAGGTAGAATGGACAAGCCGGGCATCGACCCAGTCCCCCCCACGTGCAGTCGATCCTGCTGCTGGTCTTGCTATCGCAACCCTCCGTTCGGTCCGATCATAGACTGGGAATGAACTCCGTATGCTTAGACATGGAATGAACTCCGTATGCCTAAGCCAACCCACAAAACGAGCGTACGGGCGCTCAGCCGGCTGGAGAGGCAGAATGCACAAGCTGAGGACCGACCCGATCCCACCCTGTGTCCTATCGATCCTGCTGTCGCAACCCTTGGTCCGGTCCGATCTTAGACTGGAAATGAACTTCGTATGCCTAAGTCAACCCATGAAATGAGCGTGCGAGCGCCGAACTGGCCGGAGAGGTATAATGCACAAGTTGAGGATCGGCTCGATCCCCCTCTGCATGCTGCCAGTCCCGCTACCACAACCCTCGGTCTAGCTGGGGCTTAGACATGGAATGAACTCCCTATACCTAAGCCAACCCATGAAAAAGGCATGCGGGTGCTCAGCCGACTGGAGAGGGAGAATGCGCAAGCTGGGGTCTACCCTACGTGCTGTCGATCCGACTGCCGCAACGCTCGATCTGATCCGATCATAGACTGGGAATGAACTCCGTATGCTTAGACTGGGGATGAACTCTGTATGCCTAAGTCAACCCACGAAATAAGCGTGCGGTCGCTCAGCCGACCAGAGAGGCAGGATGCACAAGCCGGGGATCGAAAGGGTGGTAGGTGGGTTTAAGCACATCTGCATATTTTTGCCATGCCAATGCTATTTTTATGGCTTGTAAATTCATACAATGGTCCCCTACGCCTTCATGTGAAGTTTCGTGGCAAGACAAACCGTTTTCTATTTTTCATGATTTTTGAAACTTTTTGCGGTTTGGGATTTTTTAAAATTTTTTAGAAAGATTTTTGTCCCCAAATTTGGTAGAGGTGATCCTTGTATTTTTTTGGTATGCAAAAAAAAATTCAGCTAAAAACTCAAAGTGGAGAAGATTTTGTGATCGTTTGAAAAAAGTGTCCCTATTTCAGACACTTTAATGGCTACTGGCAGCAAACCTATAAAATCTCAAATGCTCTTTAAGGGGGTGTGATTTCTCGAGGTTTGATGAGGGATAGGGGGCCAATATAATGGCCAAGTACCAGCACCCTCTGACAATGGTGCCCAGGGCGAAAAAAATACGGCACCAGCACATGCCCGAGCCCAGCATGTGGACCCTGGCTCAAACTCTTAGACTGGGAATGAACTCCGTATGCCTAGACATGGAATGAACTCCGTATGCCTAAGCCAACCCACGAAACAAGTGTGCAGGCGCTCAGCATGTCAGAGATACAGAATGTGCAAGTCGGGGATCGACCCGATCCCCCTCTGCGTGCTGCCAATCCCGCTACCACAACCATCGATCCGACTGGGGCTTAGACAGAAATGAACTCCCTATGCCTAAGCCAACCCACGAAATGGGCGTGCGGGTACTCAGTTGGCAGGAGAGGCAGAATGTGCAAGCCGAGGATCGGCTCGATCCCCTCTACGAGTTGTCGATCCTGCTGTCGCAACCTTCGATCCGGTTCGATCTTAGACTGGGAACGAACTCCATATGCTTAGATTGGGGATGAACTCTGTATGCCTAAGTCAACCCATGAAATAAGTGTGCGGGCGCTCAGTCGGCCGAAAAGGCCGGTCGAAGAGGTAAAATGTGAAAGCCGAGGATCGGCCCAGTCCCCCCTGCGTGCTGCCGACCTTGCTGCTGGTCCTGCTACCATAACCCTCGATTCGATCCGATCTTAGACTGGGAATGAACTCCGTAGGCTTAGACATGGAATGAACTCCGTATGCCAAAGCCAACCCACGAAATGAGCGTGCGGAAGCTCAGTTGGTCGAAGAGGCAGAATGCGCAAGTCGGGGACCGACCCGATCCTTCCTGCGTGCTATCGATCTTGCTGTCGCAACCCTCTGTCCGATCCGATCTTAGACTAGGAATGAACTTCGTATGCTTAGACTGAGGATGAACTCTGTATGCCTAAGTCAACCCACGAAACGAGCGTGCGGGCGCTCAGCCGGTCCGAGAGGCCGATCGGAGAGGCAGAATACGCAAGCCAGGGATCGGCCCAATCCCCCCTTGTGTGCTGCTGGTACTACTACCGCAACCCTCGGTCCGGTTCGATCTTAGACTAGGAATGAACTCCGTATGCTTAGACATGGAATGAACTCTGTGTGCCTAAGCAAACCCACGAAACTAGCGTGCGGGCGCTCAGTCGATTGGAGAGGCAGAATGCCTAAGCCAAGGATCAGCCCGATCCACCCTGCGTGCTGTCGATCCTGTTACCACAACCCTCAGTTCGGTCTGATCTTAGACTAGGAATGAACTCCATATGCTTAGACATGGAATGAACTCTGTATGCCTAAGCCAACCCCAGAAATGAGAGTGCGGCACTCAGCCAGTGGGAAAGGTAGAATGCGCAAGCCTGGGTTTGACCCGGTCCACCCTGCGTGCTGTCGATCCTGCTGCTGCAACCCTCGGTCTGGTTCGATCGTAGACTGGGAATGAACTCCGTAGGCTTAGACATGGAATGAACTTCGTATGCCTAAGCCAACCCATGAAATGAGCGTGCGGGTGTTCAGTCGGCCAGAGAGGTAGAATGCGTAAGTCAGGGACCAACCCGATTCCCCCTGCGTGTTGTCGATCCTGCTGTCGCAACCCTCGGTCCGGTCCGATCTTAGACTGGGAATGAACTCTGTATGCTTACATTGGGTATGAACTCTGTATGCCTAAGTCAACCCACAAAACGAGCATACGGGTGCTCAACCGACCGGAGAGGCAGATTGGAGAGGTAGAATACGCAAGCCAGGGATCGGCCCAGTCCCCCTTGCGTGCTGCTGATCCTACTACTGGTCTTGCTGTCGCAACCCTCGGTTCGATCCGATCTTAGACTAGGAATGAACTCCGTATGCTTAGACATGGAATGAACTCCGTATGCCTAAGCAAACCCACGAAACGAGCGTACGGGCACTCAGCCGGTCGGAGAGGCAGAATACGTAAGCCGGGGATCGGCGTGGTCCACCCTGCGTGCTGTCGATCCTGCTACGGCGACCCTCGGTCCGGTCTGACCTTAGACTGTGAATTAACTCCGTATGCTTAGACATGGAATGAACTCTGTATGCCTAAGCCAACCCCCGAAATGAGCGTACGGGCACTCAGCCGGTGGGAAAGCTAAAATGCGCAAGTCGGGGATCGACCCGATCCACCTTGTGTGCTGTCGATCCTGCTGCTGCAACCCTCAGACCGGTCTGATCTTAGACTATGAATGAACTCCGTATGCCTAAGTCAACCCACGAAATGAGCATGCGAGCGTTGAGTCGATCGGAGAGGCATAATGTGCAAGCCGAGGATCGACCCAGTCTCCCTCTACGTGCTGTCGTCCTACTGCCACACCCCTCGGTCCGACTGGGGCTTAGACATGGAATGAACTCTGTATGCCTAAGCCAACCCATGAAACGAGCGTGCGGGTGCTCAACTGGCAGGAGAGGCAGAATACATAAGTCGGGGATCGACCCGATCCCCCCTGCGTGCTATCAATCCTATCATCGTAACCCTCAGTCCGGTCTGATCTTAGATTGGGAATGAGCCCCATATGTCTAAGTCAACCCACAAAATGAGCGTTCGGGCGCTGAGCCGACCAGAGAGGCATAATGCGCAAGCCAAGGATCGGCTGGTCCCCCTCTGCGTGCTATCGATCCCGTTGTCACAACCCTCGATCCAGCTGGGGCTTAGACATGGAATGAACTCCCTATGCCTAAGCCAACCCATGAAACGGGCGTGTGGGAAGTTCAGCAGGTCGGAGAGGCAGAATGCACAAGCTGAGGTTCGGCCCGATCCCCCCTGCGTGCTACCGATCCTGCTGTATCAACCCTCGGTCCAGTTTGATCTTAGACTGGGAATGAACTCCGTATGCTTAGACTGGGGATGAACTCCGTATGCCTAAGTCAACCTATGAAATGAGCGTGCGGGCACTCAGTCGGCCGGAGAGGCCGATCGGAGAGGCATAATGTGTAAGTCAGGAATCAGCTCGGTCCCTCTCTACGTGCTGCTAATCCCGTTGCTGGTCCTGCTGCTACAACCTTCAATCTGGCTGGGGCTTAGACATGGAATGAACTCCGTATGCCTAAGCCAACCCACGAAACGGGCGTGAGGGCGCTCAGCTAGTTGGAGAGGCAGAATGCATAAGCCAGGGATCGGCCCAATCCCTCCTGCGTGCTGTCGATCCTGCTACCGCAACCCTTAGTCCGGTCCGATCTTAGACTGGAAATGAACTCCATATGCTTTGGCTGGGGATGAACTCCGTATGCCTAAGTCAACCCACAAAATGAGCGTGCGGGCACTCAGCCGACCAGAGAGGCAAGATGCGTAAGCTGGGGATCAAACAGGTAGTAGGTGGGTTCAAGCACATCTTCACATTTCTGCCATGCCAATGTGATTTTTATGGCTTGTAAATTCATACAATAGTCCCCTAAGCCTTCATGTGAAGTTTCGTGGCAAGACGACCTGTTTTCTATTTTTCACGATTTTCAAAATTTTTTGCGGTTCAGGATTTTTTAAAATTCTTTTGGAAAGAGTTTTGTCCCCAAATTTGGTAGAGGTGATCCTTGTATTTTTTTTTGGAATGCACAAAAAAATTAAGCTAAACAATCGAAGTGGAGAAGATTTTGTGACCGTTTGAAAAAAGTGTCCCCATTTTAGACACTTTAATGGCTACTGGCAGCGAACCTATAAAATCTCAAATGCTCCTTAAAGGGGTGTGAGTTCTCGAGGTTTGATGAGGGATAGGGGGCCAATATAAGGGCCAAGTACCAGCACCCATTGCACATCATGTGCGCACACCCCCCGGCCCCCTCAATCGCCGTAAACCCCAATGCCGTCGGTTAGGCTCTTCAGTGATGCTTTGGTGATGGTGCCCCAGGAGAAAAAAATGCAGCACCAGCAGATGCCCGATCCTAGCATGTGTACCGTGGCTCAAAATCTAATATTGGGAATGAACTCCGTATGCTTAGTCATGGAATGAACTTCGTATGCCTAAGCCAACCCACGAAACGAGCGTGCGGGCGCTCAGTCGATCGGAGAGGCAGAATGCGCAAGCTGGGGATCGGCCCAGTCCCCCCTACGTGCTGTCGATCCTACCGTCGTAACCCTCAATCCGGTCTGATCTTAGACTGGGAATGAACTCTGTATGCATAAGTCAACCCACGAAAGGAGTGTGCAGGCGCTGAGCCGGCCGAAGAGGCATCATGCGCAAGCCAGGGATCGGCCCGCTCCCCCTCAGTGTGCTGCCAGTCCCGCTGCCACAACACTTGGTTCGACTGGGGCTTAGACTTGGAATGAACTCCCTATGCCTAAGCCAACCCACGAAACGGGCCTGCGGGTGCTCAGCCGGCCAGAGAAGCAGAATGCGCAAGTCGGGGATCGGCCCAGTCCCCCCTGTGTGCTGCCGATCCTACTGTCGCAACCCTCGATCCGGTTCAATCTTAGACTGGGAATAAACTCCGTATGCTTAGACTGGGGATGAACTTCGTATGCCGAAGTCAACCCACGAAACGAGCGTGCGGGCGCTTAGCCGAGCGGAGAGGCATAACGCATATGTCGGGGATCAACCCGATCCCTCTCTGCGTGCTGTCAATCCTGCTGCCGGTCCTGCAGCCACAACCCTCGATCCGCTGGGGCTTAGACATGGAATGAACTTCGTATGCCTAAGCCAACCCATGAAATGAGCGTGCGGACACTTAACCAGTTAGAGAGGCAGAATGCACAAGCCAAGGATCGACCCGATCCCCCCTGCGTGCTGTCATCTTGCTGCTGTAACCCTTGGTCTGATCCATTCTTAGACTAGGAATGAACTCCGTATGCCTAAGTCAACACACGAAATGAGCATTCGGGCGCTAAGCCGATCGGGAGGCATAATGTGCAAGCCAGGGATCGGCTCGATCCCCCTCTACGTGCTGTCGGTCTCACTGCCACAACCCTCGGTTTGGCTGGGGCTTAGACATAGAATGAACTCCCTATGCCTAAGCCAACCCACGAAACGGGTGTGCGGGCGCTCAATCGATCGGAGAGGCAGAATACGCAAGTCGGTGATCGATCCGGTCCCCTCTGCGTGCTACTGATCCTACTGTTGCAACCCTCAATCCGGTCTGATTTTAGACTGGGAATGAACTCCATATGCTTAGACTGGGGATGAACTCCATATGCCTAAGTTAACCCATGAAACGAGCGTGTGGGCGCTCAGCTGACCAGAGAGGCAGGATGCACAAGCCGGGGATCGAACTGGTGGTAGGTCGGTTCAAGCACATCTTCATATTTCTACCATGCCAATGCCATTTTTATGGCTTGTAAATTCATACAATGGTCCCCTAAGCCTTCATGTAAAGTTTCATGGCAAGACGACCCGTTTTCTATTTTTCACGATTTTTGAAACCTTTTACGGTTCGAGATTTTTAAAATTTTTTTAGAAATAGTTTTGTCCCCAAATTTGGTAGAGGTGATCCTTGTATTTTTGTTGGCACGTACAAAACAATTCAGCTAAAAACTCGAATTGGAGAAGATTTTGTGACCATTTCAAAAAAGTGTCCCCATTTCAAACACTTTAATGGCTACTGGCAGTAAACCTATAAAATCTCAAATGCTTTATAAGGGGGTGTAAGTTCTTGACGTTTGATGAGGGATAGGGGGCGAATATAAGGGCCAAGTACCAGCACCCATCTCACATCATGTGCGCACAACCCCCCGGCCCCCAATGGACGGAACCCCCAATGCCGCTGGTTAGGCTCTCCGACGATGCTCCGACGATGGTGCCCCGAGCGAAAAAATGCAGCACCAGCACATGCTCGAGCCCAGCATGTGCACCCTGGCTCAAAATCTTAGATTGGTAATGAACTCCATACGCTTAGACATGGAATAAACTCCGTATGCCTAAGCCAACCCATGAAACGAGCGTGCGGGCGCTCAGCGATCGGAAATGTAGAATGCGCAAGTCAAGGATCGACCCGGTCCCCTTCTGTGTGCTGTCGATCCTGCTACCACAACCCTCGGTTCGATCTGATCTTAGACTGGGAATGAACTCCGTAAGCATAAGTCAACCCATGAAATAAGCGTGCGGGCGCTGATCCGACTGAAGAGGAATAATACGCAAGCTGGGGATCAGCCCGACCCCCCTCAGCGTGCCGCTACTCTGACTGCCACAACCCTGGGTCTGACTGGGGCTTAGACATGGAATGAACATAGAATGAACTCCCTATGCCTAAGCCAACCTACGAAATGGGCGTGTGGGTGCTCAACCGGCCGGAGAGGCAGAATGCGCAAGCCGGGGATCAGCCCGGTCCTCCCTGCATGCTATCAATCCTGCTGCCACAACTCTCGGTCTGATCCGATCTTAGACTGGGAATGAACTTTGTTTGCTTAGACTGGGGATGAACTCCGTATGCCTACGTCAACCCATGAAACGAGTGTCCGGGCGCTCAACCGGTCGGAGAGGCCGATCGGAGAGGCATAATGCGCAAGCCGGGGATCAGCCCGATTCCCCTCTGCATGCTGTCAATCGCGCTGCTAGTCCTGCTGCCACAACCTTTGGTCCGACTAGGGCTTAGACATGGAATGAACTCCGTATGCCTAAGCCAACCCACAAACGAGTGTACGTGCGGGCCGGGCAATCGGCGAGTGTGCGTGCGGGCAATCGTCCCAAACGAGTGTGCGTGCGGGCAATCGGCCAGCCGAAGAGGCAAAATGTGCAAGCCGAGGATCGGGCCGGTCCCCCCTGCGTGCTGTCGGTCCTGCTACTGGTCCTACTGTCGCAACCCTCGATCCGGGCCGATCTTAGACTGGGAATGAACTCCGTATGCTTAGACATGGAATGAACTCCGTATGCCTAAGCTAACCCACGAAACGAGTGTGCGTGCGGGCGTTCAGCCGGTCAGAGTGGCAGAATGTGCAAGGCGAGGATCAGCCCGATCCCCCTTGCGTGCTGTCGATCCTGCTACCATAACCCTCTGTCCGATCTTATCTTTGACTGGGATTAACTCTGTATGCCTAAGTCAACCCATGAAACGAGCGTACGGGTGCTGAGTCGATCGGAGAGGCATAATGCGCAAGCTGAGGATCGACTCGATCCCCCTCTGCGTACTGCCGATCCTGCTGCCACAACCCTCTGTCCGACTGGGGTTCAGACATGGAATGAAATCCCTATGCCTAAGCCAACCCATGAAATGGGCGTGCGGTAGCTCAGCCGGCCGAAGAGGTAAAATGCACAAGCCGGGGATCGGCTTGGTCCCCCCTGCGTGCTGTCGATCCTACTGCCGGAACCCTCGATCCTGTGTGATCTTAGACTGGGAAAGAACTCCGTATGCTGAGACTTGGGATGAACTCCATATGCCTAAGTCAACCCACGAAACGAGCGTGCGGGCGCTCAGCCGACCAGAGAGGCAGGATGCGTAAGTCGAGGATCGAACGGGTGGTAGGTGGGTTCAAGCACAACTTAATATTTCTGCCATGCCAATGCCATTTTTATGGCTTTTAAATTCATACAATGGTCCGCTAAGCCTTCATGTGAAGTTTCATGGCAAGACGACCCGTTTCCTATTTTTCACGATTTTTGAAACTTTTTACAGTTCAGAATTTTTTAGAATTTTTCTAGAAAGAGTTTTGTTCCCAAATTCGGTAGCGGTCATCCCTGTATTTTTCGTGGTGTGTACAAAAGAATTCAGCTAAAAAATCGAAGTGGAGAAGATTTTGTGACCGTTTGAAATAGTGTACCCATTTCAGACACTTTAATGGCTACTGGCAGCAAACCTATAAAATCTCAAATGCTCTTTAAGCGGGTGCGAGTTCTTGAGGTTTGATGAGGGATAGGAGGCCAATATAGGGCCAAGTACCAGCACCCATCGCACATCATGTGCGCACACCCCCTGGCCCCCAATCGTCGGAACCCCCAATACCGTCGGTTAGGCTATCAGGCGTTGCTCCGGCGATGGTGCCCGGGCAAAAAAATATGGCACCAGCACATGCCCGAGCCCAGCATGTGCATCGTGGCTCAAATCTTTAGACTGGAATGAACTCCGTATGCTTAGACATGGAATGAACTCCGTATGCCTAAGCCAACCCACGAAACGAGCGTGCGGGTGCTCAGCCGATCGGAGAGGTAGAATAAGCAAGCCGGGGATGGCTCGGTCCCCCTACGTGCTATCAATCCTCCCACCACAACCCTCAGTCGGATCCGATCTTAGACTGGGAATGAACTCCGATGCGTAAGTCAAACCCATGAAACGAGCATGCGGCATTAAGCCGGCAGAAGAGGCATAATGCGCAAGCCAGGGATCAACCCGGTCCCCCTCTGCGTGCTGTCGGTCCCGCTGCCACAACCCTCAGTCCAGCTGGGGCTTAGACATGGAGTGAACTCCCTATGCCTAAGCCAACCAATAAAACAAGCGTGCGGGTGCTCAGCCGATCGGAGAGGCAGAATGAGCAAGCCGGGGATCAACCCGGTCCCCCGACGTGCTGTCGATCCTGCTACCGTAACCCTTGGTCCGATCCGATCTTAGACTGGGAATGAACTCCGTATGCTTAGACTGGGGATGAACTCCGTATGCCTAAGCTAACCCACGAAACGAGCGTGCGGGTGCTCAGCCGGTCGGAGAGACAGAATGCGCAAGCTGGGGATCAGCTCGATCCCCCCTGCGTGCTGTCGATCCTACTATCGCATCCCTCGGTTCGGTCCGATCTTAGACTAGGAATGAACTCCGTATGCCTAAGTCAACCCACGTAACGAGCGTGCGGCCATTGAGTCTACCAGAGAGGCATAATGAGCAAGCCGGGGATCGGCCCGGTCCCCTTCTGCATGCTGTCAATCCCACTGCCACAACCCTCGGTCTGGCTGGGGCTTAGACATGGAATGATCTCCCTATGCCTAAGCCAACCCACGAAACGGGCGCGCGGGCACTCAGCCGGCCGGAGAGGCAGAATGCGTAAGCCGGGGATTGGCTCGGTCCCTTCTACGTGCTGCCGATCCTACTGCCGCAAACCTCGGTCCAGTTTGATCTTAGACTAGGAATGAACTCCGTATGCTTAGATTGGGGATAAACTCCGTATGTCTAAGTCAACCCACGAAACGAGCGTGTAGGCGCTCAGCCGACCAGAGAGGTAGGATGCGCAAGCCGGAGATCGAACAGGTGGTAGGTGTGTTCAAGCACATCTTCATATTCCTACCATGCCAATGCCATTTTTATGGCATGTAAATTCATACAATGGTCCCCTATGCCTTCACGTGAAGTTTCACGGCAAGACGACCCGTTTTCTATTTTTCAATTTTTGAAACTTTTTACGGTTCGGGATTTTTTTAAAATTTTTTAGAAAGAGTTTTGTCCCAAATTTTTGTAGACATGATCCTTGTATTTTTTTTGGCATGCACAAAAAAATTCAGCTGAAAACAGAAAGTGGAGAAGATTTTGTGACCGTTTGAAAAAAGTGTCCCCATTTCAGACACTTTAATGGCTACTGGCAGCAAACCTATAAAATCTCAAATGCTCTTTAAGGGGGTGTGAGTTCTCAAGGTTTGATGAGGGATAGGGGGCCAATATAAGGGCCAAGTACCAGCAGCCATCGCACATCATGTGCGCACACCCCCCGGCCCCCCCAATCATCGGAACCCCCAATGCCGTCGGTTAGGCTCTCAGGCGTTGCTCCGGCGATGCTCCAGCGATGGTGCCCTGGTTGAAAAAAATATGGCACCAGCACATGCCCGAGCCCAGCATGTGCACCGTGGCTCAAAATCTTAGACTGAGAATGAACTCCGTATGCTTAGACGTGGAATGAACTCCGTATGCCTAAGCCAACCCACGAAAGGAGCGTGCGGGTGCTCAGCCGGCCGGAGAGGTAGAATGCGCAAGTCGGGGATGGCCGGTCCCCCCTACGTGCTGTCGATCCTTCCACCACAACCCTCGATCTAATTCGATCTTAGGCTGGAATGAACTCCGTATGCATAAGTCAACCCACGAAACGAGCATGCGGGCGTTGAGCCAGCCGAAGAGGCATAATGTGCAAGCCAGGGATCGACCCGGTCCCCCTCTGCGTGTTGCCGGTCCCACTGCCACAACCCTCAGTCTGACTGGGGCTTAGACATGGAATGAACTCCCTATGCCTAAGCCAACCCACAAAACGAGCGTGGGGGTGCTCAGCGGCCGAAGAGGCAGAATACGCAAGCCGGGGATCAGCCCGGTCCCCCCTGCGTGCTGTCAATCCTGTTGCTGGTCTTACTACCGCAACCCTCGGTCCGGTCTAACCTTAGACAGGGAATGAACTCCGTATGCTTAAACATGGAATGAACACCGTATGCCTAAGCCAACCTACGAAACGAGCGTGTGGGCGTTCAGCCGGTCGAAGAGGCAAAATGCACAAGCCCGGGATCGGCCCAGTCCCCCTACGTGCTATCGATCCTACTACCGTAACCCTCAGTCTGGTCTGATCTTAGACTAGGAATGAACTCCGTATGCCTAAGTCAAACCATGAAATGAGCGTGCGGGCGCTGAGCCGATCAGAGAGGCATAATCCACAAGCCAGGGATCGGCCCGGTACCCTCTGCGTGCTACTGGTCTCACTACCACAACCCTCAGTCTGACTGGCGCTTAGACATGGAATGAACTCCCTATGCCTAAGCCAACCCATGAAACGGACGTGCGGGTGCTCAATCGACCGTAGAGGCAGAATGCGCAAGCCGGGGATCGACCAGGTCCCCCCTGCGTGCTGTCGATCCTGCTACCGTAACCTTTGGTCCGATCCGATCTTAGACAGGGAAATGAACTTCGTATGCTTAGACTGGGGATGAACTCCGTATGCCTAAGCCAACCCACGAAATAAGCGTGCGGGTGCTCAGCCGACTGGAGAGGCAGAATGCGCAAGCTGGGGATCGGCTTGATCCCCCCTGCGTGCTGTCGATCCTACTGTGTCAACCCTCTATCCGGTCTGATCTTAGACTGGGAATGAACTTTGTATGCCTAAGTCAACCCACGAAACGAGCGTGCTGGCACTGAGCCGGCCGGAGAGGCATAATGAGCAAGCCGGGGATCGGCCCGATCCCCCTCTGTGTGCTGTCGGTCCTACTGCCACAACCCTCGGTCTGGCTGGGGCTTAGACATGGAATGAACTCCCTATGCCTAAGCCAACCCATGAAACGGGCGCGCGGGCGCTCAGCTGGCCGGCGAGGCAGAATGATCAAGCCAGGGATCGACCCGATCCCCCTTTGCGTGCTGTCGATCCTGCTGCCGCAAACCTCAGTCCAGTTTGATATTAGACTAGGAATGAACTCCGTATGCTTAGACTGGGGATGAACTCCGTATGCCTAAGTCAACCCACGAAATGAGCGTGCAGGCGCTCAGCTGACCAGAGAGGCAGGATGCGTAAGTCGGAGATCGAACAGGTGGTAGGTGTGTTCAGGGACATCTTCATATTTCTGCCATGCCAATGCCATTTTTATGGCGTGTAAATTCATACAATGGTCCCCTATGCCTTCACGTGAAGTTTCACGGCAAGACGACTTGTTTTTCTATTTTTCATGATTTTTGAATCTTTTTGCGGTTTGGGATTTTTTTAAAATTTTTTTACAAAATTTTTGTCCCAAATTTTGGTAGACATGATCCTTGTATTTTTGTTGGCATGCACAAAAAATTCAGCTGAAAAACATGAAGTGGAGAAGATTTTGTGACCGTTTGAAAAAGTGTCCCCATTTCAGACACTTTAATGGCTACTGGCAACAACCTATAAAATCTCAAATGCTCTTTAAGGGGGTGTGAGTTTTTGAGGTTTGATGAGGGATAGGGGGCCAAAATAAGGGCCAAGTACCAGCACCCATTGCACATCATGTGCGCACACCCCCCGGCCCCCCCAATCGCCAGAACCCCCAATACCGTCGGTTAGGCTCTCTGGCGAAGCTTCGACGATGGGGCCCTGGGTGAAAAAAATGTGGCACAAAATCTTAGGCTGGGAATGAACTCTATATGGTTAGACAGGGAATGAACTCCGTATGCCTAAGCCAACCTACGAAACGAGTGTGCGGGCGCTCAGCCAGCTGGAAAGGCATAATGCGTAAGCCGGGGATCGGCCCGGTCCCCTTCTGCGTGCTACCGATCCCACTGCCACAATCCTCGGTCCAGTTGGGGCTTAGACATGAAATGAACTCCCTATGCCTAAGTCAACCCACAAAACGGGCGTGCGGGCGCTCAGTCGGCCAGAGAGGCAGAATGTGTAAGCCAGGGATCAACCCGGTCCCCCTTGCGTGATGTCGATCCTGCTGTCGTAACCCTCAGTCCGATTCGATCTTAGACTGGGAATGAACTCCGTATGCTTAGACTGGGGATGAACTCCGTATGTCTAAGTCAACCCACGAAATGGGCATGCGGGCGCTTAGCCACCCGAAGAGGCTGGCTGGAGAGGCATAACGCGTAAGCCGGGGATCAGCTCAGTCCCCCTCTACGTGCTGCCGATCCCACTGCCGGTCTTACAGTCCCAACCCTCAGTCCAACTGGGGCTTAGACATGGAATGAACTCCGTATGCCTAAGCCAACCCACGAAACGAGTGTGTGGGTGCTCAGTCGGTCGGAGAGGCAAAATGCACAAGCCAGGGATCGGCCTGGTCGCCCCTTTCATGCTGTCGATCTTAGACTGGGAATGAACTTTGTATGCTTAGACTGGGGATGAACTCCGTATGCCTAAGTCAACCCACGAAATGAGCATGTAGGCGTTCAGCCGACCAGAGAGACAGGATGCGCAAGCCGGAGATCGAACAGGTGGTAGGTGGGTTCAAGCACATCTTCATATTTTTGCCATGCCAATGCCATTTTTATGGCGTGTAAATTCATACAATGGTCCTCTATACCTTCACGTGAAGTTTCACGGTAAGACGACTCGTTTTCTATTTTTCATGATTTTCAAAACTTTTTGCGGTTCGAGATTTTTTAAAATTTTTTTAGAAAGAATTTTGACCCAAATTTTGGTAGACATGAGCCTTGTATTTTTTTTGGCATGCACAAAAAATTCAGCTGAAAACACGAAGTGGAGAAGATTTTGTGACCGTTTGAAAAAAGTGTCCCCATTTCAGACACTTTAATGGCTACTGGCAGCAAACCTATAAAATCTCAAATGCTCTTTAAGGGGGTGTGACTTTTGCGGTTTGATAAGGGATAAGGGGCCAATATAAGGGCCAAGTACCAGCACCCATCGCACATCATGTGCGCACACCCCCCGGCCCCCCCAATCGCCAGAACCTCCAATACCGCCGGTTAGGCTCTCCGGCAAAGCTTCGATGATGGGGCCCTGGGCGAAAAAAATGTGGCACCAGTACATGCCCGAGCCCAGCATGTGCACCGTGGCCTCAAAATCTTAGACTGGGAATGAACTCTGTATGCTTAGACATGGAATGAACTCCGTATGCCTAAGCCAACCCATGGAAACGAGTGTGCGGGCGCTCAGCCAACCGAAGAGGCATAATGCGCAAGTCGGGGATCGGCCTGTCCCCCTCTGCGTGCTGCCGGTCCCACTACCACAACCCTCAGTCCAGTTGGGGCTTAGACATGGAATAAACTCCCTATGCCTAAGCCAACCCACGAAACGGGCGTGCGGGCGCTCAGTCAGTCGAAGAGGCAGAATGTGCAAGCTGAGGACCGACTCGATCCCCCCTGCGTGATGTCGATCCTACTATCGCAACCCTCAGTCCGGTCTGATCTTAGACTGGGAATGAACTCTGTATGCTTAGACTGGGGATGAACTCCGTATGCCTAAGTCAACCCACGAAACGAGCGTGTTGGCGCTCAACTGACCAAAGAGGCAGGATGCGTAAGTCGGGGATCGAATGGGTGGTAGGTGGGTTCAAGCACATCTTCATACTTCTGCCATGCCAATGATAGTTTTAAGGCTTGCAAATTCATACAATGGTCCCCCAAGCCTTCATGTGAAGTTTCGTGGCAAGAGGACCCGTTTTCTATTTTTCATGATTTTTCAAACTTTTTGCGGTTCGGGATTTTTTAAAATTTTTTTAGAAAGCTTTTTGTCCCTAAATTTGGTAGAGGTGATCCTTGTATTTTTTTTGGCATGCACAAAAAAACTCAGCTAAAAACTCGAAGTGGAGAAGATTTTGTGACCTTTTGAAAAAAGTGTCCCCATTTTAGACACTTTAATGGCTATTGGCAGCAAACCTATAAAATCTCAAATGCTTTTTAAAGGGGTGTGAGTTTTCGAGGTTTGATGAGGGATAGGGGACCAATATAAGGGCCAAGTAAAAGCACCCATCGCATATCATGTGCGCACACCCCCCGGCCCCTTCAATCCCTGGAACCCCCAATACCGCCGGTTAGGCTCTCCGATGATGCTCCGACAACAGCACATGCCCCGAGCCCAGCATGTGCACCGTGGCTCAATATCTTAGACTGAGAATGAACTCTGTATGCTTAGACATGGAATGAACTCCGTATGCCTAAGCCAACCCACAAAACCAGCGTGCGGGCACTTAGCTGGTCGATGAGGCAGAATGCGTAAGCCAGGGATCGGCCCGGTCCCCCCTACATGTTGTCGATCCTGCTGTCGCAACCCTCGATTTGGTCTGATCTTAGACTAGGAATGAACTCCGTATGCATAAGTCAACCCATGAAACGAGCGTACGAGCGCTGAGCTGGCCGAAGAGGCATAATGCACAAGCCGGGGATCGACTCGGTCCCCCTCTGCGTGCTGCCGGTCCTGCTACCACAACCCTCGGTCTGGCTGGGGCTTAGATATGGAATGAACTCCCTATTCCTAAGCCAACCCACGAAAGGGGGGTGCGGGCGCTCAGCCGACCGAAGAGGCAGAATGCGCAAGCCGGGGATCGGCCCGATCCCCCCTGCGTGCTGCCGATCTTGCTGTCGCAACCCTCGGTCCGATTCGATCTTAGACTGGGAATGAACTCTGTATGCTTAGACTGGGGATGAACTCCATATGCCTAAGCCTCGAAATGGATCCGATTCAGAAAAAAGGGTCCCGCTGCCATAACCCTCGATCCAGCTAGGGCTTAGACATGGAATGAACTCCCTATGCCTAAGCCAACCCATGAAACGGGCGTGCGGGGGCTCAGCCAGCCGGAGGGCAGAATGCGTAAGCTGGGGATCGGCCCGTCCCCCCTGCATGCTGCCAATCCTGCTACCGCAACCCTCGGACCGGTCCGATCTTAGACTGGGAATGAACTCCATATGCTCAGACTGGGGTTGAACTCCGTATGCCTAAGCCAACCCACAAAACGAGCGTGCGGGCACTCAACCGGTCGGAGAGGCAGAATGCGCAAGCGGGGATCGACCTGGTCCCCACTGCGTGCTACCGATCCTGCTACCACAACCCTCGGTCCGATCTGATCTTAGACTGGGAATGAACTCCATATGCTTAGACTGGGGATGAATTCCGTATGCCTAAGTCAACCCACGAAACGAGCATGCGGACACTCAACTGACTAGGGAGGCAGGATGCGTAATCCGGGGACTAGCCCGGTCCCCCCTGCGTGCTGTCGATCCTGCTACCCCAACCCTCGGTCTGATCTGATCTTAGACTGGGAAACGAGCGTTCGGGGGCTGAGCCGACCAGAGAGGCATAATGTGCAAGCTGGGGATCGGCCCGGTCCCCCTCTGCGTGCTGTCGGTCCCGCTGCGACAACCCTCAGTCCAGCTGGGGCTTAGACATGGAATGAACTCCCTATGCCTAAGCCAACCCACGAAACGGGCGTGTGGGCACTCAGCTGGCTGGAAAGGTAGAATGCGTAAGCCGAGGATCAGCCCGGTCCCCCCTGTGTGCTGTCGATCCTACTGCCGCAACCCTCGGTCCGATCTGATCTTAGACTGGGAATGAACTCTGTATGTTTAGACTGGGGATGAGCTCCGTATGCCTAAGTCAACCCATGAAATGAGCGTGCGGGTGCTCAGCGGATCGGAGAGGCCGATCAGAGAGGCATAATGCGTAAGCCAGGGATCAGCCCAGCCCCCCTCTGCGTGCTGCCAATCCTGCTGCCACAACCCTCGGTCCGGCTAGGGGTTAGACATGGAATGAACTCTGTATGCCTAATCCAACATACGAAACGAACGTGCGGGAGCTCAGCTGGCTGGAGAGGCAGAATGCACAAGTCGGGGATCAGCTCGGTCCCCCCTGCGTGCTGTCGATCCTGCTGCTGCAACCCTCAGTCCAATCCGATCTTAGACTGGGAATGAACTCCGTATGCTTAGACTGGGGATGAACTCCGTATGCCTAAGTCAACCCATGAAATGAGCATGCGAGAGCTTAGCCGGCCGGAGAGGCCGATCGGAGAGACAGAATGCGCAAGCCAGGGATCGGCCCGATCCCCTCCTGCATGTTGTCGATCCTACTGCTGGTCTGCTGCCGCAACCCTAGGTCCAGCCTGATCTTAGACTGGGAATGAACTCCATATGCTTAGACATGGAATGAACTCCGTATGCCTAAGCCAACCCATGAAACGAGTGTGCGAGCGCTCAGCTGGTTGGAGAGGTAGAATGCGCAAGCCAGGGACCAGCCTGGTCCCCCCCTACGTGCTGTCAATCCTGCTACGTAACCCTCAGTCTAGTCTGATCTTAAACTAGGAATGAACTCCGTATGCCTAAGTCAACCCACGAAACGAGTGTTCGATCGCTGAGCAGGCCAGAAAGGCATAATGCGTAAGCCGGGGATCGATTCGATCCCCTCTGCATGCTGTCGGTCCCGCTGCCACAACCCTCGATCCAGCTGGGGCTTAGACATGGAATGAACTCCCTATGCCTAAGCCAACCCATGAAACGGGCGTGCAGGTGCTCAGCCGACCGGAGAGGCAAAATGCACAAGCCGGGGATCGGGCCGATCCCCTCTACGTGCTATCGATCCTACTATCGCAACCCTCGGTCCGATCCGATCTTAGACTAGGAATGAACGCCGTATGCTTAGACTGGGGGTGAACTCCGTATGCCTAAGTCAACCCACGAAACGAGCGTGTGGGAGCTCCGCTAGTCGGAGAGGCCGACCGGAGAGGCATAATGCACAAGCTGGGGATCAGCCTAGTCCCTCTTTACGTGCTGTCGATCCCACTGTCGGTCTTCTTACCACAACCCTCGAACCGATTGGGGCTTAGACAAGGAATGAACTCGGTATGCCTAAGCCAACCCACGAAATGAGCGTGCGGGCGCTCAGTTGGTCGGAGAGGCAGAATGCGCAAGTCAGGGATCGACTCGATCCCCCCTGCGTGCTGCTGCAACCCTCGGTCCGATCCGATCTTAGATTGGGAATGAACTCCGTATGCTTAAACATGGAATGAACTCCGTATGCGTAAGCTAACCCACGAAACGAGCATGTGGGCACTCAGCCTATCGGAGAGGCAGAATGCGTAAGCCGGGGATCGACCCGGTCCCCCCTACGTGCTGTCGATCCTGCTACCGCAACCCTCGGTCCGGTCTGATCTTAGATTGGGAATTAACTCCGTATACCTAAGTCAACCCACGAAACGAGCGTGTAGGCGCTAAGCCGGCCAGAGAGGCATAATGCGCAAGCTGGGGATCGGCCCGGTCCCTTTTTACGTGCTACAGGTCCTGCTGCCACAACCCTCAGTCCAGCTAGGGCTTAGACATGGAATGAAATCTCTATGCCTAAGCCAACCCACGAAATGGGCGTACGGGCACTCAGCAGGCCAGAGAGGCAGAATGCGCTAGTCGGGGATCAGCCTGGTCCCCTCTGCATGCTGCCGATCCTGCTGCCGCAACCCTCGGTCCGGTCTGATCTTAGACTGGGAATGAACTCCATATGCTTAGACTGGGGATGAACTCTGTATGCCTAAGTCAACCCATGAAACGTGCGTGCGAACGCTCAGCCGACCCGAGAGGCAGGATGCGCAAGCTGGGGACCGAACGGGTGGTAGGTGGGTCAAGTACATCTTCATATTTCTACCATGCCAATGCCATTTTTATGGCTTGTAAATTCATACAATGGTCCCTTAAGCCTTCATGTGAAGTTTCGTGGCATGACGACCCATTTTCTATTTTTCACGATTTTCAAAACTTTTTACGGTTTGGGATTTTTAAATTTTTTTAGAAAGAGTTTTGTCCCCAAATTTGGTAGAGGTGATCCTTGTATTTTTGTTGGCATGCACAAAAAAATTCACCTACAAACTCAAAGTGGAGAAGATTTTGTGAACGTTTGAAAAAAATGTCCCCATTTCAAACACTTTAATGGCTACTGGCAGCAAACCTATAAAATCTCAAATGCTCTTTAAGGGGTGTGAGTTCTCAAGGTTTGATGAGGGATAGGGGGCCAATATAAGGGCCAAGTACCAGCAGCCATCGTACATCATGTGCGCACACTCCCCCAGCCCCCCCAATTGTCGGAACCCCCAATGCCACAGGTTAGGCTCTCCGACGATGTTCCGACGATGGTGCCCCGGGTGAAAAAAATGTGGCACCAGTACATGCTCGAGCCCAGCATGTGCACTGTGGCTCAAAATCTTAGACTGGAATGAACTCCGTATGCTTAGACAAGGAATGAACTCCGTATGCCTAAGCCAACCCATGAAACGAGCGTGTAGCCGCTCAGTCGACCGAAGAGGCAGAATGCGCAAGTCGAGGATCGGCCTGGTCCCTCTCTGCATGCTGCCAGTCCCACTGCCACAACCCTCAGTCCGGCTGGGGCTTAGACATGGAATGAACTCCCTATGCCAAAGCCAACCCATGAAACGGGCGTGCGGGCGCTCAGCCTGTCGGAGAGGCAGAATGCGCATGCCAGGGATAGGCCCGGTCCCCCCTACGTGCTACCGATCTTGCTACCGTAACCATCGGTCTGGTCTGATGTTAGACTGGGAATAACTTCGTATGCTTAGACTGGGGATGAACTCCGTATGCTTAGACTGGGGATGAACTCCGTATGCCTAAGTCAACCCACGAAACGAGCGTACGGGCGTTCAGCCAGCCAGAGAGGCCGGTCAGAGAGGTAGAATACACAACCGGGGATCGGCCCTGTCCCCCCTGCGTGCTGCCGATCCTGCTGCTGGTCTTGTTGCTGCAACCCTCGGTCCAGTCCGATCTTAGACTGGGAATGAACTCCGTATGCTTAGACGTGGAATGAACTCCGTATGCCTAAGCCAACTCATGAAACGAGCGTGCGGGCGCTCAGTCGGTCGGAGAGGTATAATGCACAAGTCGGGGACCAACCCGATCCCCCCTTGCGTGTTGTCGATCCTGCTACCACAACCCTCGATCCAGTCCGATCTTAGACTGGGAATGAATTTTGTATGCCTAAGTCAACCCACGAAATGAGCGTTCGGGCGCTGAGCCGGCCAAAGAGGCATAATGCGCAAGCCGAGGATCGGCCCGATCCACCTTTGCGTGCTGTCGGTCCCACTGCCACAACCCTCAGTTCGGTTGGGGCTTAGACATGGAATGAACTCCCTATGCCTAAGCCAACCCACGAGATGGGCATGTGGGCACTCAGCCGATCAGAGAGGCAGAATGCGCAAGCCGGGGATCGACCCGATCCCCACTACGTGCTACTGATCCTGCTGTCGCAACCCTCGATCCTGTCCGATCTTAGACTGGGAATGAACTTCGTATGCTTAGACTGGGATGAACTTTGTATGCCTCAGTCAACCCACGAAACGAGCATGGGGACACTCAGCCGTCCAGAGAGGCAGGATGCGCAAGCCAGGGATCGAACGGGTGGTAGGTGGGTTCAAGGACATCTTCATATTTCTGCCATGCCAATGCCATTTTTATGGCTTGTAAATTCATACAATGGTCCCCTACGCCTTCATGTGAAGTTTTGAGGCAAGATGACCCGTTTTCTATTTTTCACAATTTTTGAAACTTTTTACGGTTCGAGATTTTTTAAAATTTTTTTAGAAAGATTTTTGTCCCCAAATTTGGTAGAGGTGATGCTTGTATTTTTGTTGGCATGCACAAAA
This sequence comes from Durio zibethinus, assembly GCF_002303985.1. Next base: position 30,689,002 of record NW_019167826.1, on the reverse strand, counting down.
CAATTCAGCTAAAAACTCATAGTGGAGAAGATTTTGTGACCGTTTGAAAAAAGTGTCCCCATTTCAGACACTTTAATGGCTACTGGCAGTAAACCTATAAAATCTCAAATGCTCTTTAAGGGGGTGTGAGTTCTCAAGGTTTGATGAGGGATAGGGGGCCAATATAAGGGCCAAGTACCAGTACCCATCGCACATCATGTGCGCACACCCCCCGACCCCCCAATCGTCGGAACCCCCAATGCCATCGGTTAGGCTCTTCGGCGATGCCCCGACGATGGTGCCCCGGGTAAAAAAAATGCAGCACCAGCACATGCCCGAGCCTAGCTTGTGCACCGTGTCTCAAACTCTTAGACTGGGAGTGAACCCCATATGCTTAGACATGGAATGAACTCCGTATGCCTAAGCCAACCCACGAAATGAGCGTGCAGGTGCTCAGACGGCCAGAGAGGTAGATGCGTAAGTTAGGGATCTGCCCGATCCCCCCTACGTGCTGCTGATCGTACTACCGCAACCCTCAGTCTGGTTAGATCTTAGACTGGGAATGAACTCTGTATGCTTAGACTGGGGATAAACTTCGTATGCCTAAGTTAACCCACGAAACGAGTGTACGGGCGCTCAACCAGCCAGAAAGGTCGACCAGAGAGGCAGAATGCGCAAGCCAGGGATTGGCCCGGTCCCCCCTACGTGCTGTCGATCCTATTGCTGGTGCTGTTATCGTAACCCTAGGTCTGGTCTGATCTTAGACTGGGACTGAACTCTGTATGCTTAGACATGGAATGAACTCCATATGCCTAAGCCAACCCACGAAATGACTGTTTGGGCCCTTAGTCAGTCGGAGAGGCAGAATCTGCAAGCTGGGGCCTGACCCGATCCCTCCTTGCGTGCTGTTGATCCTGCTACCGCAACCCTCGGTCTGGTCTGATCTTAGACTGGGAATGAACTCCGTATGCCTAAGTCAACCCACGAAATTAGCATTCGGGCACTGAGCCGATCGGAGAGGCATAATGCACAGGCCGGGGATCGGCTCGGTCCCCCTCTATGTGCCGCCTGTCCTGCTACCACAACCATCGGTCTAGCTGGGTTTTAGACATGGAATGAACTCTCTACGCCTAAGCCAACCCATGAAACGGGTGTGTGGGTGCTCAACCGGTTAGAGAGGTCGAATGCGTAAACCGAGAATCAACCTGGTCCCCCCTACATGCTGCTGATCCTACTGTCGTAACCCTTCATCCGGTTCGATCTTAGATTGGGAATGAACTTCGTATGCTTAGACTGAGGATGAACTCTGTATGCCTAAGTCAACCCACGAAACGAACGTGCGGGCGCTCAGCCGGCCGAAGAGGCAGAATGCGTAAGTCGGGGATCAGCTTGATCCCTCTGCGTGCTACGGATCCTGCTGTCGCAACCTTCGGTCCGATCCGATCTTAGACTGTGAATGAACTCTGTATGCTTAGATCGGGGATGAACTCCGTATGCCTAAGTCAACCCACGAAACGAGCGTGCAGGTGCTCAGCCAACCGGAAAGGCATAATGCGCAAGCCGAGGATCAACTCGGTCCCCCTTGCATACTGTCGATCCTGTTGCTGGTCCTGCTACCGTAACCCTTGATCCGGTCTGATCTTAGACTGGGAATGAACTCTGTATCCTTAGACATGGAATGAACTCCGTATGCCTAAGCCAACCCACAAAACGAGCGTGCGGGTGCTCAATCGACCGGAGAGGTAGAATGCGCAAGCCAGGGATCGCTCCATCCCCCGTTGCGTGCTGTTGATCCTGCTGCCACAACCCTCAGTCCGATCCAATCTTAGACTGGGAATGAACTCCGTATGCCTTAGTCAACCCACGAAATGAGCGTTTGAGCGCTGAGCCGACCGGAGAGGCATAATGCGCAAGCTGAGGATCGACCCGATCCCACTTTGCGTGCTGTCGGTCCCGTTGCCACAACCCTCGGTCCGACTGGGGCTTAGACATGGAATGAACTCCCTATGCCTAAGCCAACCCACGAAATAGGCGTGCGGGCGCTCAACCGATCAGAGAGGCAGAATCCACAAGTCGGGGATCATCCTGGTCCCCCTTACGTGCTGTCGATCCTACTGTCGCAACCCTCGTTTCAGTCTGATCTTAGACTGGGAATGAACTCGGTATGCTTAGACTGGGGATAAACTCCGTATGCCTAAGTCAACCCACGAAACGAGTGTGTAGGCACTCAGTCGGCCGGAGAGGCATAATGTGTAGGCCGAGGATTAGCCCGGTCCCCCTCTGTGTGCTGCCGATCCCGCTGCCGGTCCTGCTGCCACAACCCTCAATCTGGCTGGGGCTTAGACATGGAATGAACTCCCCATGCCTAAGCCAACCCACAAAACAGACGTGCGGGCGCTCAGTCGGCCAGAGAGGTAGAATGCGCAAGTAGGGGATCAGTCTGGTCCCCCCTGCGTGCTTCGACGATGCTCCAGCGATGGTGCCCCAAGCGAAAAAAATGTGGCACTAGCACATGCCCGACCCCAGCATGTGCACCGTGGCTCAAACTCTTAGACTGGGAATGAACTCCGTATGCTTAGACATGGAATGCACTCCGTATGCCTAAGCCAACCCATGAAACAAGCGTGCGGGCGCTCAGTTGGCCAGAGAGGCAGAATGTACAAGCTAGGGATTGGCCCGATCCCCCTCTGCATGCTACCGATCCCGCTGCCACAACCCTCGGTCTGGCTGGGGCTTAGACATGGAATGAACTCCCCATACCTAAGCCAACCCACAAAACTGAAGAGGCAGAATGTGCAAGCCGGAGATCGGCCTGGTCCCCCTTACGTGCTGTCGATCCTGCTGTCGTAACCCTCAATCCGGTTCGATCTTAGACTGGGAATGAACTTTGTATGCTTAAACTGAGGATTAACTCCGTATGCCTAAGTCAACCCACGAAACGAGCGTACAGGCACTCAGTCGACTGGAGAGGCCAACCGGAGAGGCAGAATATGCAAGTCAGGGATCGACCCGATCCCCTCCTACGTGCTGCTAATCCTGCTGCTGGTCTTACTGTCGTAACCCTCAGTCTAGTCCGATCTTAGACTGGAATGAACTTCGTATACTTAGACATGGAATGAACTCCGTATGCCTAAGCCAACCCACGAAATGAGTATACAAGTGCTCAACCGATCGGAGAGGTAGAATGCGCAGGTCAGGGACCGACCCTGTCCCCCCTGCGTGCTGTTGATCCTGCTACCGCAACCCTCGATCCGGTCTGATCTTAGATTGGGAATGAACTTCGTATGCCTAAGTCAACCCACGAAATGAGCGTTTGGGCGTTGAGTCGATCGGAGAGGCATAATGCATAAGCCGGGGATCGGCCCGGTCCCCCCTGTGTGCTATCGATCCTGCTACCGCAACCCTCGGTCTGGTCTGATCTTAGACTGGGAATGAACTCCGTATGCTTAGACTGGGGATGAACTTCGTATGCCTAAGTCAACCAATGAAACGAGCAGGCAGGCGCTCAATCGGCCAGAGAGGTAGGTCGGGGAGGCATAATGCACAAACTGAGGATTAACCCGATCCCCCTCTGCGTGCTGTCGATCCTGCTGCTGATCCTGTTGCCACAACCCTTGGTCCGGTTGGGGTTTAGACATGGAATGAACTTCGTATGCCTAACCAACCCACGAAACGAGCGTGCGGGTGCTCAGCCGATTAGAGAGGCAGAATGCGCAAGCCGAGGATCGACCTGGTCCCCCCTACGTGCTATCGATCTTGCTGCTGGTCCTGCTACCACAACCCTCGATCTGGTTCGATCTTAGACTGGGAATGAACTTCGTATGCTTAGACATGGAATGAACTCCGTATGCCTAAGCCAACCCACGAAACGAGCGTGCGGGCACTCAACCGACCGGAGAGGCAGAATGCATAAGCCGGGGACCGACCCGATCCCTCCTAGGGGCTATCGATCCTGCTACCGTAACCCTCGGTCTGATCCAATCTTAGACTAGAAATGAACTTCGTATGCCTAAGTCAACCCACGAAACGAGCGTGTGGGTGTTGAGCCAACCAAAGAGGCATAATGTGCAAGCCGAGGATCGACTCGATCCCCCTCGACGTACTGTTGGTCCCGTTGCCACAACCCTCAGTCCGGCTGGGGCTTAGACATGGAATGAACTTCCTATGCCTAAGCCAACCCACAAAATGGGCGTACGGGCGCTCAGCCTACCGGAGAGGCAGAATGTGTAAGCTGGGGATCGACTCGGTCCCCCCTGCGTGCTGTCGATCTTACTACCGTAACCCTCGGTTTGGTCTGATCTTAGATTGGGAATGAACTCCGTATGCTTAGACTGGGGATAAACTCTGTACGCCTAAGTCAACCCATAAAATAAGCGTGCGGACTCTCAGCTGACCAGAGAGGCAGGATGCGTAAGCCGGGGATCGAACGGGTGGTAGGTGGGTTCAAGCACATCTTTATATTTCTGCCATGCCAATGCCATTTTTATGGCTTGTAAATTCAAACAATGGTCCCCTAAGCCTTCATGTGAAGTTTCGTGGCAAGACGACCCGTTTTCTATTTTTCACAATTTTTGAAACTTTTTACAGTTCGAGATTTTTTAAAATTATTTTAGAAAGAGTTTTGTCCCTAAATTTGGTAGAGGTTATCCTCATATTTTATTGGCATGCATAAAAGTATTCAGCTAAAAATTCAAAGTGGAGAAGATTTTGTGACTGTTTGCAGAAAGTGTCCCCATTTCAGACACTTTAGTTGCTACTGGTAGCAAACCTATAAAATCTCAAATGCTCTTTCAGGGGGTGTGAGTTCTCAAGGTTTGATGAGGGATAGGGGGCCAAAATAAGGGCCAAGTGTCACGCCTTAGGCGAGCGCGCCAGGCACATCAGGCGCACCAGAGGTGAGCCAAAGGTTGAGGCCCGCAGACCAAGCATGCTAGTGGGTATCTGCACGCAAAGCCTAGCATGCTGCCGATCCTACTGTCGTAACCCTCGGTCTGGTCCGATCTTAGACTGGGAATGAACTCCATATGCTTAGATTACGGATGAACTTCGTATGCCTAAGTCAACCCACAAAACGAGCGTGTGGGCGCTCAGCCGGCCGGAGAGGTCGGCTGGAGAGGCATAATGCACAAGCCAGGGATCAGCCCGGTCCCTTTCTGCGTGCTGCCGATCTCGCTGCCGGTCCTATTGCCAAAACCCTCGGTCAGGCTGGGGCTTAGACATGGAATGAACTCCGTATGCCTAAGCCAACCCACGAAACGAGCTTACGGGCGCTCAGTCGACTGGAGAGGTAGAATGCGTAAGTCGAGGATCGGCCCGGTCCCCCCTGCGTGCTATCGATCCTGCTATCGCAAGCCTCGATCTGGTCCAATCTTAGACTGGGAATGAACTTCATATGCCTAAGTCAACCCACAAAATGAGCGTATGAGCACTGAGCCGACTGAAGATGATTAATGAGCAAGTCGGGGATTGATCTGGTCCCCCTATACGTGCTGCTGATCCCACTGCCGATCCTGCTGCCACAACCACCAGTCTGGTTGGGGCTTAGACATGGAATAAACTCCATATGCCTAAGCTAACCCATGAAACGAGCGTGCGAGCGCTCAGCCTATCGGAGAGGAAGAATGTGCAAGCTGGGGATCGATCCGGGCCCCCCTGTGTGTTGGTCCTGCTACTGGTCCTACTGTCGCAACCCTCGATCCGGTCCGATCTTAGACTGGGAATGAACTTCATATGCTTAGGCATGGAATAAACTCCGTATGCCTCAGCCAACCCATGAAACGAACGTATGGGCGCTCAATCGGTCGGAGAGGCAGAATGCACAAGCCAGGGACTGGCCCGATCCCCCCTACTTTAGATCGATCCTGCTGTCGTAACCCTCAGTCCGATCCGATCTTAGATTGGGAATGAACATCGTATGCCTAAGTCAACCCATGAAATGAGCGTACGGCACTCAACCGGCTGGAGAGGTAGAATGCGCAAGTCGAGGATCGACCTGATCCCCCCTGCGTGCTGTCGATCCTACTATTGGTCCTACTGTCGGTACCCTCGGTCTGGTCCGATCTTAGACTGGGAATGAACTCCTATTCTTAGACATGGAATGAACTCTGTATGCCTAAGCCAACCCATGAAACGAGTGTGCGGGCGCTCAATCGACCGGAGAGGCAGAATGCACAAGCCGAGGATCAGCCCAATCCCCCTCTGCGTGCTGTCGATCCTGCTGGATATGCCACCCAAGTCGAGGGTACACCCGATGTTCCATGTAAGCATGCTCAAGCCATTTTATGAGGATGAAGGAGATCCAGGACGGGCAGAGTTAAAGCGTGCACCATTTGGAGTAAGGGCCTCATATGAGAAGGAGGTCCACAGCATCATAGCTGACCGAGAGGTGAGACAGAAGAACTATCAGCAAAGATAAGAGTACTTGGTGCACTGGAAGGGACTTCCAGATAGTGAGGCGAGTTGGGAACCAACAAATGACTTATGGCAGTTCAGGGACCAGATCAAGTAGTACCATGCAGAAGACACAACAAGGGCATTGCACAATCAGGTGGGGGAGAATGTCATAACCTGGACGGGTGCGCCAGGCACATCAGGTGCACCAGCAGGCGAGCCAGAGGTTGAGGCCTATAGACCAGGTGTGCTGGCGGGTATCTACATGCAAAGCCTAGCAAACGAGTTCAGAATGCTCGTCCAACTTGCAGGCCAGCCCGTGAGATCAAGGCCTGGCATACAAGCTGCCCGCACCACATCCAAAAGGGCCCAAGGTGCTGGACACGCAAGGGAAGCTTCTGAAAGCAGGCAGGATCAGCAGCAGCATCCTGGCATATTTGGTTGACCCTGAAAATTAGGAGTTAGCATCCTGATTGATTGTTATCTGTATAATCCCATTATTTTAGCCTTTATTCTAGGGATATTACCATTAAGTGTAAGCTAGAGCCTCAACTTTAAATAGAGGGCTGATCCTCCCTCATTTGTACACCATCAAACACTTTCGTTTCAGTGAATACAAGAGCATTTCCAGAATTCTACCTTCTTATCCTGTTTCTCTTTAACTTGCATAATCAGCCATTCCCATTGTTCTAGTGCCCGTACGCTTGTGTTTTAGGCTGACTTAGGCATAAAGAAGGAGATTCCAAGCCTAAGGCCGTACGGTTTCTGAGTCTAAGGTCGGAGCCCATGACACAAAATACCAGCACCCATCACACACCATGTGCGCACAACCCCCAGCCCCCCCAAATCATCGAAACCCCCAATGCCACCGGTTAGGCTCTTCGACGATGCTCGGATGATGCTTCGGCGATGGTGCCCTGAGCAAAAAAATGTGACACCAGCACATGCCCGAGCCTAGCATGTGCACCGTGGCTCAAAATCTTTAGACTGGGAATGAACTCCGTATGCTTTGACATGAATGAACTTCGTATGCCTAAGCTAACCAACAAAACGAGCGTACGGCGCGCTCTACGGTCGGAGAGGTAGAATGCGCAAGTTGGGGATTGACCCGATCCCCCCTTACGTGCTGTCGATCCTGCTGTCGTAACCCACGGTCCGATCCGAATCTTAGACTGGGAATGAACTCCGTATGCATAAGTCAACCCACGAAATGAGCGTGTGGCATTGAGCCGATTGAAGAGGCATAATGCGTAAGCCGAGGATTGGCCCGATCCCCCTCTGCGTGTTACCGGTCCCGCTGCCATAACCCTCGATCCGACTGGGGCTTAGACATGGAATGAACTCCCTATGCCTAAGCCAACCCACGAAACAGGTGTGCGGACGCTCAGTCGGTTGAAGAGGCAGAATGTGCAAGCCGGGGATCGGCCCGGTCCCACCTGCGTGCTGTCGATCCTGCGGTCGCAACCCTCGGTCCAGTCCGATCTTAGACTAGGAATGAACTCTGTATGCTTAGACTGGGATGAACTCCATTTGCCTAAGTCAACCCATGAAACGAGCATGCGGGCACTCAGCCGATTGGACAGGCCGATTGGAGAGGCATAATGCGCAAGCGGGGATTAGCCGATCCCCCTCTGTGTGCTGCGATCCTGCTGCCACAACCCTCGGTCTGGCTGGGGATTAGACATGGAATGAACTTTGTACGCCTAAGCAACTGACGAAACGAGCGTGCGAGCACTCAAACCGATCGGAGAGGCAGAATGCGCAAGCTGGGATCGACTCGATCCCCCCTACGTGCTGTCGATCCTGCTGTCGCAACCCTCGATCCTGATTCGATCTTTAGACTGGGAATGAACTCCATATGGCTTAGACATGGAATGAACTCCGTATGCCTCAGCCAACCCATGAAACAAGCGTGCGGGCGCTCAACCGACCGGAAAGGCAAAATGCATAAGCCGGGGATCGACTTGGTCCCCTCCTGCGTGTGTCAATCCTACCTGCCGCAACCCTCGGTCCGGTGTGATCTTAGATTGGGAATGAACTCTGTATGCCTTAGTCAACCCATGAAATGAGTTTCGGGAGTTGAACTGGTCGAAGCGGCATAATGAAGCAAGCCGGGGATCGACCCGGTCCTGCTCTGCGTGCTGCTGGTCTTACTGCCACAACCTTCGGTCTGACTGGGGCTTAGACATGGAATGAACTCCCTATGACTAAGCCAACCACGAAACGGACGTGCGGGGCATTCAGCCGATTGGAGAGGCAAAATGCACAAGCCGGGGATCCGTCCGATCCCCCTACGTGCTGCTGACCCTACTGTCGTAACCCTCAGTCCGATCTGATCTTAGACTGGGAATGAACTCCATATGCTTAGACTGGGGATAAACTCCGTATGCCTAAGTCAACCCATGAAACAAGAGTGCGAGCACTCAGTCGGCCAGAGAGGCCAGCTGAAGAGGCATAATGCGCAAGCGAGGATCAGCTCGGTCCCCTCTACGTGCTGATGATCCCGCTACCTGTCCTGCTTGCCATAACCCTTGGTCCGACTGGGTCTTAGACATGGAATGAACTCCGTATGCCTAAGGCAACCCACAAAACGAACGTCCGGGCAAAGAGGCTGGCCGGAGAGGTAAAATGTGCAAACTTACGATCGACCTGGTCCCTCTGCATGCTGTTGATCCTGCTGCTGGTCCTACTGCCGTAACCCTCAATTCGATATGATCTTAGACTAGGAATGAACTCCGTATGCTTAGACATGGAATGAATCCGTATGCCTAAGCCAACCCACGAAACGAGAGTACGGGCACTCAGTCGGTTAGATAGGTAGAATGCGTTAGGCCGAGGATTGACCCGATCCCCTCCTGTGTGCTATCGATCTTGCTACTGCAACCCTCGGTTCAATCCAATCTTAGATTTGGAATGAACTCCGCATGCCTAAGTCAACCCACGAAAATGAGCGTTCAGGCGTTGAGTTGGTCGAAGACGCATTAATGCACAAGCCAGGGATTGGTCCGATCCCCTTCTGTTATGCTGTCGGTCCTGCTACCGTAACGCTCGTTCGATCCGATCTTAGATTGGGAATGAACTCCGTATGCTTTAGACTGGCAATGAACTCCGTATGCCTAAGTCAACCCACGAAACAAGCGTGCGGGAGCTCAGCGGTCGGAGAGGCAGGTCGAAGAGGTATAATGCGTAAGCTGGGGATCGACCCGATCCCCCTCTACGTGCTGTCGATTCCCACTACCGGTCCTGCTACCACAACACTTGGTCCGGCTGGGGCTTAGACATGGAATGAACTCGTAATGCCTAAGTTAACCCACGGAACGAGGCGCGTGCGCTCAGTTGGCCGGAGAGGGCAAAATGCCACAAGCCGTGGATCGGCCCGATCCCCTCTGCGTGCTGCTAATCTTGCTGCTGGTCCTGCTGTCGCCAACCCTTGGTCCGATCCATTCTTAGAATGGGAATGAACTCCGTATGCTTAGACATGGAATGAACTCCGTATGCCTAAGCCTACCCACGAAATGAGTGTGTGGGAGCTCAACCAGTCGGAGAGGCAAAATGCGTAAGCTAAGGACCGACCCGGTCCCCCCTGCGCGCTATCGATCTTGCTGCCGCAACCCTTGGTCTGATCTGATCTTAGACTGGGAATGAACTCCGTATGCCTAAGTCAACCCATGAAACGAGTGTGCGGGCGCTGAGCCTGTCGGATAGGTGTAATGCGTAAACTGAGTATTAGCTCGGTCCCCCTCTGCATGCTGTCGGTCCCGCTGCCACAACCCTCGGTCTGACAGGGGCTTAAACATGGAATGAACTCCCTATGCCTAAGCCAACCCACGAAACGAGCGTGCGGCCGCTTAGCCAGCCAGAGAGGCAAAATGTGCAAGCCGGGGATCAGCCCGGTCCCCCCTGCATGCTATCGATCCTGCTGCCGCAACCCTCAGTCCGATCCGATCTTAGACTGGGAATGAACTCCATATGCTTAGACTTAGGAATGAACTCCGTATGCCTAAGTCAACCCACGAAACGAGCGTACGGGCTTTCAGCCGATCGGAGAGGCAAAATGCACAAGCTGGGGATCGACCCGATCCCCCCTACGTGTTGTCGATCCTGTTGCTGGTCCTGCTACCACAACCCTTGGTTAGGTCTGATCTTAGATTGAGAATGATCTCCGTATGCTTAGTAATGGAATTAACTCCGTATGCCTAAGCCAATCCACGAAACGAGCGTGCGGGCCTCAGCTGGCCAAAGAGGCAGAATGCGTAAGCCGGGGATCAGCCTGGTCCCCTCTGCGTGCTATCGATCCTGCTGTCGTAACCCTCGGTCCGGTCCGATCTTAGACTGGGAATAAACTCCGTATGCATAAGCCAACCCACAAAACGAGCGTACGGGCATTGAGCTGATCGAAGAGGCATAATGCACAAGCCGGGGATCAGACCGATCCCCCTCTGCGTGCTACCGGTCCTGCTGCCACAACCCTTAGTCCTGCTGGGGCTTAGACATGGAATGAACTACCTATGCCTAAGCCAACCGATGAAATGAGCGTGTGGGAGCTCAGTCAACCGGAGAGACAGAATGCGTAAGCCGAGGATTAGCCCGGTCCCCCCTGTGTGCTATCGATCCTGCTATTGGTCCTGCTGCCGCTAGCCTCGGTCCGGTCTGATCTTAGTCTGGGAATGAACTCCGTATGCTTAGACAAGGAATGAACTTCGTATGTGTAAGCGAACCCACGAAACGAGTGTGCGAGTGCTCAGCCGGTTGAAGAGGTAGAATGTGCAAGTTAGAGATCGACCTGGTCTCCCCTACGTGCTGTCGATCTTGCTACCGTAACCCTCGGTCTGATCTGATCTTAGGCTGGGAATGAACTCCGTATGCCTAAGTCAAATCATGAAAGGAGCGTGTGGGCGCTTAGCCGGTTGGAGAGGTATAATACGTAAGTCGGGGATCAACCTGGTCCCCCTCTACGTGCTGTTGATCCTGTTGCCAGTCCTGCTACCACAACCCTCGGTCCGGCTGGGGCTTAGACATGGAATGAACTCCGTATGCCTAAGCCAACCCACGAAATGAGCGTACTGGTGCTCAGCCGGTCAAAGAGGTAGAATGTGCAAGCCGGGGATCGGCCCGATCCCCCCATACGTGCTGCCGATCTACTGTCGCAACCCTCGGTCCGATCCGATCTTAGACTGGAAATGAACTCCGTACGCTTCGATATGGAATGAACTCCGTATGCTTCGATATGGAATGAACTCCGTATGTCTAAGCCAACCCACGAAACGAGCGTGTGTCTGGGCGCTCAGCCGGTCGAGAGGCAGAATGCACAAGCCGGGGACTGACCCGATCCCCTCCTACGTGCTATCGATCCTGCTACCACAACCCTCGATCTGATTTGATCTTAGACTGGTAATGAACACCGTATGCCTAAGTCAACCCACGAAATGATCGTGTGGGTGCTGAGCCGATCGGAGAGGCAGAACGCACAAGCCGGGGATCCGCCCGGTCCCCCTCTGCGTGCTATCGGTCGCACTGCCACAACCCTTGGTCCAGCTGGGGCTTAGACATGGAATGAACTCCCTATGCCTAAGCCAACCCATGAAACGGGAGGGCGGCTGCTCAACCGGCCGGAGAGGCAGAATGCGCAAGCTAGGGATCGGTCCGGTCCCCCTTGGGCGCTGTCGATCTTACTGTCGCAACCCTCGTCCGATTTGATTTTCCGACGGAGAGGCAGAATGCGTAAGCCAGGGATTGGCCTGGTCCCCCTGTGTGCTACCGATCCTACTGCCGTAACCCTCGGTCTGGTCTAATCTTAGACTGGGAATGAACTCTGTATGCTTAGACTGGGGATGAACTCCATATGCTTAGACTGGGGATGAACTCCGTATGCCTAAGTCAACCCACGAAACGAGCGTGCAGACGCTCAGCCGACAAGAGAGGCAAGATGCACAAGCCGGGGATCGAACGAGTGGTAGGTGGGTTCAAGCACATCTTCACATTTCTGCCATGCCAATGCCATTTTTATGGCTTGTAAATTCATACAATGGTCCCCTAAGCCTTCATGTGAAGTTTCGTGGCAAGACGACCCGTTTTCTATTTTTCACGATTTTTGAAACTTTTGTGCTTCGAGATTTTTTAAAACTTTTTTAGAAAGCGTTTTGTCCCCAAATTTGGTAGAGGTGATCCTTTTATTTTTGTTGGCATGCAAAAAAAATTCAGCTAAAAACTCGAAGTGGAGAAGATTTTGTGACCGTTTGAAGAAAGTGTCCCCATTTCAGACACTTTAATGGCTACTGGCAGCAAACCTATAAAATCTCAAATGCTCTTTCAGGGGGTGTGAGTTCTCGAGGTTTGATGAGGGATAGGGGGCCAATATAAGGGCCAAGTACCAGCACCCATCGCACATCATGTGTGCACACCCTCCCGGCCCCCCAATCGCCAGAACCCCTAATACCGCCGGTTAGGCTCTCCAGCGATGCTCCGACGATAGTGCCCCAGGTGAAAAAAATGCGGCACCAGCACATGCTCGAGCCCAGCATGTGCACCGTGGCTCAAACTCTTAGACTGGGAATGAACTCCGTATGCTTAGAGATGGAATGAACTCCGTATGCCTACGCCAACCCACGAAACGAGCATGCGGGTGCTCAACCGGTCGGAGAGGCAGAATGCACAAGCCGAGGATCGGCCCGGTCCCCCTCTATGAGCTGTCGGTCTCGCTGCCACAACCCTCAGTCGGCTGGGGCTTACACATGGAATGAACTCCCTATGCGTAAGCTAACCCACGAAACGGGCATGCGGGCGCTCAGCCGACCGGAGAGGTAGAATGCGCAAGCCGAGGATCGACCCGATCCACTCTGCGTGCTATCGATACTACTGTCACAACCCTCGGTTTGGCTCGATCTTAGACTGGCAATGAACTCCATATGCTTAGACTAGGTATGAACTCCGTATGCCTAAGTCAACCCATAAAACAAGCGTGCGGGCGCTCAGTCGGCTGGAGAGGCAAAATACGTAAGCTGGGGATCGGTCCGGTCCCCCCTGCATACTGTCGATCCTACTGCTGGTCCTGCTGCCACCAACCTCGGTCCGATTTGATCTTATTTTGGAATGAACTCCGTATGCTTAGACATGGAATGAACTTCGTATGTGTAAGTGAACCCATGAAATGAGTGTGCGGGTGCTCAGCTGGATGAAGAGGCAGAATGCGCAAGCTGGGGATCGGACCCGGTCCCCCTACGTGCTATCGATCTTGCTACCGCAACCCTCAGTCCGTTCCAATCTTAGGCTGGGAATGAACTCCGTATGCCTAAGTTAAACCACGAAATGAGCGCTCGGGCGTTGAGCTGACCGGAGAGGCATAATGCGTAAGTCGGGGATCAACCAGGTCCCCCTCTACGTGCTGTCGGTCCTGCTGCCACAACCCTTAGTTTCGCTGGGGCTTAGACATGGAATGAACTCCCTATGCCTAAGCCAAACCATGAAACGGGCGTACGGGCTTCGAACCGGCCAGAGAGGCAGAATGCAAAAGCCAGGGATCGGTCCAGTCCCCCCTGTATGCTATCGATCCTGCTGTCGCAACCCTCGATCTGATCCAATCTTAGACTAGGAATGAACTTCATATGCTTAGACTGGGGATACCTCTGTATGCCTAAGTCAACCCATGAAACGAGCATGCGGGCGCTCAGCCGGTCGAAGAGGTCAATCGGAGAGACATAATGTACAAGCCAGCGATCAACCCGATCCCTCTCTACGTGCTGTCGATCCTGCTGCCGATCCTGCTGCCACAACCCTCAGTTTAACTGGGGCTTAGACATGGAATGAACTCCGTATGCCTAAGCCAACGTACGAAACGAACGTGTGAGCGCTCAGCCGGCCGGAGATGTAGAATGCACAAGCTGGGGATCGGTCCAATCCCCCCTACATGCTGTCGATCCTACTGCCGCAACCCTCGATCTGATTCGATCTTAGACTAGGAATGAACTCCGTATGGTTAGACTGGGGATGAACTCCGTATGCCTAAGTCAACCCACAAAACAAGCGTGCGGGCGCTTAGCCGACCGAAGAGGCCGACCAGAGAGGTAGAATGCACAAGCCAGGGATCAACTCGGTCCCTCCCTGCGTGCTGTCGATCCTGCTACCGGTCCTGCTACCGTAACCCTCGATCTGGTCTGATCTTTGATTGGGAATGAACTCCGTATGCTTAGACATGGAATGAACTCCGTATGCCTAAGCTAACGCATGAAATGAGCATGTGAGCACTCAGCCGACTGGAGAGGCAGAATGTGCAAGCCGGAGACCGACCCGATCGCCCCCAACGTGCTATCGATCCTGCTGCCGTAACCCTCGGTCCGATCCGATCTCAGAATGGGAATGAAGTCCGTATGCCTAAGTCAACCCACGAAATGAGTGTTCGGGCGCTGAGCCGGCCGAAGAGGCATAATGCCCAAGCTGGGGATCAGTTCAGTCCCCTTCTGCGTGTTGCTGATCCCACTGTCGGTGCTGCTGCCATAACCCTCGGTCCGACTGGGGCTTAGACATTGAATGAACTCCGTATGCCTGAGCCAACCCACGAAACGAGCGTGCAACCGCTCAACCGGCCGGAGAGGTAGAATGTGCAAGCTGGGGATCGCCCGATCCCCCCTGCGTGCTATCGATCCTGTTGCTGGTCCTGCTACCGTAACCCTCGGTTTGGTCCGATCTTAGACTGCGAATGAACTCTATCTACTTAGACATGGAATGAACTCCGTATGCCTAAGCCAACCCATGAAACGGGCGTACGGGCACTGAGTCGGCCGGAGAGGCATAATGCGCAAGCCGGGGATCGGCCCGATCCCCCTCTGCGTGCTGCCGATCCCGCTGCCACAACCCTTAGTTTCGCTGGGGCTTAGACATGGAATGAACTCCCTATGCCTAAGCCAACCCACGAAACAGGCATACGGGCGCTCAACCGACCGGAGAGGCAGAATGCGCAAGCCAACGATCGGTTCGGTCCCCCCTGCATGCTATCGATCTTGCTGCCGCAACCTCAATCTGATCCGATCTTAGACTAGGAATGAACTTTGTATGCTTAGACTGGGGATGACCTCTATATGCCTAAGTCAACCCATGAAACGAGCGTGTGGGCGCTCAGCCGGTCGGAGAGGCCGGTCGAAGAGACATAATGCACGAGCTGGGGATCAGCCCGATCCCCCTCTGCGTGCTGTCGATCCCGCTACCGGTCCTACTGCCATAACCCTCGATTCGACTGGGGCTTAGACATGGAATGAACTCCATATGCCTAAGCCAACCCACGAAATGAGCGTGCGGGCGCTAAGCCGACCGGAGAGGCAGAATGCACAAGCCGGGGATAGGCCCGATCCGCCCCTGCGTGCTGTCGATCCTACTGCTGTAACCCTCGGTCTGGTCTGATCTTAGACTGGGAATGAACTCCGTATGCTTAGACTGGGGATGAACTCCGTATGCCTAAGTCAACCCACGAAACGAGCATGCGGACGCTCAGCCGACGAGAGAGGCAGGATGCGCAAGCCGGGGATCGAACGGGTGGTAGGTGGGTTCAAGCACATCTTCACATTTCTACCATGCCAATGCCATTTTTATGGCTTGTAAATTCATACAATGGTCCCCTAAGCCTTCATGTGATGTTTCGTGGCAAGACGACCCGTTTTCTATTTTTCACGATTTTTGAAACTTTTTGTGGTTCGAGATTTTTTAAAATTTTTTTAGAAAGCGTTTTGTCCCCAAATTTGGTAGAGGTGATCCTTGTATTTTTTTTGGCATGCAAAAAAAATTCAGCTAAAAACTCGAAGTGGAGAAGATTTTGTGACCGTTTGAAGAAAGTGTCCCCATTTCAGACACTTTAATGGCTACTGGCAGCAAACCTATAAAATCTCAAATGCTCTTTCAGGGGGTGTGAGTTCTCGAGGTTTGATTGGGGATAGGGGGCCAATATAAGGGCCAACTACCAGCAACCATCGCACATCATGTGCGCATACCCTCCCGGCCCCCCCAATCGTCGGAACCCCTAATACCGCTGGTTAGGCTCTCCAGCGATGCTCTGACGATGGTGCCCCAGGCGAAAAAAATGCGGTACCAGCACATGCCTGAGTCCAGCATATGCACCATGGCTCAAACTCTTGGACTGGGAATGAACTCCGTATGCTTAGAGATGGAATGAGCTCCGTATGCCTAAGCCAACCCACGAAACAAGTGTGCGGGCGCTCAGCCGGTTGGAGAGGCAGAATGCGCAAGCCGGGGATCGACCCAATCGCCCTCTGCGTGCTGTTGGTCTCGATGCCACAACCCTCAGTCCGGCTGGGGCTTAGACATGGAATGAACTCCGTATGCGTAAGCTAACCCACGAAACGGGCGTGCGGGCCAGCCGAAGAGGCAGAATGCGCAAGCCGGGAATCGGCCCGATCCCCTCTGCGTTCTGTCGATCCTGCTGTCACAACCCTTGGTTCAGTTTCATCTTAGACTGGGAATGAACTCCATATGCTTAGACTAGGTATGAACTCCGTATGCCTAAGTCAACCCACGAAACAAGCGTACGGGTGCTCAGCCGGCTGGAGAGGCAAAATACGCAAGCTGGGCATCGACTCGGTCCCCTTGCGTGCTGTCGATCCTGCTGCTGGTCCTATTGTCGCCAACCTCAGTCCAGTTTGATCTTAGTCTGGGAATGAACTCCGTATGCTTAGACATGGAATGAACTCCTATGTGTAAGTGAACCCACGAAACGAGTGTGCGGGTGCTCAACCGGATGAAGAGGCAAAATGCGCAAGCTGGCGATCGACCCGATCCCCCCTACGTGCTGTCGATCTTGCTACCGCAACCCTCGGTCTGGTCTGATCTTAGGCTGGGAATGAACTCCGTATGCCTAAGTCAAACCACGAAACCAGCGCTCGGGCGCTGAGCTGACCGAAGAGGCATAATACGCAAGTCGGGGATCGATCGGGTCCCCCTCTGCGTGCTGGCGGTCCTGCTGCCACAACCCTTAGTTTCGCTGGGGCTTAGACATGGAATGAACTCCCTATGCCTAAGCCAACCCACGAAACGGGCATACGGGCTTTCAGCCGGCCAGAGAGGCAGAATGCGCAAGCCAGGGATCGGTCCGGTCCCCCCTGCATGCTGTCGATCCTACTGCCGCAACCCTCGATCCGGTCCGATCTTAGACTGGGAATGAACTTCGTATGCTTAGACTGGGGATGACCTCCGTATGCCTAAGTCAACCCATGAAACGAGCGCACGGGCGCTCAGCAGGTCGGAGAGGCCGGTCGGAGAGAGGCCCGATCCCTCTCTGCGTGCTGCCGATCCCGCTGTCGGTCCTGCTGCCACAACCCTCGATTTGACTGGGGCTTAGACATGGAATGAACTCCGTATGCCTAAGCCAACGCACGAAACGAGCGTGCGAGTGCTCAGCCGACCGGAGAGGCAGAATGCGCAAGCCGGGGATCGCCCGATCCCCCTACATGCTGTCGATCCTGCTGCCGCAACCCTCAATCCGATTCGATCTTAGACTGGGAATGAACTCCGTATGCTTAGACTGGGGATGAACTCCGTATGCCTAAGTCAACCCACAAAACAAGCGTACGGGCGCTCAGCCGGTCGAAGAGGCCGGCCAGAGAGGTAGAATGTGCAAGCCGGGGATCGACTCGGTCCCCCCTGTGTGCTGTCGATCCTGCTGCTGGTCCTGCTACCGTAACCCTCGGTTCGGTTCGATCTTTGACTGGGAATGAACTCCATATGCTTAGACATGGAATGAACTCCATATGCCTAAGCCAACACACGAAATGAGCGTGTGAGCGCTCAGCCGGCTGGAGAGGCAGAATGTGCAAGTCGAAGATCGGCCCGGTCGCCCCCTACGTGCTGTCGATCCTGCTGCCGTAACCTTCGGTCTGGTCTGATCTCAGACTGGGAATGAAGTCCGTATGCCTAAGTCAACCCACGAAATGAGTGTTCGGGCGCTGAGCCGGTCGGAGAGGCATAATGCCCAAGCTGGGGATTAGTTCAGTCCCCCTCTGCGTGTTGCCGATCCCACTGTCGGTCCTGCTGCCATAACCCTCGGTCCGACTGGGGCTTAGACATTGAATGAACTCCGTATGCCTGAGCCAACCCATGAAACGAGCGTGCAAGAGCTCAGTCCGTCGGAGAGGTAGAATGTGCAAGCCGGGGATCGGCCCGGTCCCCCCTGTGTGCTGTCGATCTTGTTGCTGGTCCTGCTATCGCAACGCTCGGTTTGGTTCGATCTTAGACTGGGAATGAACTCCGTATACTTAGACATGGAATGAACTCCGTATGCCTAAGCCAACCCACGAAACGGGCGTGCGGGCACTGAGCCGTCGGAGAGGAATAATGCGCAAGCCGGGGATCGAGCGACGCTCGGTTTGGTTCGATCTTAGACTGGGAATGAACTCCGTATACTTAGACATGGAATGAACTCTGTATGCCTAAGCCAACCCACGAAACGGGCGTGCGGGCACTGAGCCGGCCGGAGAGGAATAATGCGCAAGCCGGGGATCAGCTCGATCCCCATCTGCGTGCTACCGATCCCACTGCCACAACCCTTAGTTTCGCTGAGGCTTAGACATGGAATGAACTCCCTATGCCTAAGCCAACCCACGAAACGGGCATACGGGCGCTCAGCCGGTCGGAGAGGCAGAATGCGCAAGCCAGGGATCGGTCCGATCCCCCCTGCATGCTGTCGATCCTGCTGTCACAACCCTCAATCCAGTCTGATCTTAGACTGGGAATGAACTTCGTATGCTTAGACTGGGGATGACCTCTATATGCCTAAGTCAACCCATGAAACGAGCATGCGGGCGCTCAGCCGGTCAGAGAGACATAATGCACAAGCTGGGGATCAGCCCGATCCCCCTCTGTGTGCTGTCGATCCCACTGCCGGTCCTGCTACCACAACCCTCGATTCAACTGGGGCTTAGACATGGAATGAACTTCATATGCCTAAGCCAACCCATGAAATGAGCGTGCAGGCGCTCAGCCGACCGAAGAGGTAGAATGCGTAAGCCAGGGATAGGCTCGATCTACCCCTGCATGCTGTCGATCCTGCTACTGTAACCCTCGGTCCGATCTTATCTTAGACTGGGAACGAACTTCGTATGCCTAAGTCAACCCACAAAATAAGCGTGCGGGCACTGAGCCAGCCAGAGAGGCATAATGCGCAAGCCAAGGATCGACCCAATCCCCCTCTGCGTGCTGCTGGTCTCGCTGCCACAACCCTCGGTCCGACTGGGGCTTAGACATGGAATGAACTCCCTATGCCTAAGCCAACCCATGAAACGGGCGTGCGGGCGCTCGGCCGGCCAGAGAGGTAAAATGCGCAAGCCGGGGATCGGCCCAGTCCCCCCTGCGTGCTGTCGATCCTGCTACTGCAACCCTCGGTCCTGTCCGATCTTAGACTAGGAATGAACTCCGTATGCTTAGACTAGGGATGAACTCCGTATGCCTAAGTCAACCCACGAAACGAGCGTGCAGGCGCTCAGCCGACCAGAGAGGCAGGATGCGCAAGCCGGGGATCGAACGGGTGTAGGTGGGTTCAAGCACATCTTCATATTTCTGCCATGCCAATGCCATTTTTATGGCTTTTAAATTCATACAATGGTCCCCTAAGCCTTCATGTGAAGTTTCATGGCAAGATGACCCGTTTTCTATTTTTCACGATTTTTGAAACTTTTTACGGTTCGAGATTTTTAAAATTTTTTTAGAAATAGTTTTGTCCCCAAATTTGGTAGAGGTGATCCTTGTATTTTTGTTGGCGTGCACAAAAAAATTCAGCTAAAAACTCGAAGTGGAGAAGATTTTGTGACTGTTTGAAAAAAGTGTCCCCATTTCAAACACTTTAATGGCTACTGGCAGCAAACCTATAAAATCTCAAATGCTCTTTAAGGGGGTGTGAGTTCTCAAGGTTTGATGAGGGATAGGGAGCCAATATAAGGGCCAAGTACCAGCACCCATCGCACATCATGTGCGCACACCCCGTCGGCCCCCCAATCGCCGGAACCCCCAATGCCGCCGGTTAGGCTCTCCGGCGATGCTTCGGCGATGCTCCGACGATGGTCCCCCGGGCGAAAAAAATGTGGCACCAGCACATGCCCGAGCCCAGCATGTGCACCGTGGCTCAAAATCTTAGACTAGGAATGAACTTTGTATGCTTAGACATGGAATGAACTCCATATGCCTAAGCCAACCAACGAAACGAGCGTGCGGGCGCTCAACCGGCCAGAGAGGCAGAATGCGCAAGTCGGGGATCGGCCCGATCTCCCCCTGCGTGCTGTCGACCCTGCTGCCACAACCCTCAGTCCGGTCTGATCTTAGACTGGGAATGAACTCCATATGCATAAGTCAAACCACGAAACGAGCGTGCGGGCGTTGAGCCGACCGAAGAGGCATAATGTGCAAGCCGAGGATCGGCCCGATCCCCCTCTGCGTGCTGCCGGTCCCGCTGCCACAACCCTCAGTCGGACTGGGGCTTAGACATGGAATGAACTCCCTATGCCTAAGCCAACCCACGAAACGGGTGTGCGGGCGTTCAGCCGACCGGAGAGGTAGAATGCGTAAGCCAGGGATCGGCTCGGTCCCTACTGCGTGCTGTCGATCTTGCTACCGCAACCCTTGGTCCAGTTCGATCTTAGACTGGGAATGAACTCTGTATGCTTAGACTGGGGATGAACTCCGTATGCCTAAGTCAACCCATAAAACGAGCGTGCGAACGCTCAACAGGCCGGAGAGGCTGGCCGAAGAGGCATAATGCGTAAGTCAGGGATCAGCCCGGTCCCCCTCTGCGTGCTGTCGATACCTCTGTTGGTCCTGCTACCACAACCCTCGGTCCGGCTGGGGCTTAGACATGGAATGAACTCCGTATGCCTAAGCCAACCCATGAAACGAGCGTGCAGGCGCTCAATCGGTCGAAGAGGCAGAATGCGTAAGCCGGGGATCGGCTCAATCCCCCCAACATGCTGTCGATCCTGCTGCTGGTTCTGCTACCGCAACCCTCAGTCTGGTTTGATCTTAGATTGGGAATGAACTCCGTATGCTTAGACATGGAATGAACTTCGTATGCCTAAGCCAACCCATGAAACAAGCATGTGGGCGCTCAGCCGGCCAGAGAGGCAGAATGTGCAAGCTGAGGATCAGCCTGGTCCCCCCTACGTGCTATCGATCCTGCTGGCGCAAGCCTCAGACCGGTCTGATCTTTGACTGGGAATGAACTCCGTATGCCTAAGTCAACCCACGAAACGAGCGTGCAGGCGCTGAGTCGGCCGGAGAGGTATAATGCGCAAGTCGGGTGTCATGAGCCAACCTTGTATAGGTCCATGACAGGGACTTAGATTGCCATAAGCCACCCATGTATAGGGCCATGGCCGGGTAGATCCCTTGTGCTAGGAAAAGTGTCCCCATTTCAAACATTGTACTGGTTACTGGTAGCATAGCTCTAAAATTCTAAGGCTCTTTAGGGGGTGAGCAGGGAGCATAGTGTTGGGCTATCTCACCAGTTGCTATGCGAGCCTTGGCCACCCACCAAGGGCTACCCCCTGGCCCTGATGATGGTGGGAGGTCCCGATGTATGATTCTCGACTATAATAAAACTCACCCCGATTGAATGTCCTGATTGTTGCCTCGATGTGTTTTTCTTTTTCTCGATGTGAATATGCCTTCTTGTGTGTGTGCTTGAGATCGATCTCGATATATTGTGTCTTATTGTGAATGCTTGGGACTAACCATGGCTTATGGTTTTTTGTTCAGATATCAATCTATTGAAGGCTAACTTGGTTGGGAGCGCCCATTCAAGTGCTGCACGGTCTATTGCTTGCTGAGAGAAAGCTTAGTCTGTGACATGTGGTATCAGAGCATGGTTGAGAAGTGCTAGAAAAATGGATGAGATGGCCACAAGTGGTGGACCCAATCATCAACAGAGAATTGAGGAACTTGAGGCCGCGGTGGCCACAATGAAAACTCATATGGCGACTAAAGATCGAGTGAGGGAGATCGAGACAACCCAGCGAGAGTTGTCCGATACTCTCCACAACATGAGCGAAGAGGCTAGAGATGCCTTGAACATTCTCCAAAAGGAGTTTGAGGAGCTCAGAGCATAGGTGAGCATCCTACAAATGGCTATGGCCAGATCGGGGTCGAGCTCGATGGAAAGGGGAAAAAGGCCCAAGGTGCCGGAGCCTCGATGCTATGAGGGGGCAAAGGATGCTAAGGAACTTGAAAATTTCTTGTTTGACATAGAGCAGTACTTCTAAGCTGTACACACGGATTCAGACAAAGACAAGGTAGCAATGGCATCGATGTACCTCACAGGGGATGCCAAGCTGTGGTGGCACTCCAAGTTTGTCGATGATGAGTGCCCGATTAAGACTTGGATGGATCTGAAGCGAGAATTGAAAAACCAATTTTTCCTTGAGAATGTGGAGTATATGGCTCGAAGGAGACTTCAAGAATTAGTGCAAACAGGAATGGTGCGAGAGTTTGTAAGGAGTTTTTCTACCCTGATGTTGGATATTTGAGACATGTCTAAAAAGGACAAGATGTTCTATTTTCTTGAGGCCTCAAGCCTTGGAAGAGGACAGAACTACAAAGGCAGAAAAGTGCACGATGTGGCCACGGCCATGGCTGCAGCTAAACGTCTCCACGATTACAATGATGGCTCTTCAAAATGAAAAAATCCTCCATCAGCTGCCAGTAGCTTCAACTTTAGGAGTGGGGGAAAGATAACCAAGTTGGACCAGCCCTTCAGTGAGGGATCAGACAGGAGGTCCTTTGGTCGAGATAGTACCCAACCCAAGACAAGCAACGCAGGGATTTTCAAGCCTAGGCAACTGCTAGCTTGCTTTCTTTGCAAGGGGCCGCATCGGGTGGCTGAATGCCCGCATAGGGGAGCCCTTAATGCCTTAAGGACCTTGTCTCAAGAGTTCGTAAAAGTGCCAGAGAGCGTTGAAGAAGCTGAAGAGGAGGCAGCCAGGATGGGTTCAATAAGGTTCCTCAATGCCCTCCGCACC
Source organism: Durio zibethinus (assembly GCF_002303985.1). The sequence goes on along the minus strand of NW_019167826.1, from coordinate 30,665,636 downwards.
CAATTGAACACTATAAAGAAAGAGCAGAGTAGAGGCTTGATGTATGTGAACTTGACGATCAATGAGAAAGCCACTAAGGCTATGGTGGATACGGGTGCAACTGACACTTTCATCACACCAAAAAAGCAAAAAGGTGTGGTCTTCAGATTAGTAAAGACTGTGGACGAATGAAGGTGATCAACTCACCAGCCTTTACGATCAGTGGAAGCTCCAAGAGTATGACAACCCGATTAGGGCCATGGGAAGGGAAGTTAGACTTTACAGTTTCCCCCATGGATGACTTTGATGTTGTTCTCAGATTGGACTTCATGATGTTGGCTCAGGTCATCCCTATCCCCGTCGCTAGCTGTTTGTTGTTCTTAGGGGAAAACCCATGTGTGGTGCCAGCCAACATCTTACCAAAGAGTGGGAAGAAAATGATTTCAGCTTTGCAGTTCAAGAAAGGGGTAAAGAGAGGGGAACCCTCCTTTGTGGCTGTGTCGATCTACAAAGAAGGGTTGAAAGTAGAACCAATACCTGATGGTGTGGGAAAAGTGTTGGAAGAATTCAAAGAGGTGATGCCAGAGATGTTGCCTAAGGTTCTACCCCCTCGACGAGCAGTGGACCATGAAATTGAGCTCTCTCAGGAGCAAAACCCCCTGCTAGAGCTCCTTACTGCATGGCCCCACCAGAGTTGGCCGAACTAAGAAAATAGTTAGATGAGCTATTACAAGTCGGGTTCATCAGACCATCAAAGGCTCCTTTCGGAGTGCCAGTGCTATTTCAGAAGAAGCATGATGGAAGTTTGCGATTATGTGTTGACTACAGGGCCCTGAACAAAGTCACCGTAAGAAACAAATATCCCATCCCCCTTATAGCAGACTTGTTTGATCAATTGAGCTAGGTCAAGTACTTCTCCAAATTAGACCTGAGATCTGGCTACCATCAGGTCAGAATTGTTGAGGGAGATGAGCCAAAAACCACTTGTGTGACACGGTATGGTGCATTTGAATTTCTTGTTATGCCCTTTGGACTGACCAATGCTCCTGCCACATTTTGTACATTGATGAATCAGGTATTCCATGACTACCTAGACAAATTTATAGTCATTTATTTAGACGATATAGTGGTATATAGCTCCACCTTGGAAGAACATCAAGAACACCTACGCCAGGTACTTCAAAGATTACAGGACCACCAGTTATACATAAAAAAGGAGAAGTGTGCATTTGCTCAGACCCAAATCCATTTTCTCGGTCACATTGTCGAACGTGGCCACATTCGAATGGGCATGGAAAAGGTTAGGGCCATCAAGGAGTGGACAACACCGAAGAACGTTAGTGAGCTCCGCTCATTTTTGGGACTAGCCAACTATTATAGAAGGTTTGTGGAAGGGTACTCTCGCAAGACCACGGCCCTCACGGAGCTATTAAAGAAGGAGCATAAATGGTGTTGGACGAGTGAGTGCCAAGAGGCCTTCGAGGGATTGAAAGATGCTATTATGAAGGATCCCATCTTAGCTCTCCCTGATATTGAAAAGCCTTTCGAAGTTCAGATGGATGCATCTAATTTTGCTATTGGAGAAGTGCTTTTGCAACAACATCAATCGGTAGCGTTTGAAAGTAGGAAGCTAAGTGAAGCTGAAAGGAATATACGGCCCAAGAAAAAGAACTCCTGGTGGTGGTTCACTGCTTGAGGGCTTGGCGGCATTACTTGTTGGGTTCACACTTTGTTGTGAAGACAGACAATGCAGCCGTTAGCCATTTTCTCACCCAACCAAGGCTTACGGCAAAACAAGCTAGGTGGCAGGAATTTTTAGCGAAGTTTGACTTTTGTTTTGAGCACACCGCTGGAAAGACCAATCAAGTGGCCGATGCATTGAGCAGGCGAGCAGATTTAGTAGCCCTTAGAAGAATTGCCCCAATGGCGGCTAGCAGAGCCACTACAGACATTCACAAGTTGATTGGAGATCACTTAGGGAAGGACCCGCAAGCTTGTGCCATCCTGAAGCTAGTGGAAGAAGGGAAGTCCAAGTACTTCTGGCAAGAAAATGGGATTTTATGGACCAAGGGGCCTCGAGTGTTTGTGCCAAGAGTAGAAGGTCTGAGACAAATGCTGATGAGGGAATGTCATGACACACCATGGGTGGGACACCCGGGCTGGCAATGCACTTTGGTGTTATTGAAACAGGGATACTATTGGCCTCACATGCGACAAGATGTGATGGACTATACGAAGACTTGCCTCATTTGCCAACAAAACAAGGTTGAAAGAAGGAAACCTGCAGGCATGCTTGAACCACTACCAGTACCCACCAAACCATGGGAAAGCCTCTCCCTCGATTTAATTTTAAGCCTACCTAAGGTTGGTGACCTTGGAGCCATTTTTGTGGTGATTGACCGGTTCTCTAATGCTGCCACAACCCTCGGTCCGGCTGGGGTTTAGACATGGAATGAACTCCGTATGCCTAAGCCAACCCACGAAACGAGCATGCGGGTGCTCAACCGACCGGAGAGGCAGAATGCGCAAGCCACGGATCGGCCCGGTTTACCCCTGCGTGCTGTCGATCCTGTGCTGGTCCTGCTGCCGTAACCCTCGGTCTCGATCCAATCTTAGACTAGGAATGAACTCCGTATGCTTAGACATGGAATGAACTCCGTATGACTAAGCCAACCCTCAAAACGAGCGTGCAGGCGCTCAACCGGCCGGAGAGGCAGAATGCACAAGCTGGGGATCGACCCGGTCCCCCCTACGTGCTATCGATCCTGCTGCCGCAACCCTCGGTCCGGTCCGATCTTAGATTGGGAAAGAACTCCATATGCCTAAGTCAACCTACAAAACGAGCGTACGGGCATTGAGCTGGCCGAAGAGGCATAATGCGCAAGCCGAGGGTCGACCCGATCCCACTCTGCATGCTACCGGTCTCACTGCCACAACCCTTGGTCCAGCTGGGGCTTAGACATGGAATGAACTCCCTATGCCTAAGCCAACCCATGAAACGGGAGTGCGGCTGCTCAACCGACCGGAGAGGCAGAATGCGCAAGCTAGGGATCGGTCCGGTCCCCCTTGGGCGCTGTCGATCTTACTGTCGCAACCCTCGGTCCGATTTGATTTTAGATTGGGAATGAACTCAGTATGCTTAGACTGGGGATGAACTCTGTATGCCTAAGTCAACCCACGAAATGAGAGTACGGATGCTCAGTCGACCAGAGAGGCAGGATGCGTAAGCCGGGGATCGAACGGGTAGTAGGTGGGTTCAAGCACATCTTCATATTTCTACCATGCCAATGCCATTTTTATGGCTTGTAAATTCATACAATGGTCCCCTAAGCCTTCATGTGAAGTTTCGTGGCAAGACGACCCATTTTTTATTTTTTCACGATTTTTAAAACTTTTTACGGTTAGGGATTTTTTAAAATTTTTTTGGAAAGGGTTTTGTCCCCAAATTTGATAGAGGTGATCCTTGTATTTTTCTTGGCATGCAAAAAAAAATGCAGCTAAAAACTCGTAGTGGAGAAGATTTTGTGACCATTTCAAAAAAAGTATCCCCATTTCAAACACTTTAATGGCTACTGGCAGCAAACCTATAAAATCTCAAATGCTCTTTAAGGGGGTGTGAGTTCTCAAGGTTTGATGAGGGATAGGGGCCAATATAAGGGCCAAGTACCAGCACCCATTGCACATCATCTGCGCACACCACGTCGGCGCCCCAATCACCGGAAACCCCCAATGCCGTCGGTTAGGCTCTCCGACGATGCTCCGACGATGGTGCCTCGGGTGAAAAAAATGCGGCACCAGCACATGCCCGAGCCCAGCATGTGCACCGTGGCTCAAAATCTTAGACTGGGAATGAACTCCGTATCCTTAGAAATGGAATGAACTCCGTATGCCTAAGCTAACCCACGAAACGAGCGTGCGGGTGCTCAGCCGATCGGAGAGGCAGAATGCGTAAGCCGGGGATCGGTCTGATCCCCCCTGCATGCTGTTGATCCTACTACCAGGGATCAGTCACAACCAAGGGATCAGCCGCAACCCTCGGTCTGATCCAATCTTAGACTGGGAATGAACTCCGTATGCATAAGTCAACCCATGAAACGAGCGTGCGGGCACTGAACCGGCCGAAGAGGCATAATGCGCAAGCCAGGGATCAGCCCAGTCCCCCTTTTCATGCTGCTGGTCCCGTTGCCACAACAGTCAGTCTGGCTGGGGCTTAGATATGGAATGAACTCACTATGCCTAAGCCAACCCACGAAACGGGGCATGCGAGCGCTCAATCGACTGAAAAGGCAGAATGCGCAAGCCTAGGATCGACCCGCTCCATCCTGTATGCTGCGATCCTGTTACTGCAACCCTCGGTCTGATCTGATCTTAGACTGGGAATGAACTCCGTATGCTTAGACTGGGGATGAACTCCGTATGCCTAAGTCAACCCACGAAACGAGTGTGCGGGCGCTCAGCCGACTGGAGAGGCATAATCCGTAAGCCAGGGATCAGCTCGGTACCCCTCTACATGCTACCGATCCAGCTGTCAGTCCTGCTACCACAACCCTCGGTCCGATTGGAGCTTAGACATGGAATGAACTTCGTATGCCTAAGCCAACCCATGAAATGAGCGTGCGGGCGCTCAGCTGGCTAGAGAGAGAGAATGCACAAGTCGAGGATCGGCTTGATCCCTTCCTGCGTGCTGCCGATCCTGCTGCTGGTCCTACTGCCGCAACCTCAGTCCGATCTGATCTTAGATTGGGAATGAACTCCATATGCTTAGACATGGAATGAACTTCGTATGCCTAAGCCAACACACGAAACGAGCATACGGGCGCTTAGTCGGCTAGAGGGGCTGGTCGGAGAGGCAGAATGCACAAGCCGGGGATCGACCCGGTCCCCTTTGCGTGCTGCCAATCCTGCTGCTGGTCCTGCTGTCGTAACCCTCGATCTGGTCTGATCTTAGACTGGGAATGAACTCCGTAAGCTTAGACATGGAATGAACTCTGTATGCCTAAGCCAACCCACGAAACGAGCATGTGGGCGCTCAACCGACTGGAGAGGTAGAATGCGCAAGTCACGGATCAGCCTGTCCCCTTCTACTTTCTGTCGGTCCCGCTGCCACAACCCTCGGTCTGGCCGGGGCTTAGACATGGAATGAACTCACTATGCCTAAGCCAACCCACAAAACGGGCATACGGGTTCTCAGCCGGTCGGAGAGGCATAATGCGCAACTTGGGGATCGGCCCGGTCCCCCCTACGTGCTACCGATCCTGCTGCCACAACCCTCTGTCCAGTTTGATCTTAGACTGGGAATGAACTCCATATGCTTAGACTGGGGATAAACTCTGTATGCCTAAGTCAACCCATGAAACGAGCGTGTGGGTGCTCTTCTAGTCGGACAGGTCGGTCGAGAGGCAAAATGCTGCTGATCCTGCTGCTGGTCTTGCTGCCGTAACCCTCGGTCCGGTCTGATCTTAGACTGAGAATGAACTTCGTATGCTTAGACATGGAATGAACTCCGTATGCCTAAGCCAACCCACGAAATGAGCGTGCGGGTGCTCAGTCGGCCGGAAAGGCGGAATGCACAAGCCGGGGATCGGCCCGATCCCCCTCTGCGTTCTGTCGGTCCTGCTGCCACAACCCTCGATCCGACTGGGGCTTAGACATGGAATGAACTCCCTATGCCTAAGCCAACCCATGAAACGGGCGTACGGGCGCTCAGTCGGCCGAAGAGGCAGAATGCGCAAGCCGGGGATCGACCCGGTCCCTCTACATGCTGTCGATCTTGCTGTCGCAACCCTCGGTCCGATTCGATCTTAGACTGGGAATGAACTCCGTATGCTTAGACTAAGGATGAACTCCGTATGCCCAGGTCAACCCACGAAAAAAGCATACAGGTGCTCAGCCGATCGGAGAGGCCGGCTGGAGAGGTAGAATGCAAAAGTTGGGGATCGACCCGGTCCCCCCTGCGTGCTGCCGATCCTATTACTGGTCATACTGTTGCAACCCTCGGTCCGATCTGATCTTAGATTGGGAATGAACTTTGTATGCTTAGACATGGAATGAACTCCGTATGCCTAAGGCAACCCACGAAACGTGCGTGCGGGCACTCAGTCCCCCTTACGTACTGTCGATCCTACTACCGTAACCCTCAGTTCGGTCTGATCTTAGACTAGGAATGAACTCCGTATGCCTAAGTCAACCCACGAAACGAGCGTTCGGGTGCTGAGCCGATCGGAGAGGCATAATGCGCAAGCCGGGGTTCGGCTCGGTACCCCTCTGCGTGCTGCTGGTCCCGTGCCACAACCCTCGATCCGGTTGGGGCTTAGATATGGAATGAACTCCCTATGCCTAAGCTAACCCACGAAACGGGCGTACGGGCACTCAGCCAACCGGAGAGGCAGAATGCACAAGCCAGGGATCAGCCTGATCCACCTTCCGTGCTATCAATCCTACTGCCGTAACCCTCGATCCGATCTTAGACTGGGAATGAACTCCATATGCTTAGACTGGGGATGAACTACGTATGTCTAAGTCAACCCATGAAACAAGTGTACGGGCGCTCAGCCGGCTGGAGAGGCATAATGTGGAAGCCGAGGATTAGCCAGATCCCCCTCTACGTGCTGCGATCTCGCTGTCGGTCCTATTGCCACAACCCTCGGTCCGCCTAGGGCTTAGACATGGAATGAACTCCATATGCCTAAGCCAACCCATGAAACGAGTGTGCGGGTGCTTAACCGGTCAGAAAGGCAGAATGTGCAAGCCGAGGATCGACCCGGTCCCCCTCACGTGCTGTCGACCTTGCTGCTGGTCCTGCTGCCATAACCCTCGATCCGGTCCGATCTTAGACTGGGAATGAACTCCGTATGCTTAGACATGGAATGAACTCCGTATGCCTAAGCCAACCCACGAAACAAGCATGCGAGCGCTTTACCGGCCAGAGAGGCAGAATGCAAAAGTCGAGGATTGGCCCGGTTCCCCCTACGTGCTGTCGATCCTGCTATCGTAACCCTCGATCCGATCCAATCTTAGACTGGGAATGAACTCCGTATGCCTAAGTCAACCCATGAAACAAGCGTGCGGGCGCTGAGCCGGCCGGAGAGGCATAATGCGCAAGGCGGGGATCGGCCCGATCCTCCTCTGCGTACTGCCACTCCCGCTGCCACAACTTTCAGTCCGACTGGGACTTAGACATGGAATGAACTCCCTATGCCTAAGCCTACCCACGAAATGGGCGTACGGGTGCTCAGCCGGCCAGAGAGACAGAATGAGCAAGTCGAGGATCGATCCGGTCCCCCCTACGTGCTACCGATCTTACTGCCGCAACCCTCGGTCCAATCCAATCTTAGACTAGGAATGAACTTCGTATGCTTAGACTGGGATGAACTCTGTATGCCTAAGTCAACCAAAAAATGAACGTGCGGATGCTCAGCCGACTAGAGAGGTAGGATGCGCAAGCCGAGGATCGAACAGATGGTAGGTGGGTTTAAGCACATCTCCATATTTCTATTGTGCCAATGCCATTTTTATATCTTGTAAATTCATACAATGGTCCCCTATGCCTTCATGTGGAGTTTCGTGAGAAGACGACCCGTTTTCTATTTTTCATGATTTTTGAAACTTTTTGCGGTTCAGATTTTTTAAAATTTTTTTAGAAATAGTTTTATCCCCAAATTTGGTAGAGGTGATTCTTGTATTTTTGTTGGCATGCACAAAAAAATTCAGCTAAAAACTCAAAGTGGAGAAGATTTTGTGATTGTTTGAAAAAAGTGTCCCCATTTCAGACACTTTAATGGGTACTGGCAGCAAACCTATAAAATCTCAAATGCTCTTTAAAGGGGTGTGAGTTCTCAAGGTTTGATGAGGGATAGGGGGCCAATATAAGGGCCAAGTACCAGCACCCATCACACATCATGTGCGCACACCCCCCGACCCCCCCAATCATCGGAACCCGCAATGCCGCCTGTTAGGCTCTACGGCGATGCTCCGGTGATGGTGCCTCGGGCAAAAAAAATTTGCCACCAGCACACGCCCGTGCCCAGCATGTGCACCGTGGCTCAAACTCTTAGACATCGAATGAACTCCATATGCTTAGACATGGAATGAACTCCGTATGCCTAAGCCAACCCACAAAACGAGTGTGCGGGCGCTCAGCCGGTCGGAGAGGTAGAATGCGCAACCCGAGGATCGGCTCGATCCCCCTCTACGTGCTACCGATCCCGCTGCCACAACCCTCGGTCCATGCTATCGATCCTACTACCGCAACCCTCGATCCGATTCGATCTTAGACTGGGAATGAACTCCGTATGCTTAGACTGGGGATGAACTCCGTATGCCTAAGTCAACCCACGAAACAAGCGTGCGGGTGCTCAACCGGTCGGAGAGGCCAGCCGGAGAGGTAGAATGCGCAAGCCAAGGATCGGCCCAGGCCCCCTACATGCTTCTGATCCTGCTGCTGGTCCTGCTACCGCAACCCTTAGTCCGGTTCGATCTTAGATTGGGAATGAACTCTGTATGCTTAGACATGGAATGAACTCCGTATGCCTAAGCCAACCCACGAAACGAGCGTGCGGGTGCTCAGTTGGCTGGAGAGGTAGAATGCACAAGCCGGGGATCAACTTGGTTCCCCCCTGCGTGCTGTCGATCCTGCTACCACAATCCTCGGTCCATTCTTAGACTGGGAATGAGCTCCGTATGCCTAAAACAAACCACGAAACGAGCGTTCGGGCGCTGAGCCAGCCGGAGAGGCATAATACGCAAGCCAGTGATCGGCTCGGTCCCCCTCTGTGTGCTGTCCGGTCTTCATCGCCATAACCCTCAGTTCGACTGGGGCTTAGACATGGAATGAACTCCCTATGCCTAACCCAACCCATGAAACGGGCGTGCGGGCACTCAGCCGACCGGAGAGGCAGAATGCGCAAGTAGGGATCGACCCAATCCCCCCTGCGTGCTACCGATCCTACTGCCGTAACCCTCGATCCGATTCGATCTTAGAATGGAATGAACTCTGTATGCTTAGACATGGAATGAACTCCGTATGCCTAAAAGCCAACCCATAAAATGAGCGTGCGGTGCTCAGTCAGTCGGAGAGGTAGAATGCGCAAGCCAGGGATCGGCCCGATCCCCCTGCGTGCTGTCGATCCTACTGTCGCAATCTTCGATCTGATCTTAAATTGGGAATGAGCTCCATATGCCTAAGACAACCCACGAAATGAGCATTCCGACGTTGAGCCAGCCAGAGAGGCATAATGCGCAAGTCGATGATCGGCTCGGTCCCCCTCTGCGTGCTATCGGTCTCGTTGCCACAAACCTCGGTCTGGCTAGGGCTTAGACATGGAATGAACTCCCTATGCCTAAGCCAACCCATAAAATGGGCGTGTGGGTGCTCAGTCGATCGGAGAGGCAGAATGCGCAAGTCGAGGATCAGCTCGGTCCCCCCTGGGTGCTGCCAATCCTACTGCCGCAACCCTCAGTCTGATTCGATCTTAGACTGGGAATGAAGTCCATATGCTTAGACTGGGGATGAACTCCGTATGCCTAAGTCAACCCACGAAATGGGCGTACAACCGCTAAGCCGATCGGAGAGGCATAATGACAAGTCGGGGATCAGCCTGATCCCTCTCTGTGTGCTGTCGATCCCACTACTGGTCCTACTGCCACAATCATTGATCTGACTAGGGCTTAGACATGGAATGAACTTCCTTATGCCTAAGCCAACCCATGAAACGGGTGTGCGGGCGCTCAGCCGGTCGGAGAGGCAGAATGCGCAAGTCAGGGATCAGCCCGGTCCCCCTGCATGCTGCTGATCTCGCTGCCGCAACCCTCACTCCGATCCAATCTTAGACTGGGAATGACCTCCGTATGCTTAGACTGGGGATGAACTCCGTATGCCTAAGTCAACCCATGAAACGAGCATGCAGGTGCTCAGCCGACCGGAGAGGCATTATGCACAAGTCAGGGATCAACTCGATCCCCCTCTGCGTGCTACCGATCCTGCTACCGATCCTGCTGCCACAACCCTTGATGCGACTGGAGCTTAGACATGGAATGAACTACGTATGCCTAAGCCAACCTACAAAACGAGCGTACGGGCGCTCAACCGGCCGAAAAGGTAGAATGCGTAAGTCGGGGATCGGTCCGATCCCCTCTGCGTGCTACCAATCCTGCTGCTGGTCCTACTGCTGCAACCCTCGATTCAAACCAATCTTAGACTGGGAATGAACTCCGTATGCTTAGAAATGGAATGAACTCCATATGCCTAAGCCAACCCACGAAACGAGCGTGCAGGCGCTCAGTCGACCGGAGAGGCAGAATGCATAAGTCGAGGACCGACCCGATCCCCCCCTGCGTGCTATCGATCCTGCTACTGCAACCCTCGGTTCGGTCTGATCTTAGACTGGGAATGAACTCTGCATGCCTAAGTCAACCCACGAAATGAGCGTGCGGGCGCTGAGCCGATCGGAGAGGCATAATACGCAAGCTGAGGATCGATCTGATCCCCCTCTGCGTGCTGTCGGTCTCGCTGCCACAACCTTCAGTTCGGTTGGGGCTTAAACATGGAATGAACTCCCTATGCCTAAGCCAACCCACGAAATGGGCATGCGGGGGCTCAACCAGTCGGAGAGGCAGAATGCGCAAGCCAGGGATCGGTCTGGTCCCTCCTGCGTGCTGCCGATCTTACTGTCGCAACCCTCGATCCAATTTGATCTTAGACTGGGAATGAACTTCGTATGCTTAAACTGGGGATGAACTTCATATGCCTAAGTCAACCCTTGAAACGAGCGTGCGGACGCTCAACCGACCAGAGAGGCAGGATGCGCAAGCCGAGGATCGAACGGGTGGTAGGTGGGTTCAAGCACATCTCCATATTTCTGCCATGCCAATGCCATTTTTATATCTTGTAAATTCATAGAATGGTCCCCTACGCCTTCATGTGAAGTTTCATGACAAGACGACCTGTTTTCTATTTTTCATGATTTTTGAAACTTTTTACGGTTCGGGATATTTTAAAATTTTCTTAGAAATAGTTTTGTCACCAAATTTGGTAGAGTTGATCCTTGTATTTTTGTTGGCATGCACAAAAATATTCAACTAAAAACTCAAAGTGGAGAAGATTTTGTGACCGTTTGAAAAAAGTGTCCCCATTTCAGACACTTTAATGGCTACTGGCAGCAAACCTATAAAATCTCAAATGCTCTTTAAGGGGGTGTGAGTTCTCGAGGTTTGATAAGGGATAGGGGCCCAATATAAGGGCCAAATACCAGAACCCATTGCACATCATGTGCGCACACCCCCCGGCTCCCCCAATCATCGGAACCCCTAATGTCGTCGGTTAGGCTCTCTGATGATGCTCCGACAATGGTGCCCCAGGCGAAAAAAATTGGGCACTAGCACATGCCCGAGCCCAGCATGTGCACCATGGCTCAACCTCTTAGACTAGGAATGAACTCCGTATGCTTAGACATTGAATGAACTCCGTATGCCTAAGCCAACCCACGAAACGAGCATGCGGGTGCTCAGTCGATCGGAGAGGCAGAATGCGCAACCCGGGGATCGACCCAGTCCCCCCCTTCATGCTATCGATCCTGTTGTCACCCTTAGTTTGGTCCAATCTTAGACTGGGAATGAACTCCGTATGCCTAAGTCAACCCACGAAATGAGCGTGCGGGCGCTCAACCAACCGGAAAGGCAGAATGCCCAAGCCAGGGATCGGCCCGGTCCCCTCTACATGCTGTCGGTCCCGCTGCCACAACCCTCGGTCTGGCTGGGGCTTAGACATGGAATGAACTCCCTATGCCTAAGCCAACCCACGAAACGGGGGTGCAGGCACTCAGTTGGCCAGAGAGGCAGAATGTGCAAGCCGGGGATCGACCCGGTCCCTCCTGCGTGCTGCCGATTCTGCTGTCGCAACCCTCGGTCCGGTTCGATCTTAGACTAGAAATGAACTTTATATGCTTAGACTGGGATGAACTCTATATGCCTAAGTCAACCCACAGAACGAGCGTGCGAGCGCTCAGTCGACCAGGGAGGCAGGATGCGTAAGCCGGGGATCGAACGGGTGGTAGGTGGGTTTAAGCACATCTTCATATTTCTGCCAAGTCAATGCCATTTTTCTGGTTGTAAATTCATACAATGGTGCCCTAAGCCTTCATGTGAAGTTTCGTGGCAAGACGACCCGTTTTCTATTTTTCACGATTTTGGAAACTTTTTGCGGTTCGAGATTTTTTAAAATTTTTTACAAAGAGTTTTGTCCCCAAATTTGGTAGAGGTGATCCTTGTATTTTTTTTGGCATGCACAAAAACATTCAGCTAAGAACTCAAAGTGGAGAAGATTTTGTGACCGTTTGAAAAAAGTGTCCCCATTTCAGACACTTTAATGACTACTGGCAGCAAACCTATAAAATCTCAAATGCGCTTTAAGGGGGTGTGAGTTCTCGAGGTTTGATGAGGGATAGGGGCCCAATATAAGGACCAAGTACCAGCACCCATTGCACATCATGTGCGCACACCCCCGGCCCCCCCGAATCGTCGAAACCCCTAATGCCACCGGTTAGGCTCTTCGGCGATACTCCGGCGATGGTGCCCCGGGCAAAAAAAAATTTGGCACTAGCACATGCCTAAGCCCAGCATGTGCACCAAGGCTCAAACTCTTAGACTGGGAATCAACTCCGTATGCTTAGACATGGAATGAACTCCGTATGCCTAAGCCAACCCATGAAACGAGCGTGCGGGCGCTCAGCCGGTCGGAGAGGCAGAATGCACAACCGAAGGATCAGCCCGATCCCCCTCTTCGTGCTATCGATCCTGCTGTCACCCTCGGTTTGGTCTGATCTTAGATTGGGAATGAACTCCGTATGCCTAAGTCAACCCACGAAACGAGCGTACGGGCGCTCAGCCGATCGGAAAGGCAGAATGCACAAGCCAGGGATTGGCTCGGTCCCCCTCTATGTGCTGCCAGTCCCATTGCCACAACCCTCGGTCTTGCTGGGGCTTAGACATGGAATGAACTCCCTATGCCTAAGCCAACCCACGAAACGGGGGTGCAGGCGCTCAGTCGATCGGAGAGGCAGAATGCGCAAGCCGGGGATCGACCCGGTCCCTCCTGCGTGCTGTCGATTCTGCTGTCGTAACCCTCAGTTCGGTCTGATCTTAGATTGGAAATGAACTTCGTATGCTTAGACTGGGATGAACTTCGTATGCCTAAGTCAACCCACGGAACGAGCGTGTGGGCGCTCAACCGATCAGGGAGACAGGATGCGCAAGGCGGGGATCGAACGGGTGGTAGGTGGGTTCAAGCACATCTTCATATTTCTGCCATGCAAATGCCATTTTTATGACTTGTAAATTCATAGAATGGTCCCCTAAGCCTTCATGTGAAGTTTCGTGGCAAGACGACCCATTTTCTATTTTTCATGATTTTTGAAACTTTTTTCGGTTTGGGATTTTTTAAAAAGTTTTTAGAAAGAGTTTTGTCCCCAAATTTGGTAGAGATGATCCTTGTATTTTTGTTGGCATGCATAAAGAAATTCAGCTAAAAACTCGAAGTGGAGAAGATTTTGTGACCGTTTGAAAAAGTGTCCCCATTTCAAACACTTTAATGGCTACTGGCCGCAAACCTATAAAATCTAAAATGCTCTTTAAGGGGGTGTGAGTTCTCGAGGTTTGATGAGGGATAGGGGGCCAATATAAGGGCCAAGGACCAGCACCCATCACACACCATGTGCGCACACCCCCCGGCCCCCCCAATCGTCGGAACCCCCAACGCCGACGGTTAGGCTCTCCGGCGATGCTCCGGCGATAGTGCCCCTGGCGAAAAAAATTCCACACCAACACATGCCCGAGCCCAGTATGTGCACCGTGGCTTAAAATCTTAGACTGGGAATGAACTCCATATGCTTAGACATGGAATGAACTCCGTATGCTTAGACATGGAATGAACTTCGTATGCCTAAGCCAACCCACGAAATGACCGTGCGGGCGTTCAGTCGACTGGAGAGGCAGAATGCACAAGCTGGGGATCAGCCCGATCCCCCCTGTGTACTGTTGATCCTGCTACCACAACCCTTAGTCTGGTCCAATCTTAGACTAGGAATGAACTCTGTATGCATAAGTCAGGGCACTGAGTCGGTCGAAGAGGCATAATGCGTAAGCCATGGATTGACCTAGTCCCCCTCTGTGTGCTGTCGGTCTAGCTGCTACAACCCTCGGTCCAGCTAGGGCTTCGACATGGAATGAACTCCCTATGCCTAAGCCAACCCATGAAACGGGCGTGCGGGCGCTCAGCCGCCGGAGAGGCAGAATGCATAAGCTGGGGATCGACCCAGTTCCCCCTGCGTGCTACCGATCCTACTGCCGCAACCCTCGGTTTGGTCTGATCTTAGACTAGGAATGAACTCTGTATGCTTAGACTAGGGATGAACTCCGTATGCTTAGACTAGGGATGAACTCCGTATGCCTAAGTTAACCCATGAAACGAGCATGTGGGTGTTCAGCCGACCAGAGAGGCAGGATGCGTAAGCTGAGGATCGAACGGGTGGTAGGTGGGTTCAAGTACATCTTCATATTTCTACCATGCCAATGCCATTTTTATGGCTTGTAAATTCATACAATGGTCCCTAAGCCTTCGTGTGAAGTTTCGTGGCAAGACGGCGACCCGTTTTCTATTTTTCCTGATTTTGGAAACTTTTTACGGTTCGAGATTTTTTAAAATTTTTTTAGAAAGAGTTTTGTCCCCAAATTTGGTTGAGGTGGTCCTTGTATTTTTGTTGGTATGCACAAAAACAATCAGCTAAAAACTCGAAGTGGAGAAGATTTTGTGACCGTTTGAAAAAAGTGTCCCCATTTCAGACACTTTAATGACTACTGGCAGCAAACCTATAAAATCTCAAATGCCCTTTAAGGGGGTGTGAGTTCTCGAGGTTTCATGAGGGATAGGGGGCCAATATAAGGGCCATGTACCATCACCCATCGTACATCATGTGTGCACACCCCCCGGCCCCCCTAATCGCCAGAACCCCCAATGTCATCGATTAGGCTCTCCGACGATGCTCCGGCGATGGTGCCCCGGGTGAAAAAAATGTGGCACCAGCACATGCTCGAGCCCAGCATGTGCACCGTGGCTCAAAATCTTAGACTGGGAATGAACTCTGTATGCTTAGGCATGGAATGAACTCCGTATGCCTAAGCCAACCCACGAAACGAGCATGCGGGCGCTCAGCCAGTCGGAGAGGCAGAATGTGCAAGCTGAGCATCGACCTGGTCCCCCCTACGTGCTGTCAATCCTGCTGTCCAACCCTCAGTTCAGTTCGATCTTAGACTGGGAATGAACTCTGTATGCATAAGTCAACCCACGAAACAAGCATACGGGCACTGAGCCGGCCGAAGAGGTATAATGCGCAAGCCGGTGATCGACCCAGTCCCCCTCTACGTGCTATCGGTCCCACTGCCACAACCTTCGGTCCGGCTGGGGCGTAGACATGGAATGAACTCCTTATGCCTAAGCCAACCCATGAAATGGGCGTACGGGCTCTCAGCCGGTCGGAGAGGCAGAATGCGCAAGCTGGGGATCGACCCGATCCCCCCAACATGCTGTCGATCTTGCTGTCGCAACCCTCGATCCGATCTGATCTTAGACTGGGAATGAACTCCATATGCTTAGACTGGGGATGAACTTCGTATGCCTAAGTCAACGCACAAAATGAGCGTGCGGACACTCAACCGACTGGAAAGGCCGGTTGGAGAGGCATAATGCGCAAGTCGGGGATCAGCCCGACCCCCCTCTGTGTGCTATTGATCCCGCTGCCAGTCTTGCTTCCACAACCCTCGGTCTGACTGGGGCTTAGACATGGAATGGACTCCGTATGCCTAATCCAACCCATCAAACGAGCATGCAGGTGCTCAGCCGATCGGAGAGGCAGAATACGCAAGCAGGGGATCAGCTCGATCCCCCCTGCGTACTGTCGATCCTGCTGTCGCAACCCTCTGTCCGATCTGATCTTAGACTGGGAATGAACTCCGTATGCTTAGACTGGGGATGAACTCCGTATGCCTAAGTAAACCCACGAAACAAGCGTGCGGGTGCTCAGCCGATCGGAGAGGCATAATGCGTAAGCTAGGGATTAGCCCGGTCCCCCTCTGCGTGCTGTCGATCCCGTTGCCGGTCCTGCTACCACAACCCTAGGTCTGACTGGGGCTTAGACATGGAATGAACTTCGTATGCCTAAGCCAACCCATGAAATGAGCGTGTAGGCGCTCAATCGATCGAAGAGGTAGAATGCATAAATCGAGGATCGACCCGATCCCTCCTACGTGCTACCGATCCTGCTGTTGGTCCTGCTGCCGCAACCCTCGGTCTGGTCTGATCTTAGACTGGAATGAACTCTATATGCTTAGACATGGAATGAACTCCATATGCCAAAGTCGACCCATGAAACGAGCATGCGGCCGTTCAGCCGGTCGGAGAGGCAGAATGTGCAAGTCGGGGATCGACCCGATCCCCCTTACGTGCTGCCGATCCTACTGTCGCAACCCTCGGTCCGTTCCGATCTTAGACTGTGAATGAACTCCATATGTTTAGACTGGGGATGAACTCCGTATGCCTAAGTCAACACACGAAACGAGCGTTCGTGCGCTCAACCGACAAGAGAGGCAGGATGCACAAGCCGGGGATTTAATGGGTGGTAGGTGGGTTCAAGCACATCATCACATTTCTGCCATGCCAATGCCATTTTTATGGCCTGTAAATTCAAACAATGATCCCCTAAGCCTTCATGTGAAGTTTCGTGGCAAGACGACCCATTTTCTATTTTTCACGATTTTCAAAACTTTTTGTGGTGCGGGATTTTTTAAAATTTTTTTAGAAAGATTTTTATCCCCAAATTTTTTCCAGGTGATCTTTATATTTTTGTTGGCATGCACAAAAAAATTCAGCTAAAAACTCAAAGTGGAGAAGATTTTGTGACCGTTTGAAAAAAGTATCCCCATTTCAGACACTTTAATGGCTACTAGCAGCAAACCTATAAAATCTCAAATGCTCTTGAAGGGGTTGTGAGTTCTCAAGGTTTGATGAGGGATAGGAGGCCAATATAAGGGCCAAGTACCAGCTCCCATCGCACATCATGTGCGCATACCCCCCGGCCCCCCCAATCGTCGGAACCCCCAATGTCGTCGGTTAGGTTCTCCGATGATGCTCCGACGATGCTGCCTCAGGTGAAAAAAATGCGGCACCAGCACATGGACGAGCCCAGCATGTGCACCGTGGCTCAAAATCTTAGACTGGGAATGCAATCCATATGCTTAGACATGGAATGAACTCCGTATGCTTAGACATGGAATGAACTCCGTATGCCTAAGCCAACCCACGAAACGTGCGTGCAGGCACTCAGCCGACCGGAGAGGTAGAATGCGCAAGCCGGGGATCGGCCCGGGCCCCCTACGTGCTGTCGATCCTGCTATCACAACCCTCAATTTGGTCCAATCTTAGACTGAGAATGAACTCCATATGCTTAGACTGGGGATGAACTCCGTATGCCTAAGTCAACCGACGAAACGAGTGTATGGGCACTTAGCCGGCCGGAGAGGCATAATACACAAGTCGAGGATTAGCCTGGTCCCCCTCTGCGTGCTGCCAATCCTGCTGTTGGTCTGCTACCACAACACTCGGTCTGGCTGGGGCTTAGACATGGAATGAACTCCGTATGCCTAAGCCAACCCATGAAACGAGCGTGTGGGCGCTCAGCCGGTCGGAGAGGCAGAATGCGCAAGTCGGGGATCGGCCCGATCCCCCCTACGTGCTACCGATCCTACTGCCGCATCCCTCGTTCTGACTGGAGCTTAGACTTGGAATGAACTACCTATGCCTAAGCCAACCGACGAAACGGGAGTGCGGGCGCTCATACAACCGGAGAGGCAGAATGCATAAGCCGGGGATCGACCTGATCCCCTCTGCGTGCTGTCGATCTTGCTATCACACCCCTCGATCTGTAGAGGCCGGTCGAAGATGCATAATGAGCAAGAAAGGGATCAGCCCGATCCCCCTCTGTGTGCTGTCGATCCCACTGCCGGTCCGGCTGCCACAACCCTCGGTCTGACTGGTACTTAGACATGGAATGAACTCCGTATGCCTAAATCAACCCATGAAACGAGCGTGCGGGCGCTAAGTCGATCGGAGAGGCAGAATGCGCAAACTGGGGATTGGCCCAGTCCCCCCTGGGTGCTGTCGATCCTGCTGCCGCAACCCTCGGTCCAGTCCGATCTTAGACTGGGAATGAACTCCGTATGCATAAGTCAACCCATGAAACAAACGTGCGGGCGCTGACCCGGACGAAGAGGCATAATGCGCAAGCCGAGGATCGGCCCGGTCTCCCTCTGTGTGCTGCTAGTCCCACTGCCACAACCCTTGGTCCGGCTGGGGCTTAGACATGGAATGAACTCGCTATGCCTAAGCCAACCCATGAAACGGGCATGCGGGTGCTCACCCGGTCGAAAAGGCAAAATGTGCAAGCCGGGGTGCGGCCTAGTCCCCCCTGCGTGCTATCGATCCTGCTGCCGCAACCCTTGGTCTGGTCCGATCTTAGACTGGGAATAAACTCCGTATGCTTAGATTGGGGATGAACTTCGTATGCCTAAGCCATCCCACGAAACGAACGTGCGGGTGCTCAGCCGACCGGAGAGGCAGAATGCACAAGCCGGGGATCAGTCCGGTCCCTCCTACGTGCTGTCGATCTTGCTACCGCAACCCTCAATCTGGTTTGATCTTAGACTGGGAATGAACTCCATATGCTTATACTGGGGATGAAGTCTGTATGCCTAAGTCAACCCACGAAATGAGCGTGCGGGCGCTCGGCCGACCAAAGAGGCAAGATGCGCAAGCCGGGGATCGAACGAGTGGTAGGTGGGTTCAAGAACATCTTCCTATTTCTGCCATGCCAATGCCATTTTTATGGCTTGTAAATTCATACAATGGTCCCCTAAGCCTTCATGTGAAGTTTCGTGGCAAGACGACCCGTTTTCTATTTTTCATGATTTTTGAAACTTTTTACGGTTCAGGATTTTTTTAAATTTTTTAGAAAGCGTTTTGTCCCCAAATTTGGTAGAGGTGATCCTTTTATTTTTTTTGGCATGCACAAAAAAATTTAGCTAAAAACTCGAAGTGGAGAAGATTTTGTGACCGTTTGCAAAAAGTGTCCCCATTTCAGACACTTTAATGGCTACTGGCAGGAAACCTATAAAATCTCAATGCTCTTTAAGGGGGTGTGAGTTCTCGAGGTTTGATGAGGGATAGGGGCCAATATAAGGGCCAAGTACCAGCACCCATCGCACATCATGTGCGCACACCCTCCCGGCCCCCCAATCGCCGGAACCCCTAATACCGCCGGTTAGGCTCTCCAGCGATGCTCCGACGATGGTGCCCCAAGTGAAAAAAATGCGGCACCAGCACATGCTCGAGCCCAGCATGTGCACCGTCACTCAAAAACTTAGACTGGGAATGAACTCCATATGCTTAGACATGGAATGAACACTGTATGCCTAAGCCAACGCATGAAATGAGCGTGTGGGTGCTCAGCCGGCCGAAAAGGCAGAACGTGCAAGCAAGGAATCAACCCGATCCCCCCTACGTGCTGTCGATCCTGCTATCACAACCCTCGATCCGATCTAATCTTAGACTGGAATGAACTCCGTATGCCTAAGCCAACCCACAAAACCAGCGTGCGGGGGCTGAGTCAGTCGGAGAGGCATAATGCGTAAGCCAGGGATCGACCCGATCCCCCTCTACGTGCTGCCGATCCCGCTGCCGCAACCCTCGGTCCGATTGGGGCTTAGACATGGAATGAACTCCCTATGCCTAGGCCAACCCACGAAACGGGCGTGCGGGCGCTCAGCCGGCCGGAGAGGCAGAATGCATAAGCTGGGGATCGATCTGATCCCCCTACGTGCTGTCGATCCTGCTGCCGCAACTCTCAGTCTGGTTTGATCTTAGACTGGGAATGAACTTCGTATGCTTAGACTGAGGATGAACTCCGTATGCCTAAGTCAACCCACGAAACGAGCGTGCGGGCACTCAGCCGAACAGAGAGGCAGGATACGCAAGTCGGGGATCGAATGGGTGGTAAGTGGGTTCAAGCACATCGTCATATTTTTGCCATGCCAATGCCATTTTTATGGCTTGTAAATCCATACAATGGTCCCCTAAGCCTTCATGTGAAGTTTTGTGGCAAGATGACCCGTTTTCTATTTTTCATGATTTTGAAACTTTTTATGGTTCGGGATTTTTAAAAAATTTTTTAGAAAGACTTTTGTCCCCAAATTTGGTAGAGGTGATCCTTTTATTTTTTTTGGCAAGCTCAAAAAAATTCAGCTAAAAACTCGAAGTGGAGAAGATTTTGTGACCGTTTGAAAAAAGTGTCCCCATTTTAGACACTTTAATTGCTACTGGCAGCAAACCTATAAAATCTCAAATGCTCTTTAAGGGGGTGTGAGTTCTCGAGGTTTGATGAGGGATAAGGGGGCAATATAAGGGCCAAGTACCAGCACCCATCACACATCATGTGCGTACACCCCCTGGTCCCCCCAATCGTCGGAGCCCCCAATGCCACGGTTGGGCTCTCCGACGATGCTCCGGTGATGGTGCCCCGAGCGAAAAAAATGCGGCACCAGCACATGCACAAGCCCAACATGTGCACCGTGGCTCAAAATTTTAGACTGGGAATGAACTTCGTATGCTTAGATAAGGAATGAACTCCGTATGCCTAAGCCAACTCATGAAACGAGCATGCGGGCGCTCAGCCGGCCGGAGAGGCAGAATACCTAAGTCAACACACAAAATGAGCGTGCGGGCACTGAGCCGGTCGGAGAGGCATAATGCACAAGCCGAGGATCGGCCTGGTCCCTCTCTACATGCTAATAGGCCCGCAGCCACAACCCTCAGTCGGGCTGGGGCTTAGACATGGAATGAACACCCTATGCCAAAGCCAACCCATGAAACGGGCGTGCGGGTGCTCAGCCGATTGGAGAGGCAGAATGTGCAAGCCGGGGATCGGTTTGGTCACCCCTGTGTGCTACCGATCCTGCTACCATAACCCTCGACCTGGTCCAATCTTAGACTGGGAATGAACTCCGTATGCTTAGACTAGGGATGAACTCCGTATGCCTAAGTCAACCCACGAAACGAGCGTGCGAACGCTCAGCCAACCAGAGAGGTAGGATGCGTAAGCCGGGGATCGAACAGGTGGTAGGTGGGTTCAAGCATATCTTCATATTTCTGCCATGCCAATGCCATTTTTATGGCTTGTAAATTCATACAATGGTCCCCTAAGCCTTCATGTGAAGTTTCGTGGCAAGACGACCCATTTTCTATTTTTCATGATTTTCAAAACTTTTTGCGGTTCTGAATTTTTTAAAATTTTTTTAGAAAGACTTTTGTCCTCAAATTTGGTAGAGGTGATCCTTGTATTTTTGTTGGTATGCACAACAAAATTCAGCTAAAAAACTCGAAGTGGAGAAGATTTTGTGACCGTTTGAAAAAGGTGTCCCCATTTCAGACACTTTAATGGCTACTGGCAGCAAACCCATAAAATCTCAAATGCTCTTTAAGGGGGTGTGAGTTCTCAAGGTTTGATGATGGATAGGGGGCCAATATAAGGGCCAAGTACCAGCACCCATCACACATCATGTACGCACACCCCCTGGCCCTCCAATGGCCGGAACCCCCAATGCCGTCGGTTAGGCTCTCCGACAATGCTCCAGCGATGGTGCCCTAGGCGAAAAAAAAGTGGCACCAGCACATGCTTGAGCCCAGCATATGCACTATGGCTCAAACTCTTAGACTGGGAATGAACTCCGTATGATTAGACATGGAATGAACTCGGATGCCTAAGCCAACCCATAAAATGAGCGTGCGGGCACTCAGCCGGTTGGAGAGGCAGAATGCACAATACGGGATCGGCTCGGTCCCCTTTGTGTGCTGTCGGTCCCGCTGCCACAACCCTCAGTCTGGTTGGGGCTTAGACATGGAATGAACTCCCTATGCATAAGCCAACCCACAAAACGGGCGTGCAGGTGCTCAGTCGGCCGAAGAGGTAGAATGCGTAAACTGGGGATCGACCCAGTCCCCCCTGCATGTTGCCGATCCTACTGCCACAACCCTCAGTCTGGTCTGATCTTAGATTGGGAATGAACTCCATATGCTTAGACTGGGGATGAACTCCGTATGCCTAGGCCAACCCATGAAACGAGCGTGCCGGCACTCAGCCGGTCGAAAAGACAGAATGTGCAAGCCAGGGATCAGCCCGACCCCCCCTGCATGCTGCTGATCCTGCAGCTGGTACTACTGTCTCAACCCTCGATCTGGTTTGATCTTAGATGGGGAATGAACTCCGTATGCTTAGACATGGAATGAACTCCGTATGCCTAAGCCAACCCACAAAACGAGCGTACGGGTGCTCAGCCGACCGGAAAGGCAGAATGCACAAGCCGGGGACCGGTTTGGTCCTCCCTACGTTCTGTCGATCCTGCTACCACAAGCCTCGGTCTGGTCTGATCTTAGACTAGGACTGAACTCCGTATGCCTAAGTCAAGCCACGAAATGAGCGTTCGGGCGTTGAGCCAGTCGGAGAGGCATAATGCGCAAGTTGGGGATCGGCCTGGTCCCCTTCTGCGTGCTACCAGTCCCGCAGCCACAACCCTCAGTCTAGCTGGGGCTTAGACATGGAATGAACTCCCTATGCCTAAGCCAACCCATGAAATGGGCGTGCGGGTGCTCAACCGGCCGGAGAGGCAGAATGCACAAGCCGGGGATCAATCCGATCCCTCCTGCGTGCTGCTGATCCTACTGCCACAACCCTTGGTCCGGTCTGATCTTAGACTAGGAATGAACTCCGTATGCTTAGACTGGGGATGAACTCCGTATGCCTAAGTCAACCCATGAAACGAGCGTGCAAACGCTCAGCCGACCAGAGAGGCAGGATGCGCAAGCCGGGGATCGAACGGTTGGTAGGTGGGTTCAAGCACATCTTCATATTTCTACCATGCCAATGAAATTTTTATGGCTTGTAAATTCATACAATGGTCCCCTAAGCCTTCATGTGAAGTTTCGTGGCAAGACGACCCATTTTTTATTTTTCATGATTTTCAAAACTTTTTGCGGTTCTGAATTTTTTAAAATTTTTTTAGAAAGACTTTTGTCCCCAAATTTGGTAGAAGTGATCCTTGTATTTTTTTTGCCACGCAAAAAATAATTCAGCTAAAAAATTGAAGTGGAGAAGATTTTGTGATCGTTTGAAAAAAGTGTCCCCATTTCAGACACTTTAATAGCTACTGGCAGGAAACCTATAAAATCTTAAATGCTCTTTAAGGGGTGTGAGTTCTCGAGGTTTGATGAGGGATAGGGGGCCAATATAAGGGCAAAATACCAGCACCTATCGCACATCATACGCGCACACCCCCCGACCCCCCAATCGCTGGAACCCCCAATGCCGTCGGTTAGGCTCTCCGATGATGCTCTGGCGATGGTGCCCTGGGTGAAAAGAATGCGGCACCAGCACATGCCAGAGCCCAGCATGTGCACCATGGCTCAAACTCTTAGACTGGGAATGAACTCCATATGCTTAGACATGGAAGGAACTCTGTATGCCTAAGCCAACCCATGAAACGTGCGTACGGGCTCTCAGTCGGCCGGAGAGGTAGAATGCACAAGCTGGGGATCAGCTCGATCCCCCTCTATGTGCTGTCGGTCCCGCTACCACAACCCTCGGTTCTGTGGGGGCTTAGACATGGAATGAACTCCCTATTCCTAAGCCAACCCATGAAACGAGCGTGCGGGCACTCAGCCGATCGGAGAGGCAGAATGTGCAAGTCGAGGATCAACGTAGTCCCCCCTGCGTGCTGCCAATCCTGCTACCACAACCCTCAGTCTGGTCCGATCTTAGACTGGAATGAACTCCATATGCTTAGACTGGGGATGAACTCCGTATGCCTAAGTCAAACCCATGAAACGAGCGTGCGGGCGCTAAGGCCTAACCGCAGAAGTCATCCGGAGAGGCAGAATACAAAGCCGATGATCGGTCCGGTCCCCCTTACGTGCTACCGATCCTGCCTGCTGGTCCTGCTGTCGCAACCCTCGATCCGGTTTGATCTTAGACTGTGAATGAACTCCATATGCTTAGACATGGAATGAACTCCGTATGCTTAAGCCAACCCATGAAACGAGCGTGGCGGGCACTCAATCGGCCAGAGAGGGTAGAATGCACAAGCCGGGGGACCGGTTTGGTCCCCCCCTACGTGCTATGGATCCTACTACCGCAACCCCTCGATCCAATCTGATCTTAGATGGGAATGAACTCCGTATGCCTAAGTCAACCCACAAAATGAGCGTTGGGCATTGAGCCGGTCGGAGAGGCATAATACGCAAGTCGAGGATCGACCAGTTCCCTTTCTACGTGATACCAGTCCTGCTGCCACAACCCTCAGTCCGGCTGGGGCTTAGACATGGAATGAACTTCGTATGCCTAAGCCAACCCACGAAACAGCGTGCGGGAGCTCAGCCGACCGGGAGAGATAGAATGCCGTAAGCTGGGGATTGGCCTGGTCCTCCCTGCCGTGCTACCGATCCTGCTGTCGCAACCCTCGATTTGATCCGATCTTAGACTGGGAATGAATTTCGTATGCTTAGACTAGGATGAACTCCGTATGCCTAAGTCAACCCATGAAATGAGTGTACGGGCGCTCAGCCGACCGAAGAGGTTCGATCGAAAGGCATAATGCATAAGCCTGGGATCAGTCCGGTCCCCCTCTGTATGCTATCGATCCCGCTACTGGTCCTGCTACCACAACCCTCGATCCGGTTGGGGCTTAGACATGGAATGAACTCTGTATGCCTAACCCAACCCACGAAACGAGCGTGCAGGTGCTCAACGATTGGAAGAGGCAGAATGCGCCAAGCCGGGGATCGACTCGTCCCTCTTGCGGGCCGTCGATCCTACTGTCGCAAACACTCGTCCGGTCTGATCTTAGACTGGGAATGAACTCCGTATGTTAAGTCTGGGGATGAACTTCGTATGCCTAAGCCAACCCACGGAACGAGCGTGCGGGCGCTCAGCCGATTGGAGAGGCCAGAATGCACGAGTCGGGTATCGACATGGTCCCCCCTACATGCTATTGATCCTATTACTGGTCCTGCTATCGCAACCTCAGTCCAGTCCGATCTTAGACTAGGAATGAACTGCGTATGCTTAGACATGGAATGAACTCCTTATGCCTAAGCCAACCCATGAAATGAGCGTGCAGGCTTTCAGTCGGTCGGAGAGGCAGAATGCACAAGCCGGGGACCAGCTCGCTCCCCCCCAGTGTGTTGTCGATCCTGCTACCGTAACCCTCGGTTCAGTCTGATCTTAGACTAGGAATGAACTCTGTTTGCCTAATTCAACACACAAAACAAGCGTGTGGGCACTGAATCGGTCAGAGAGGCATAATGCGTAAGCCGGGGATCAGCTCGGTCCCCCTCTACATGCTACCAGGCCCGCTGCCACAACCCTCAGTCCAGCTGGGGGTTAGACATGGAATGAACTCCCTATGCCAAAGCCAACCCACGAAACGGGCGTACGGTTGCTCAGCCAACCGAGGAGGCAAAATGTGCAAGCTAGGGATCGCTCTAGTCCCTCCTGCGTGCTACCGATCCTGCTACCGCAACCCTCGGT
Organism: Durio zibethinus; assembly: GCF_002303985.1. The sequence continues at coordinate 30,639,981 of NW_019167826.1, read as the reverse complement.
CCGGTCCAATCTTAGACTGGGAATGAACTCCGTATGCTTAGACTAGGTATGAACTCCATATGCTTAGACTGGGTATGAACTCCATATGCCTAAGTCAACCCATGAAACGAGCGTGCGAACGCTCAGCCTACCAGAGAGGCAGGATGTGCAAGTCAGGGATCGAATGGGTGGTAGGTGAGTTCAAGCAGATCTTCATATTTCTGCCATGCCAATGCAATTTATGGCTTGTAAATTCATAAAAATGGTCCCCTAAGCCTTCATGTCAAGTTTCGTGGCAAGACAACCCATTTTTTATTTTTCATGATTTTTGAAACTTTTTATGGTTTGGGATTTTTTAAAATTTTTTAGAAAGACATTTGTCCCCAAATTTGGTAGAGGTGATCCTTGTATTTTTTTTGGCATGCACAAAAAAATTAAGCTAAAAAATCGAAGTGGAGAAGATTTTGTGACCGTTTGAAAAAAGTGTCCCCATTTCAGACTCTTTAATAGCTATTGGCAGCAAACCTATAAAATCTTAAATGCTCTTTAAGGGGGTGTGAGTTCTCAAGGTTTGATGAGGGATAGGGGGCCAATATAAGGGCCAAGTACCAACACCCATCACACATCATGTGCGCACACCCCCCGACCCCCCAATCGTCGGAACCGTCGATTAGGCTCTTCGGGATGCTCCGGCTATGGTGCCCCTGGCGAAAAAAAAATCCGGCACCAGCACATGCTCGAGCCCAACATGTGCACCGTGGCTCAAACTATTAGACTTGGAATGAACTCCGCATGCTTAGACATGGAATGAACTCCAGATGCCTAAGCCAACCCACGAAACGAGCGTGCGGGCATTCAGCCGGCTGGACAGGCAGAATGTGCAAGACGGGATCGACCCGGTCCCCCTCTGTGTGCTACCGGTCCCACTGCCACAACCCTCAGTCTGGCTGGGGCTTAGACATGGAATGAACTCCCAATGCCTAAGCCAACCCACGAAACGGGCGTGCGGGCGCTCAGTTGGCCGGAGAGGTAAAATACGCAAGCCGGGGATCGGCCCGATCCCCCCTGCATGCTAGAGATCTTACTGTCGCAACCCTCGGTCTGGTCTGATCTTAGACTGGGAATGAACTCTGTATGCTTAGACTGGGGATGAACTCTGGATGCCTATGCCAACCCACGAAACAAGCGTGCGGGCGCTCAGACGGTCGGAGAGGCAGGATGCGCAAGCCGGGGATTGGCCTGACCCACCCTGCATGGTGTCGATCCTACTGTTGGTCCTAGTATCGTAACCCTCGGTCTCATCTGATCTTAGATTGGGAATGAACTCCGTATGCCTAAGCCAACCCACAAAATGAGCATACGGGCGCTCAGCCAGTCGGAGAGGCAGAATGCGCAAGCCGGGGACCGGTTTGGTCCCCCCCTTCGTGCTATCGATCATGCTACCACAACCCTCGGTCTGATCTAATCTTAGACTGGGAATGAACTCCGTATGCCTAAGTCAACCCATGAAACTAGTGTTCAAGCGTTGAGCCAACCGGAGAGGCATAATGCGTAAGCCAGGGTTCAGCCCGGTCACCCTCTGCATGCTGCCAGTTTCGCTGCCACAACCCTAAGTCCGATTGGGGGCTTAGACGTGGAATGAACTCCCTATGCCTAAGCCAACCCATAAAACGGGCGTGTAGGCGCTCAACCGGTTGAAGAGGCAGAATGTGCAAGTCAGGGATCAGCTCGGTCCCCCTCCGTGCTGCCGATCCTACTGTCACAACCCTCAGTCCGATCTGATCTTAGACTGGGAATGAACTCTGTATGCTTAGATTGGGGATGAACTTCGTATGCCTAAGTCAACTCATAAAACGAGGGTACGGATGCTCAGCCGACCAGAGAGGTAGGATGCAAAAGCTGGGGATCGAACGGATGGTAGGTGGGTTCAAGCACATCTTCATATTTCTGCCATGCCAATGAAATTTTTATGGCTTGTAAATTCATACAATGGAGAAGATTTTGTGACCGTTTGAAAAAAGTGTCCCCATTTCAGACTCTTTAATAGCTATTGGCAGCAAACCTATAAAATCTTAAATGCTCTTTAAGGGGGTGTGAGTTCTCAAGGTTTGATGAGGGATAGGGGGCCAATATAAGGGCCAAATACCAGCACCAATCGCACATCATGTGCGCACAACCCCACGGCCCCCCAATCGCCAGAACCCCCAATGCCACCGATTAGCCTCTCCAACGATGCATCGTGGCTCAAACTCTTAGACTGGGAATGAACTCCATATGCTTAGACATGGAATGAACTCTGTATGCCTAAGCCAACCCACGAAATGACCGTACGGGTGCTCAGCCGATCGGAGAGGTAGAATGTGCAAGTCAGGGATCGGCCTGGTCCCCCTCTGCATGCTACCGGTCCCACTACCACAACCCTCGGACCGGCTGGGGCTTAGACATGGAATGAACTCCCTATGCCTAAGCCAACCCATGAAACAGGCGTGCGGGCACTCAGTCGACCAGAGACGAGAATGCGTAAGTCGAGGATCGCCCTGGTCCCCTGCGTGTTGCCAATCCGATCGGCAACTCCCTCATGCTGATCGTTAGACTCCGGGAATGAACTTCAGTAAAGCGAGGAGAGCAAAATACGTAAGCGAGGATCGCTCGATCCTCCTGCGTGCTGTCGATCCTGCTATCGCAACCCTAGATCCAATCCGATCTTAGACTGGGAAAGAACTCCGTATGCTTAGACATGGAATGAACTCCGTATGCCTAAGCCAACCCACGAAACGAGCACGCGGGCGCTCAGCCGACCGATGAGGCAGAATACATTAGCCGAGGATCGGTTCGGTCCCCCCTGCGTGCTGTCGATCCTGCTACCGTAACCCTCGGTCCGATCCTGCTACCGCAACCCTCAGTCCGATCCGATCTTAGACTGCGAATGAACTCCGTATGGCTAAGTAAACCCACGAAATGAGCGTTCGAGCATTGAGCCGACCGGAGAGGCATAATACGCAAGCCGGGGATCGGCCCGATCCACCTCTGCATGCTGCCAGTCCCGTTACCACAACCTTCAGTCCGACTGGGGCTTAGATATGGAATGAACTCCCTATGCCTAAGCCAACCCACGAAACGGACATGTGGGTGCTCAGCCGATCGGAGAGGCAGAATGCGCAAGCCGGGGATCGGCTCGGTCCCCTCTGCGTGCTACTGATCCTGCTGTCGCAACCCTCGGTCCAGTCCGATCTTAGACAGGGAATGAACTCCGTATGCTTAGACTGGGGATGAATTTCGTATGCCTAAGTCAACCCATGAAATGAGCGTGCGGGTGCTCAGCCGATCGGAGAGGCCGGTCGGAGAGGCATAATGCGCAAACCAAGGATCAGCTTTGTCCCCCTCTGCGTGCTGTCGATCCCGCTGCCGGTCCTGCTGCCATAACCCTCGGTCCGCTGGGGCTTAGATATGGAATTAACTCTGTATGCCTAAGCCAACCCACGAAACAAGTGTACAGGAGCTCATTCGGCTGGAGAGGCAGAATGCGTAAGTCGGGGATCGGCCTAGTCCCCCCTACATGCTGTCGATCCTACTGCTTGTCCTGCTACCGCAAACCTCAGTCCAGTCTGATCTTAGACTGGGAATGAACTCGTATGCTTAGACATGGAATGAACTCCGTATGCCTAAGCCAACCCACGAAACGAGCATGCGGTCGCTCAGCTAGCCGAAGAGGCAGAATGCGTAAGCCGGGGATCAACCCGGTCCCCCCCTGCATGCAGTCGATCCTGTTGCCACAACCCTCAGTTTGATTCGATCTTAGACTGGGAATGAACTCTGTATGCCTAAGTCAACCCCCAAAATGAGCGTGCGGGCGCTGAGCCGATCGGAGAGGCATAATGCGCAGGCTGGGGATCGACCCGATCCCTCTCTGCGTGCTGCCAGTCCTGCTTCCACAACCCTCAATCCGGCTGGGGCTTAGACATGGAATGAACTCCCCATGCCTAAGCCAACCCACGAAATAGGCGTTCGGGCACTCAGCCGGCCGGAGAGGCAGAATGCAAAAGTTGGGGATCGGTTCGATCCCCCCTGCATGCTGCCGATCCTGCTATCGTAACCCTCGTTTGGTCCGATCTTAGATTGGGAATGAACTCTGTATGCTTAGACTACGGATGAACGAGCGTACGGGTGCTCAGCCGACCAGAGAGGCAGGATGCGCAAGTCAGGGATCAAACGGGTGGTAGGTGGGTTCAAGCACATCTTCATATTTCTGCCATGCCAATGCCATTTTTATGGCTTCTAAATTCATACAATGGTCCGCTAATCCTTCATGTGAAGTTTTGTGGCAAGACGACCCATTTTCTATTTGTCATGATTTTTGAAACTTTTTGCAATTGGGGATTTTTTAAAATCTTTTTAGAAAGATTTTTGTCCCCAAATTTGGTAGAAGTGATCCTTGTATTTTTGTTGGCATGCACAAAAAAATTCAGCTAAAAACTCAAAGTGGAGAAGATTTTGTGACTGTTTGAAAAAAGTGTCCCCATTTCAGACACTTTAACGCCTACTAGCAGCAAACCTATAAAATCTCAAATTCTCTTCAAGGGGGTGTGAGTTATCAGGTTTGATGAGGGATAGGGGGCCAATATAAGGGCCAAGTACCAGCAACCATCGCACATCATGTGCGCACACCCCCCCCGGCCCCCCCAATCGTCGGAACCCCCAATGCCGTCGGTTAGGCTCTTTGACGATGCTCTGGCAATGGTGCCCCAGGCGAAAAAAAATGTGGCACCAGCAAATGCCCAAGCCCAACATGTGCAGCATGGCTTAAAATCTTACACTGGGAATGAACTCCGTAATCTTAGACATGGAATGAACTCCGTATGCCTAAGCCAACCCACGAAACGAGCGTGCGGGCGCTCAGCCGGCAGGAGAGGAAGAATGCGCAAGCCAGGGATCGATCCGGTCCCCCCTACGTGCTGTCGATCCTGCTGCCACAACCCTTGGTGTGGACCGATCTCATACTAGGAATGAACTCCGTATGCATAAGTCAACCCACGAAACGAGCGTGCGGGCACTGAGCCGACGAAGAGGCATAATGCACAAGCCAGGGATCAACCAGGTCCCCCTCTGCGTGCTGCTGGTCCCACTGCCACAACCCTCGGTTTGGCTGGGGCTTAGACATGGAATGAACTCCCTATGCCAAAGCCACCCCACGAAACGGGCGTGTGGGCGCTCAACCTACCGGAGAGGCAGAATGTGCAAGCCGAGGATCGACTCGGTCCCCCCTGTGTGTTGCCGATCCTGCTACCGCAACCCTCGGTCTGGTCTGATCTTAGACTGGGAATGAACTCTATACGCTTAGACTGGGAATGAACTCGTATGCCAAAGTCAACCCACGAAACGAGCGTGCGGACGCTCAGCCTACCAGAGAGGCAGGATACGTAAGCCAGGGATCAAACGGGTGGTAGGTGGGTTCAAGCCCATCTTCAAATTTCTGTCTTGCCAATGCCATTTTTATGGCTTGTAAATTCATACAATGGTCCCCTAAGCCTTCATGTGAAGTTTCATGGCAAGACGACCCGTTTTCTATTTTTCACGATTTTCAAAACTTTTTGTGGTTCGAGATTTTTTAAAATTTTTTTAGAAAGACTTCTATCCCCAAATTTGGTAAAGGTGATCCTTGTATT